>CAJVGC010000060.1:6106710-6302513 GCA_910822075.1 Senecio squalidus
GAGTAGTCATCCTGACTACCAGGCAGTACGATTTTCCACCTTACTCTTTACACTTACAGGACCGAAGAGATCCTGTGAAGTAACTCTAATGGATCGAGATTGATTTCACTAGCTTCGACGATGCGACTTCGTTTGCTTCCCCTTTACACATGAACGCATGATCGTTCATCGCAAAGCTTAGTTTTGGAACCTGACAAGCTTGGCTTCACCAGATAGTTCATCTTCGAAGTTAATGTGCCATTCTTCGATGCCACATGATTGACTCCTTCTCTGAAGCTTTAGACACCAAGCACAATGCCCTCGCTTGATGAGGCTTTAGACATATCCAGATAGTATATGTCGTTGATTCGCGGAGCTCTTATCACTACCCAGGATGGGTCAATTACAAAACCTTCTCGCAGAATCATACACTCTTTGCTTGTGAACAGCGTAGAGAACTTCTGATCGCAGACTTGCGAAACACTTAGCAGATTATGCTTTAACTCCTTGACGTAGTTGACATTTTGAAAGGACACTACGCCATTAGAGATACAACCTTGCCCGTTATCTTTCCACCCTTTCCCCCGCAAACAGACATTGCCACCATCAACCTCAATGTGATCGGTCAATAGGTGACGATCTCCCGTCATGTGCCTGGAGCAACCACTATCGACACACCAAATATTCTTGCCGCTCGGTCGCTTAGATCGCCCCTGCACATTAAAAGAGAGGATTAGTTTTGAATGGGGACCCAAGCCTTAACAGACTTGGGTCGTCCATTGACATCCAATGATCACATCAACCAATTGTGTTTTTCTGGTAGTTGGTTGAAGTTGATGTGTCATTCTGACGTTGGGTGACTTTTGTTTTTCTTTAACAACTTCAGTCACGACTTGTTTTGGCCCGGTCATGACTTGGTCTGAAGAAGAACCAACTTTGGAGATTAGTCGATCCTTCTTAGGGGATGCTTTCGTTTCAAGATTAATCCTTGCAAACGGGACAAACTTTGGCAATGTGGCCCTCGTTTCTACAATAGTAGCAAGTTCTCGGATCATTTGACATGTCCATATGAGTGGAGAAGTTTGAATCTTCTCGTTTTGAATTGCTACTGAGATACGTTTGGAAACGAGGTGGTGCCACGTATGGAACACGAGGTGGTGCCATGGTCTGTGGAGCTGGTCGAGAGTAGTTGGTCGGACACCTTGGGAGGGAAATTTGTAGGCTTAGAAGAAGAAGCCACTCCCGAAGTGAAAATCGTTTGACATAGGGGTTTGAATAGTGAGAATAGGTTCCTCAACCTTTTCTTTACCCTTAGACGTAGATTTTATGGACTTTGACTCGGCCTGCTTGGAGTCGGATTGCTTAACAACCCGTTTTCCTTCTCGCACCTGAAGTTGTTCAAACTTCTTGTCCATCTTAGTAATAAGACGGCTCTCCAGGCGCTGAATGATTTTCTCAAAAATTTGCTCCTGATGGTCAGTGAGATGGACGTCTTTCAAATCCTTAAGGTCTTTGGACCTGGACGTTCTAGACGATTTAGACTCATCTTCACTGATACTAACTTCTGGACCAGTTTCTTCGGCTTTTGGAGCCTCAGAGGTCAAAGAAGCAGTTTGAACTACCTCTACGGACGAGCCATCTACTGGGACAGGGGTGAAATTCATTGGAGGGGGCATACTAGAATACCCCAGTCCACCCTTGTCCTTAGTGTTCGTCCGTTGCCACTCGATTAACTGACCCAAAATTTCTTTTGAGTTCGCAATTGAGGCTAACTTTGCCTGAAGGGTGTCAATTTCACTCTGTTTCTTTGCGACAGTTAATTTTCAGCGGCATGAGCATCAGCAAACTCTTGGATCTTTGAAATGTGTCGGGTGATAACAATTTTTAAATCAGAAATTTCAACTTGTTTTTCTTTCTTAAAAGTAGTTAAAATTCTGTTTTCTTTGGACAGGGCATCATTTTTTAGTCTAAATCATTAACCTCGACACTTAACTCTCTAGCAGAGGTACTCCATACAGTGAGCTGGGCCTCTAGCACACTGCAGTTAGTACATACGGGTGTAAAAGGATCGATATCTACCTCAGGCTTAGGAGATGTAGCTTCTGAAGTAGAGGCCATTAGTGCAAGGTGATCCATCCTTGGTGCGATATCCTCATACGCATTCCAATCAACCCGATTATCCACCGCTATGAGCGCACTTGCGTCCTTCTCAGCATCTTGAATTCGGAGATTCCTTGATGCTGGACCTTGATATCCTCCTTGTTGATAGTTTCTTCCTTGATGGGAGGTTGACCTTGTGTTGTTGACCATATCTTTCTCCGTGGTCATGTCGAGGGTCTTCACGAGAGTGTTGACCACATTCACGAGCAAAGTGGCCGTAATTGTTGCATTTAAAACACTTTACCCTCGACTTGTCGAAACCCATCCCACTTTTTCTATCGCCCCCAACAAACTTCTTTCCCGTGCGATTGAGAAACCCCTTGATCCCTTCGTCATCATAGCCATATTCCATCTAATATCCATTTCTTCTAGATCATCCGGATGAACCTGCTCATAGTCTTCCTCGTTGAGAGAAGAGCATGCAATCCTGCCGTCGATCAAGTCGTTATAGGCAGCTACGAAGCACGACTGAAGGCGATCAGGCTCCACATTCTGGGAACTAGAAGTGCTAAATCCCGTTTCCTTTCCTCTCCCTTGTGACTTTAGGAGGGAGCCGCAAAATGCCGTATTCATTTCCCTTCTCGATGAGCATGTTCTACAAGCAGAACATGAAGGACACAGTGAATCGGCTGAGCTCGATACTGGAGGACCTATCTGAACATTCGGAAAGTTGAGAGTCGGAGGTAAGTAACTGGAGGATGAGGTACTCAGATAAAGGAAAGCAACTCCCCGCATTATCCCTTAGCACCTTCTGAGCAAACGTATTGCTACCATAAGCCTTTTCTTGCATTTGCAGATTGGCTATACGAAGTTTGTCAATGAGATCCTCAAAGGTGTAATCTCTCAACTCCGGTTTATCCTTCAAAAGAAGCACACGAAACTCCCAGTGTGGCGGCAAAGACTATCCAAGAAAACCGTAAGTTGGTCTGGAGCTTGCTGAACTCAACTTTTAACTCGAAAAGATCATTTATCAACCTACTAAATCTCGAGATAAGCATATCTAGAGTCTCATTCTCTCACATTTGAAGGTATCAAATTGTCGCCTCAACAAATCTGCTTTGACTTCCTTCATTTCCTCCGTACCTCCATATCTCTTCGCGATAGCGTTCCATAGATCGTGGGGATTATCGATCATCCGGAAAATAGCTTTCATCTCATCGGTCAGACAGAACTGAATTGTTCCTAACGCTTTATGATTTTTGAGAAATAAAATAGAGCTTTCTCATCATCGGTGTAAGTTGATGCAGCCCGATAGGTTCTAACACCGGTGGTGGCGTTTACGTCTGAGGGAGCTTCATACTTCGTGATAATAGGATTCCATATACCCGGATCAGTACACGCGACAAACGTCCTAAAGCTCATCATCCAATCCTCTACACTACGGTTTGGGTTGTATAAAGGAGGAAGTTGAGGGTTACGACTTGTCTCCATGTTGAACGAATTAGAATTCGTAGCTAGAGCCATCACAAAGTCACACAAATTCCCAAAATCTGCAGCTTTACGAATACCCAAAAATCTAAACCTAACACCCACCTAACGTTTCCAACGAAAATCGGGCAGAGTAACGGCTTGAAAATGAGTAAACGAACGATTTCAGACCACCAGTTACGTGCACGAAAGTACAAAGTTACGTGCGTACTTAACAATTACGTGCGTAATAGAGATCAAGTAACAAGAATTACGTGAGCGAAAGTCAGAAGTTACACGTAAGTTATGAATTTCGTGATAAATCTCCAGAATTACGTGAACGTAATAGACAATTACGTGCTCAAAACCTCAGTTACGTGACGTGCAGCAGAATTTTCCAAAAATCGCCGTAAACGTGAAAATACCCAAAACTAAGTGCCCATCTTCTGCAGATATCTAATACTACCAATTGTAGACGTAATATCTGAACCCCAGCTCCAAACTCCGGCTAGAAAAGCCTAGATCTAAAAAATTCGAAATAAAGTACACTTTACCCAAATCCTAGATCTAGTCTAAAACAGCCCAAATCTTCACCAAACGGATTCAAAGACCTCTATAGCAAGTATAGAGGCTCTGATACCACTTGTCGGTCGCCTCTTTTCGGACCTCCTTTGAATCCTAACTAAAACTAATTGCGGAATAACTAGTTTAAGCAAGTAAACAGTGAAGAACAGTTGATATAACCAAATGAATGATTCTATTAAGCTTACGTGTATGTTTACAAACACGAATAGAATACAAACGATTACAACACTTTAACTCACAAGAACACTAGTTTCGTGACCTAAACCCTAGCTCACGTAACTCTCCTTGATTTGACAGCTCTGACAATGTTCAACAACCCGCATTTATGATTTCGAGGCAGCTATTTATAGGTGGCCCGAAACCCTAGAAGAGTTACGCTCACGTAACTCTTTGGAAGAGAGTTACGCACGTAACTCTCCTAGTTACGTGCGTAACTCAGAGTTACGTGAGTGTAACTCAGTTACTTGAACGTAACTTGTTCCTAAATGCGTTTGGACTTTACAACTCGATCTAATTACATACTAACTCTACGACACGTTCAAATGAATACAAATACAGACAATAATGCTCCAACAAGATCAATTCCCCTGTGAACTAGAGTATCCCTAGTTGGGATTCGGTTCCTTTCCCCCCTAATAAAAGATATTACTTTCTTCGAAGCAACTTATTCATTCTTTAGAGTTTTGGATTCAATAGTAGTCGTCATTGACAAAGAATGATTTGGTCTCCAACACAAATTTTGACGGTCATCAAATTGTTCTATTTCTCGGCATGTTTAGATGGGTCAACGCCACGCCCAATATCGATATTATCTAATATTATTAGATAACTTAGAGTATGGTTAGGTTTCCTTTTATTTGATTAAATTTGCATAGAACTAGGAATGCGTAAAACTTGACTTCCAAGTTGAGGTGTAGTCGGTTTAGGAAGGTATTTTCTAGTGGTGATCATTCGAACTTCCAATTGTCAGAATGGACATAAAATTTTGACCCATACTCTTCTCTCATTTATTTTTCTCTAATTTGACTTATAATAAACACACCATATTATTAAACTTTAATATTTCGCTTCATTTTTTTATTTTTACTTTTTGTTACGTGAAGATTGTTAGGACTATTAGACCAAAAACAAGGAAAGCATTGTAAAACCAGATCAATAAGGGTCCTTTTCGAAAACAAATTGACAATAAATCAAATGTTGACCAGTATGATTTAGGTGTAATGAGATTAATTTGTCTAAACCAATGTAATCTTGATAAATATCCAACAAGTTCGGCAAAGTGTAGAGTGCACACTTGTTTGAACGTATCTTGTTTAAGGGCGAAGCCACTAAAAAACGAGGGTTCGGGGGCAGAGCCCCTGGCTAGGGTCGATTAACATTGTTATATTAAAAATGTCATAAAAATTAGTTTGCCCCGTTTTTTTTTTTTACCCTAAATGCTGGATTCGGTTTTGACCCATTTTATAGTTAATAAAATTGCAATATGCAGTTTTATAAAACCTTGGTTAAAGGAAACACAACTTCCCCAATTTGTTGGTTAAGAGAAATTGGTATGTTACAAATTTATTCTACACAAAATTTATCACTTTCATCTCTTCAATTCAAAACCCTAAATACAATATCAAATAAGCATACGATAGTTCATCCAATTCAAAAATATTTATACGACACTTCATCCAATTCAAAACCCTAAATATAATATGAAATAAGCAAAAGTCTATATTTATATTATATTCTAGAATTTTGTTTACGGATCTAGGATATGGATTTTGGAACAATATTTTCTTTCTTGATTTAAATTCATGATTTGTTTAACCTTGATATATTGATTGAATTCTGCACAGGGAGGGTCCCCTGGTTGAAAGTGTGTCGTTATTGCTTAATGATAAGTAGCTGATGTGGGGTCTATTCCCCAGGGTCAACCTGTACGTAGCTATGGAATTCTACACTGCCCTCCTATTCCTGCCTACAAAATACACGATGTGATACAACCATAAAAATATCAAAATTATAGATACATATCATTTGGTCCCAACAACATGTACGTGTTATTCAACCCAATATAATTAACAAAACCGTTTACCAAATGTATTTTAAAATAACTTATTAAAATACATTTCATATATGACATTTCAAAATTAATTAAAAGATTATTTTTAAAATAATAAAAAAATATTATTTTTAAAAATGTTTAAAAAAATATCCTAGATGCATTTTTCTATAGATGCATTTTTACCGAAAATATGATAAATTTTTAAAAATCAAGGTACATTTTATCTTAAATTTTTTCTAATATTTATACTAAAATATAGTTTTATCCAAAAACTAAATATGTTTTTGAAAATAAATAGATGAATGTTTTAAGAAAATAGAAAAAATACATCTACCGAAAAAATACATCTATGATCTGTTTTGAAAAAAACTCAAAAAAGTCGATTTTTTTAATTTCATAAAACGACTAAAAAGATATTTTAGAATGATTTTTCGAAACAGTTTAAAAAAAAATTTTTTTTACTATTTTAAAAATAATTTTGTAATTGATTTTAGAGCGTCATGTACGAAATGTATTTTAAGAATGAAGTATATATATATATATATATATATATATATATATATATATATATATATATATATATATATATATATATATATATATATATAAAATGATATACCATTGGGGCTCTGCCTTAACGGTACCACCACCGTAAATACCCAGGACCCACAGGTGTCCCAATTGAGGTCGGGGGTTCGACCCCAAGCACCAGTGGGGATTTGTGGTCAGGTGATTTACCCGGCGTTGATGTCTCTTGTGGGTGGGACGGACGAGTACCAATATGGTACACATGCTCAGAGGGTGCTTGCCAAGATACCCTTTTTTTTTATATATATAAAATGATATTTCTCTTTTGTACCTTGAAATCAATATTTTCTTCTATTTCTTACATTTTGATTTCGTGTACAAAAATGCTAACTTTGATGAGTAGTTATCAACACAAAACTTGTACTTTCATTTTTTCTTTTTTTATTACGTTTTAGTTTGTTGCAAGTTAACGAGAGGCCGTCTAAAATCAATAACATTGTTATATTCTACAAAATAACCTTTTTAAACAAATATAATAGTTATATAAAAGAGCTTCTAGTCCGACGATGTGACAACCGCGTTTTTGAGATATCATTTCAGTGTCTAGTTTGTCTTTAATTTATCGATGTTATTGTTTTGACCCGTTACTATTTGTTTATTTGTTATTTCGTTTATCATGTCTTTTTGTTTAGTTGTGATTTATATTATTGTTTCGTCCTTTGTAACGAAAATGTTATAGTACCTAAGTGCCTAGTAGTTTAGTATGCTCGTAAGATAAGTATGGGTGGGTTATGCCTTCGATTATACGATTAAGATTGACGTTAAAAATATTTTACAAAGTTAGTCCTTTAACAAGGTTAACGTTAAATTCCTTACAAATTCAGTCATTTTAACGGACACTTAACGGAAATTAACTGAGCGAAGGACTGCACCGCAGTCGTGGTCTGGACAGGTAAAAGTAAAACGACTTTTTACTTTTCTTTAGATTCCACAACTTACCAATCACGTGAATTCTGGCTCAAAACTTCCCAAAATGATATTAGATGAACAAATTGTGGATTTTTGACCATTCCACATCATCTCTCATGTCAACTTTGTAACTTCACATCTTCACCATCTTTTCCTTTTCATTTCTATCATTCTCATCACTCAAAAATCTCTCAATTTTCTCTTTAAATTCCAGAAAATATGCACCAAATATTTTACCCATAAGTGAATTTTACAATAGTAGAAGATTCTTCACCACATCCTACATCCTTTTCCTTTGATTTCCTTCCAACTTGGTAAGCATTTTTCAACTTAATTCTCATCTTTTTATCACTTCTTTCCACATTTTTTTATGATTAGAAATTCTAACATAAACCTTGTGCAATATTGCAAGGATTTGCTCTCCATCTTCACCTTTCCATTTTCGGTTTTGTTCACCACCATGGAAACCTTAACGTCTTGAAGATTGGTAAGTAAAAACACTTCTTTAACCTCATTCTGATTCTTATTTCTTCGAGTTCTTATTCTAACAAGTGATAATTTGTGTTTGGAGCTTGTATTCTCAACACCGGCACTTTTGGGAGCTCATTTCCGGGATATTTCGAGACTATTCCAACGAGTTTTGGTAGATTTTGTGGAGATCTTCGGTACTCTGTAAAAGTTCCTAATTTATCCTTTTCGTTTTCTTAATATTCACTAGGTTTTCGTCTAAGTAACTTATATAAAAAGTGAATATGGTTAAATTGGAAGAAAACATAAAAATTTGACATATTATATATATATATATAAGTTTCATATTTGTAGGTTATTAGTTATAATAACATGAAAATAGTATGGATATGAAATTAAGTTATAAAACTAGAAGTTTTAAGGTAAATATGTAATATTCTTAAGTCCCATCAAAAGTTGGTCTTATTGAACATTTTGGACATTTGGACCTAAGTATTTTATATAAATTGTCATTTGAGCATTTTTGGTAAAAATGACTAATTATTATGTAAAATTACACAATTACTATATGAATAAACTTATATAATTACATAAGTATAAACATGGACTTATATACATAATTACATAATACAACATTCTAGACATATTCATATAAGACTAATTAAGCGTATCGAAACTAAAACGCAAAAGTTTAATACTTATTTTTGCCACTGTTGCCTTGTTGCGGCGCAGTAGGGCTTCGGTCACAAACGAGTTGCGTCGCAGTGAGCCCTCAGAACCTGAAACGTTGCGTAATTTGAACGAATATAAGTATATACACATATATTAATATACATAAAGTAGTATATATTAACAAATATAGGCCTCAAAATGTAAGCGCAATCATAAATATAATATATATATTTATAAAAATAGTTAAACGATAAAAATAGTTAAACGTATATATTTTCGATAAAATATACTTTCTCTAAAAAACGATTGTAATCACAACATTTTATAATAAATTATAAAGTGTTTTTTAAACACTTTATAAAATGGTTTTCAACTTAAAATACTCGAAATGTTTTAATATAATTTAAATACGTCAAATTCTTCAAACGTTGACTTTTTAGTCGACTTTGACTCTTTATCGCAAAAATGATGACTTTGACTAAAGTCAACCCTCTCTAAACTTTGAACTCGATGAACGCTGACTAAACCTTGTTGGTCAATGTTCATCCTTCGATCAATATTTCTGTTAGTCATTTTCGGCTCGAAATATCATTCTTTTCTAATCGTCATTATTGACTCGATATATAGTTATCGTTTATTCGTCATTATTGACTTGAATTATCGATATCTTCTAGTAGTCTTTATTGACTCGAAATTTCGTTAACTGTTACTCGTCATTTTGACATAAAATATCTTTATCTCTTACTCGTCACTTTGACTCGAAATATTATTCGTTGAAACACTTTTAATATACTATATAGTATAACGTTAATCAATAGTAAGGCGAAACCCTACTAGACTTATAGAGATACTTAGACTTTCGTTGTCTTTATGTTAGGGCACTTAGGCAGTGGAGAGGAATTCTCGTGATTTTTTACCCGACGTATTGTTTGCTGATTTGTGAGTTATTCGTTGCCATTTTGACTGTTTTATAGTTTGGGCATGAAAAGCATGAATTAAACTTTATAATGTATTATGCATTGTGGATTGTGATGCCTTTAGATTTAGTGTTACTTAACTTATATGACCTTAGTGGTAGTATAAGGCCCTCGGTGCCCACCTGTTAACTCTTTTGAGTCACCGGTATATATATATATATATATATATATATATATATATATATACACACACACATATAGATATGGGTTTTACAACCCCTCATCGCTGATATGAGATTATGTCGGTGTGCAGTCCGTATGAGTCGATGTTATGACCGCATACTTTTCGAGACTATACCTTAGTTTAACACAATGGGTGGGGGGGGGGGGGGGGGGGGGTGTTAATGTTGCATTTAAATGTAATGTTCAGGTGTAATTGTTGATCTAAGGCTATGCATATATCTTACTTTGTTTATAATTCAAGATATTATTTTTACTATTGGTCTTATATATTTCAAATAGGTCAAAACCTTCGAAATTTAATGTTTTTATAAAAATGTGAATAACCCACAAATTTTATGTTGACGTCGTATTTTTAACGGTTTTTAGGAGATTGAGATTTGCATCGATTATGGAGTTACATTATTTGCCTTCGGATTTTGTGTGGACTTTTGAAGGGAAATAGCTAGACGTAGTTTAGTTTCTATTTAAGCGACAAATTAATTTTTATGTTGTTCTTATTTTGTATTGTTGTAACTTCTGAACTTTAGTAATGTAAACTTAATGTTGTAGTTTTATTCGATGTAATATTTGTCTTCTGATACCTATGATATTGTACACCTTAGGTTTCCGCCTGAGTGGGATATGACATACGGTATAAAAAATAGTTATAGTAAGAGCATCCATAATGCACTATCACATCTTGCAACATCAACATTTCATAAACTATCTCAATTATAAATTTATCTCTTTACTCATATAAACCTAACAAAGATTTTAACTAGACCCATTTACATTTATCATTATATAATATTTGAATAGCATATGATAATTTTTTCTCTCTTAGGTTCATGCATATAAAATTTCCATAAACATATCTCTATAAACTTTCAAATACTTTTATCAATAATGACGTCACCTTTGTATTACTAATAGACATATATAAACCACCCATTACAAATACTCAAATGTGGGAATTGCTGTGTGAAATATTAAAGAAGGTTGTTATTAATTTAGGTGAAGACATGAATTATGAAAAGGGAGTGTGAAATGTGGATGATTCAGTTTATGTGCACTAGGACAGCACAGAGCAGAGGCCCAGTCTCCCTCAGTCTTGCCAATAGAAATGGCAAAATACCATTTTATTCTATTTAAATTAATATTAAAAAGTACTTTTCTACTATTTCACAACCAAATTAACAATAGTTATATCCATTTTTAGTGTAAATAAGTAGATGCTTTCCAATTTATTTATTTTAACACTTGATAAATTCTGTCATTGTTCTTCATGTACATGTCCATATATTTCGGGTCAAGAATCTAGTATTTGTAAATAAGAGCTTATTATAGTAATTGATAGATAGATATAAAATAAGAATTTAAAGCTATCTTTATGAGACAAATAACATGATCAAAGTTGTAGATAAGAACGGATGAATCGATTTGAGGGTGTTCGTGTGAGTTCAACTCCTAAAGCGTCGAAAAGTCAAACAATCTAAAGTTTTCTTCAGGTTTGTAAATTCGAAGCCCCTTATACCGATGATGGCATGGTCGTCCGTCATCACTCGTGTGTAGTTTTTGCATAATGTGTTTGAAATTAGTGATCATTGTAGCACGTAAGTAAGTTTGCTAAATTTTTAAAATATGCTTCATATCAATGAATTCATTGAGTTAAGTGGGTGTTTGTTTGGGTTTATATAAGCGGCTTATGACTTATTGATATTTCGGCTTATGTTTCATAAGTCCAGATTTTTCGACTTATATAACCGTTTATGGGCTGATTACTGTGTATTATGACATAATAAACAGTAATAAGCCCTTAAACAGTTACATAAGTCGGAAAATTCGGGCTTATGAAAATTTTCCGACTAGTAACAGGGCTATTACTGTTATTATGTCATAAACACATAATCAGCCCATAAACGGTTAATAATCGAAAAATCTGGACTTATGAAACATAAGCCGAAATATCAATAAGTCATAAGCCGCTTATATAAACCCAAACAAACACCCACTTAACTCAATGAATTCATTGATATGAAGCATATTTTAAAAATTTAGCAAACTTACTTACGTGCTACAATGATCACTAATTTCAAACACATTATGCAAAAACTACACACGAGTGATGACGACGACCATGCCATCATCGGTATAAGGGGCTTCGAATTTACAAACCTGAAGAAAACTTTAGATTGTTTGACTTTCGACGCTTTAGGAGTTGAACTCACACGAACACCCTCAAATCGATTCATCCGTTCTTATCTACAACTTTGATCATGTTATTTGTCTCATAAAGATAGCTTTAAATTCTTATTTTATATCTATCTATCAATTACTATAATAAGCTCTTATTTACAAATACTAGATTCTTGACCCGAAATATATGGACATGTACATGAAGAACAATGACAGAATTTATCAAGTGTTAAAATAAATAAATTGGAAAGCATCTACTTATTTACACTAAAAATGGATATAACTATTGTTAATTTGGTTGTGAAATAGTAGAAAAGTACTTTTTAATATTAATTTAAATAGAATAAAATGGTATTTTGCCATTTCTATTGGCAAGACTGAGGGAGACTGGGCCTCTGCTCTGTGCTGTCCTAGTGCACATAAACTGAATCATCCACATTTCACACTCCCTTTTCATAATTCATGTCTTCACCTAAATTAATAACAACCTTCTTTAATATTTCACACAGCAATTCCCACATTTGAGTATTTGTAATGGGTGGTTTATATATTCTATTAGTATACAAAGGTGACGTCATTATTGATAAAAGTATTTGAAAGTTTATAGAGATATGTTTATGGAAATTTTATGCATGAACCTAAGAGAGAAAAAATTATCATATGCTATTCAATATTATATAATGATAAATGTAAATGGGTCTAGTTAAAATCTTTGTTAGGTTTTATGAGTAAAGAGATAAATTTATAATTGAGATAGTTTATGAAATGTTGATGTTGCAAGATGTGATAGTGCATTATGGATGCTCTTACTATAACTATTTTTTATACCGTATGTCATATCCCACTCAGGCGGAAACCTAAGGTGTACAATATCATAGGTATCAGAAGACAAATATTACATCGAATAAAACTACAACATTAAGTTTACATTACTAAAGTTCAGAAGTTACAACAATACAAAATAAGAACAACATAAAATTAATTTGTCGCTTAAATAGAAACTAAACTACGTCTAGCTATTTCCCTTCAAAAGTCCACACAAAATCCGAAGGCAAATAATGTAACTCCATAATCGATGCAAATCTCAATCTCCTAAAAACCGTTAAAAATACGACGTCAACATAAAATTTGTGGGTTTTCACATTTTTATAAAAACATTAAATTTCGAAGGTTTTGACCTATTTGAAATATATAAGACCAATAGTTATCTTGAATTATAAACAAGAGTAAGATATATGCATAGCCTTAGATCAACAATTACACCTGAACATTACATTTAAATGCAACGATTAACACCCCCCCCCCCCCCCCCACCCATTGTGTTAACTAAGGTATAGTCTCGAAAAGTATGCGGTCATAACATCGACTCATACGGACTGCACACCGACATAATCTCATATCAGCGATGAGGGGTTGTAAAACCCATATCTATATGTGTGTGTGTATATATATATATATATATATATATATATATATATATATACCGGTGACTCAAAAGAAGTTAACAGGTGTGGCACCGAGGGCCTTATACTACCACTAAGGTCATATAAGTTAAGTAACACTAAATCTTAAAGGCATCACAATCCACAATGCATAATACATTATAAAGTTTAATTCATGCTTTTCATGCCCAAACTATAAAAACAGTCAAAATGGCAACGAATAACTCACAAATCAGCAAACAATACGTCGGGTAAAAAATCACATTCCTCTCCACTGCCTAAGTGCACCTAACATAAAGACAACGAAAGTCTAAGTATCTCTATAAGTCTAGTAGGGTTTCGCCTTACTATTGATTAACCGTTATACTATATAGTATATTAAAGTGTTTCACGAATAATATTTCGAGTCAAAGTGACGAGTAAGAGATAAAGATATTTTATGTCAAATGACGAGTAACAGTTAACGAAATTTCGAGTCAATAATGACTACTAGAAGATATCGATAATTCAAGTCAATAATGACGAATAAAAGATAACGATATTTCGAGTCAATAATGACGATTAGAAAGGAATGATATTTCGAGCCGAAAATGACTACCAGAAATATTGATCGAAGGATGAACATTGACCAACAAGGTTTAGTCAGCGTTCATCGAGTTCAAAGTTTAGAGAGGGTTGACTTTAGTCAAAGTCATCATTTTTGCGATAAAGAGTCAAAGTCGACTAAAAGTCAACGTTTGAAGAATTTGACGTATTTAAATTATAAAACATTTCGAGTATTTTAAGTTGAAAACCATTTTATAAAGTGTTTAAAAACACTTTATAATTTGATTATAAATGTTGTGATTACAATCGTTTTTTAGAGAAAGTATATTTATCGAAAATATATACGTTTAACTATTTTTATCGTTTAACTATTTTTATAAATATATTATTATATTTATGATTGCGCTTACATTTTGAGGCCTATATTTGTTAATATATACTACTTTATGTATATTAATATATGTGTATATACTTATATTCGTTCAAATTACGCAACGTTTCAGGTTCTGAGGGCTCACTGCGACGCAACTCGTTTGTGACCGAAGCCCTACTGCGCCGCAACAAGGCAACAGTGGCAAAAATAAGTATTAAACTTTTGCGTTTTAGTTCGATACGTTTAATTAGTCTTATATGAATATGTCCAGAATGTTGTATTATGTAATTATGTATATAAGTCCATGTTTATACTTATGTAATTATATAAGTTTATACATATAGTAATTTTGTAATTTTACATAATAATTAGTTATTTTTTTTTTTACCAAAAATGCTCAAATGACAATTTATATAAAATACTTAGGTCCAAATGTCCAAAATGTTCAATAAGACCAACTTTTGATGGGACTTAAGAATATTACATATTTACCTTAAAACTTCTAGTTTTATAACTTAATTTCATATCCATACTATTTTCATGTTATTATAACTATAACCTACAAATATGAAACTTATATATATATATATAATATGTCAATTTTTATGTTTTCTTCCAATTTAACCATATTCACGTTTTATTATAAGTTACTTAGACGAAAACCTAGTGAATATTAAGAAAACGAAAAGGATAAATTAGGAACTTTTACAGAGTACCGAAGATCTCCACAAAATCTACCAAAACTCGTTGGAATAGTCTCGAAATATCCCGGAAATGAAGCTCCCAAAAGTGCCGGTGTTGAGAATACAAGCTCCAAACACAAATTATCACTTGTTAGAATAAGAACTCGAAGAAATAGAATCAGAATGAGGTTAAAAGAAGTGTTTTTACTTACCAATCTTCAAGACGTTAAGGTTTCCATGGTGGTGAACAAAACCGAAAATGGAAAGGTGAAGATGGAGAGCAATCCTTGCAATATTGCACAAGGTTTATGTTAGAATTTCTAATCATAAAAAAATGTGGAAGAAGTGATAAAAGATGAGAATTAAGTTGAAAAATGCTTACCAAGTTGGAAGGAAATCAAAGGAAAAGGATGTAGGATGTGGTGAAGAATCTTCTACTATTGTAAAATTCACTTATGGGTAAAATATTGGTGCATATTTTCCTTCTGGAATTTAAAGAGAAAATTGAGAGATTTTTGAGTGATGAGAATGATAGAAATGAAAAGGAAAAGATGGTGAAGATGTGAAGTTACAAAGTTGACATGAGAGATGATGTGGAATGGTCAAAAAATCCACATTTGTTCATCTAATATCATTTTGGGAAGTTTTGAGCCAGAATTCACGTGATTGGTAAGGTGGAATCTAAAGAAAAGTAAAAAGTCGTTTACTTTTACCTGTCCAGACCACGACTGCGGTGCAGTCCTTCGCTCAGTTAATTTCCGTTAAGTGTCCGTTAAAATGACTGAATTTGTAAGGAATTTAACGTTAACCTTGTTAAAGGACTAACTTTGTAAAATATTTTTAACGTCAATCTTAATCGTATAATCGAAGGCATAACCCACCCATACTTATCTTACGAGCATACTAAACTACTAGGCACTTAGGTACTATAACATTTTCGTTACAAAGGACGAAACAATAATATAAATCACAACTAAACAAAAAGACATGATAAACGAAATAACAAATAAACAAATAGTAACGGGTCAAAACAATAACATCGATAAATTAAAGACAAACTAGACACTGAAATGATATCTCAAAAACGCGGTTGTCACATCGTCGGACTAGAAGCTCTTTATATAACTATTATATTTGTTTAAAAAGGTTATTTTGTAGAATATAACAATGTTATGTCGTTAACTTGCAACAAACTAAAACGTAATAAAAAAAGAAAAAATGAAAGTACAAGTTTTGTGTTGATACTACTCATCAAAGTTAGCAATTTTGTACACGAAGATCAAGATGTAAGAAATAGAAGAAAATATTGATTTCAAGGTACAAAAGAGAAATATCATTTTATATATATAAAAAAAAAAGGGTATCTTGGCAAGCACCCTCTGAGCATGTGTACCATATTGGTACTCGTCCGTTCCCCACCCACAAGAGACATCAACGCCGTGTAAATCACCTGACCACAATCCCCACTGGTGCTTGGGGTTCGAACCCCCGACCTCAATTGGGACACCTGTGGGTCCTGGGTATTTACGGTGGTGGTACCGTTAAGGCAGAGCCCCAATGGTATAGTCATTTTATATATATATATATATAATATATATATATATATATATATATAGATATATATATATATATATATATATATATATATATATACTTCATTCTTAAAATACATTTCTCTAAAATCATTACAAAATTATTTTTAAAATAGTAAAAAAAAATTTTTTTTAAACTGTTTCGAAAAATCATTCTAAAATATCTTTTAATCGTTTTATGAAATATAAAAATTCAACTTTTTTGATTTTCTTTTTCAAAACAGAACGTAGATGTATCTTTTCGTTAGGTGTATTTTTTTTATTTGTTCAAAAAATTTATCTATTTATTTTAAAAAAATGTATTTAGTTTTTGGATAAAACTATATTTTATTATAAATATTAGAAAAAATTTAAGATAAAATGCACCTTAATTTCTGAAAATTTATCGAATTTTCGGTAAAAATGCATCTATAGAAAAAATGCATCTAGGATATTTTTTTAAACATTTTTAAAAATAATATTTTTTTATTATTTTAAAAATAATCTTTTAATATAATTTTGAAATGTCATATATGAAATGTATTTTAATAAGTTATTTTAAAATACATTTGGTAAACGGTTTTGTTAATTATATTGGGTTGAATAATAACACGTACATGTTGTTGGGACCAAATGATATGTATCTATAATTTTGATATTTTATGGTTGTATCACATCGTGTATTTTGTAGGCAGGAATAGGAGGGCAGTGTAGAATTCCATAGCTACGTACAGGTTGACCCTGGGGAATAGACCCCACATCAGCTACTTATCATTAAGCAATAACGACACACTTTCAACCAGGGGACCCTCCCTGTGCAGAATTCAATCAATATATCAAGGTTAAACAAATCATGAATTTAAATCAAGAAAGAAAATATTGTTCCAAAATCCATATCCTAGATCCGTAAACAAAATTCTAGAATATAATATAAATATAGACTTTTGCTTATTTCATATTATATTAGGGTTTTGAATTGGATGAAGTGTCGTATAATATTTTGAATTGGATGAACTATCGTATGCTTATTTGATATTGTATTAGGGTTTTGAATTGAAGAGATGAAAGTGATAAATTTTGTGTAGAATAAATTGTAACATACCAATTTCTCTTAACCAACAAATTGGGGAAGTTGTGTTTCCTTTAACCAAGGTTTTATAAAACTGCATATTGCAATTTTATTAACTATAAAATGGGTCAAAACCGAATCCAGCATTTAGGGTAAAAAAAAAAACGGGGCAAACTAATTTTTATGACATTTTTAATATAACAATGTTAATCGACCCTAGCCAGGGGCTCTGCCCCCGAACCCTCGTTTTTTAGTGGCTTCGCCCTTAAACAAGATACGTTCAAACAAGTGTGCACTCTACACTTGCCGAACTTGTTGGATATTTATCAAGATTACATTGGTTAGACAAATTAATCTCATTACACCTAAATCATACTGGTCAACATTTGATTTATTGTCAATTTGTTTTCGAAAAGGACCCTTATTGATCTGGTTTTACAATGCTTTCCTTGTTTTTGGTCTAATAGTCCTAACAATCTTCACGTAACAAAAAGTAAAAATAAAAAAATGAAGCGAAATATTAAAGTTTAATAATATGGAGTCAAATTAGAGAAAAATAAATGAGAGAAGAGTATGGGTCAAAATTTTATGTCCATTCTGACAATTGGAAGTTCGAATGATCACCACTAGAAAATACCTTCCTAAACCGACTACACCTCAACTTGGAAGTCAAGTTTTACGCATTCCTAGTTCTATGCAAATTTAATCAATAAAAGGAAACCTAACCATACTCTAAGTTATCTAATAATATTAGATAATATCGATATTGGGCGTGGCGTTGACCCATCTAAACATGCCGAGAAATAGAACAATTTGATGACCGTCAAAATTTGTGTTGGAGACCAAATCATTCTTTGTCAATGACGACTACTATTGAATCCAAAACTCTAAAGAATGAATAAGTTGCTTCGAAGAAAGTAATATCTTTTATTAGGGGGGAAAGGAACCGAATCCCAACTAGGGATACTCTAGTTCACAGGGGAATTGATCTTGTTGGAGCATTATTGTCTGTATTTGTATTCATTTGAACGTGTCGTAGTAGAGTTAGTATGTAATTAGATCGAGTTGTAAAGTCCAAACGCATTTAGGAACAAGTTACGTTCAAGTAACTGAGTTACACTCACGTAACTCTGAGTTACGCACGTAACTAGGAGAGTTACGTGCGTAACTCTCTTCCAAAGAGTTACGTGAGCGTAACTCTTCTAGGGTTTCGGGCCACCTATAAATAGCTGCCTCGAAATCATAAATGCGGGTTGTTGAACATTGTCAGAGCTGTCAAATCAAGGAGAGTTACGTGAGCTAGGGTTTAGGTCACGAAACTAGTGTTCTTGTGAGTTAAAGTGTTGTAATCGTTTGTATTGATTCTATTCGTGTTTGTAAACATACACGTAAGCTTAATAGAATCATTCATTTGGTTATATCAACTGTTCTTCACTGTTTACTTGCTTAAACTAGTTATTCCGCAATTAGTTTTAGTTAGGATTCAAAGGAGGTCCGAAAAGAGGCGACCGACAAGTGGTATCAGAGCCTCTATACTTGATAGAGGTCTTTGAATCCGTTTGGTGAAGATTTGGGCTGTTTTAGACTAGATCTAGGATTTGGGTAAAGTGTACTTTATTTCGAATTTTTTAGATCTAGGCTTTTCTAGCCGGAGTTTGGAGCTGGGGTTCAGATATTACGTCTACAATTGGTAGTATTAGATATCTGCAGAAGATGGGCACTTAGTTTTGGGTATTTTCACGTTTACGGCGATTTTTGGAAAATTCTGCTGCACGTCACGTAACTGAGGTTTTGAGCACGTAATTGTCTATTACGTTCACGTAATTCTGGAGATTTATCACGAAATTCATAACTTACGTGCACGTAACTTCTGACTTTCGCTCACGTAATTCTTGTTACTTGATCTCTATTACGCACGTAATTGTTAAGTTACGCACGTAACTTTGTACTTTCGTGCACGTAACTGGTGGTCTGAAATCGTTCGTTTACTCATTTTCAAGCCGTTACTCTGCCCGATTTTCGTTGGAAACGTTAGGTGTAGATTTTTGGGTATTCGTAAGCTGCAGATTTTGGGAATTTGTGTGACTTTGTGATGGCTCTAGCTACGAATTCTAATTCGTTCAACATGGAGACAAGTCGTAACCCTCAACTTCCTCCTTTATACAACCCAAACCGTAGTGTAGAGGATTGGATGATGAGCTTTAGGACGTTTGTCGCGTGTACTGATCCGGGTATATGGAATCCTATTATCACGAAGTATGAAGCTCCCTCAGACGTAAACGCCACCACCGGTGTTAGAACCTATCGGGCTGCATCAACTTACACCGATGATGAGAAAGCTCTATTTCTCAAAAATCAGAAAGCGTTAGGAACAATTCAGTTCTGTCTGACCGATGAGATGAAAGCTATTTTCCGGATGATCGATAATCCCCACGATCTTTGGAACGCTATCGCGAAGAGATATGGAGGTACGGAGGAAATGAAGGAAGTCAAAGCAGATTTGTTGAGGCGACAATTTGATAACTTCAAATGTGGAGAGAATGAGACTCTAGATATGCTTATCTCGAGATTTAGTAGGTTGATAAATGATCTTTTCGAGTTAAAAGTTGAGTTCAGCAAGCTCCAGACCAACTTACGGTTCTTGGATAGTCTGCCGCCACACTGGGAGTTTCGTGTGCTTCTTTTGAAGGATAAACCGGAGTTGAGAGATTACACCTTTGAGGATCTCATTGACAAACTTCGTATAGCCAATCTGCAAATGCAAGAAAAGGCTTATGGTAGCAATACGTTTGCTCAGAAGGTGCTAAGGGATAATGCGGGAGTTGCTTTCCTCTCGGATATCTCAACCAGAGTACCTTCATCCTCCAGTTACTTACCTCCGACTCTCAACTTTCCGAATGTTCAAGATAGTCCTCCAGTATCGAGCTCAGCCGATTCACTGTGTCCTTCATGTTCTGCTTGTAGAACTTGCTCATCGAGAAGGGAAATGAATACGGCATTTGCGGCTCCCCTCCTAAAGTCACAAGGGAGAGGAAAGGAAACGGGATTTAGCACTTCTAGTTCCCAGAATGTGGAGCCTGATCGCCTTCAGTCGTGCTTCGTAGCTGCCTATAACGACTTGATCGACGGCAGGATTGCATGCTCTTCTCTCAACGAGGAAGACTATGAGCAGGTTCATCCGGATGATCTAGAAGAAATGGATATTAGATGGAATATGGCTATGATGACGAAGAGGATCAAGGGGTTTCTCAATCGCACGGGAAAGAAGTTTGTTGGGGGCGATAGAAAAAGTGGGATGGGTTTCGACAAGTCGAGGGTAAAGTGCTTTAAATGCAACAATTACGGCCACTTTGCTCGTGAATGTGGTCAACATTCTCGCGAAGACCCTCGACATGACCACGGAGAAAGATATGGTCAACAACACCAAGGTCAAACCTCCCATCAAGGAAGAAACTATCAACAAGGAGGATATCAAGGTCCAGCATCAAGGAATCTCCGAATTCAAGATGCTGAGAAGGACGCAAGTGCGCTCATAGCGGTGGATAATCGGGTTGATTGGAATGCGTATGAGGATATCGCACCAAGGATGGATCACCTTGCACTAATGGCCTCTACTTCAGAAGCTACATCTCCTAAGCCTGAGGTAGATATCGATCCTTTTACACCCGTATGTACTAACTGCAGTGTGCTAGAGGCCCAGCTCACTGTATGGAGTACCTCTGCTAGAGAGTTAAGTGTCGAGGTTAATGATCTTAGACTAAAAAATGATGTCCTGTCCAAAGAAAACAGAATTTTAACTACTTTTAAGAAAGAAAAACAAGTTGAAATTTCTGATTTAAAAATTGTTATCACCCGACACATTTCAAAGATCCAAGAGTTTGCTGATGCTCATACCGCTGAAAAATTAACTGTCGCAAAGAAACAGAGTGAAATTGACACTCTTCAAGCAAAGTTAGCCTCAATTGCGAACTCAAAAGAAATTTTGGGTCAGTTAATCGAGTGGCAACGGACGAACACTAAGGACAAGGGTGGACTGGGGTATTCTAGTATGCCCCCTCCAATGAATTTCACCCCTGTCCCAGTAGATGGCTCGTCCGTAGAGGTAATTCAAACTGCTTCTTTGACCTCTGAGGCTCCAAAAGCCGAAGAAACTGGTCCAGAAGTTAGTATCAGTGAAGATGAGTCTAAAATCGTCCTAGAACGTCCAGACCTGTCCAAAGACCTTAAGGATTTGAAAGACGTCCATCTCACTGACCATCAGGAGCAAATTTTTGAGAAAATCATTCAGCGCCTGGAGAGCCGTCTTATTACTAAGATGGACAAGAAGTTTGAACAACTTCAGGTGCGAGAAGGAAAACGGGTTGTTAAGCAATCCGACTCCAAGCAGGCCGAGTCAAAGTCCTTAAAATCTACGTCTAAGGGTAAAGAAAAGGTTGAGGTACCTATTCTCACTATTCAAACCCCTATGTCAAAGATTTTCACTTCGGGAGTGGCTTCTTCTTCTAAGCCTACAAATTTCCCTCCCAAGGTGTCCCGACCAACTACTTCTCGACCAGCTCCACAGACCATGGCACCACCTCGAGTTCCATACGTGGCACCACCTCGTATTCAAAAAGTATCTCATGTAGCAATTCAAAACGAGAAGATTCAAACTTCTCCGACTCATATGGACATGTCAAATGATCCGCGAACTTGCTACTACTGTAGAAACGAGGGCCACATTGCCAAAGTTTGTCCGCGTTTGCAAGGATAAATCTTGAAACGCAAAGCATCCCCTAAGAAGGATCGACTAATCTCCAAAGTTGGTTCTTCTTCAGACCAAGTCATGACCGGGCCAAAACAAGTCGTCACTGAAGTTGTTAAAGAAAAACAAAAGTCACCCAAACGTCAGAATGACACATCAACTTCAACCAACTACCAGAAAAACACAAAATTGGTTGATGTGATCATTCTCGATGTCAATGGACGACCCAAGTCTGTTAAGGCTTGGGTCCCCATTCAAAACTAATCCTCTCTTTTAATGTGCAGGGGCGATCTAAGCGACCGAGCGGCAAGAATATGTCGATAGTGGTTGCTCCAGGCACATGACGGGAGATCGTCACCTATTGACCGATCACATTGAGGTTGATGGTGGCAATGTCCTGTTTGCGGGGGATAAGGGTGGAAAGATAACGGGGCAAGGTTGTATCTCTAATGGCGTAGTGTCCTTTCAAAATGTCAACTACGTCAAGGAGTTAAAGCATAATCTGCTAAGTGTTTCGCAAGTCTGCGATCAGAAGTTCTCTACGCTGTTCACAAGCAAAGAGTGTATGATTCTGCGAGAAGGTTTTGTAATTGACCCATCCTGGGTAGTGATAAGAGCTCCGCGAATCAACGACATATACTATCTGGATATGTCTAAAGCCACATCAAGCGAGGAGCATCTGTGCTTAGTGTCTAAAGCTTCAGAGAAGGAGTCAATCATGTGGCATCGAAGAATGGCTCACATTAACTTCCGAAGAATGAACTATCTGGTGAAGCACAAGCTTGTCAAGGGGGTTCCAAAACTAAGCTTTGCGATGAACGACTCATGCGTTTCATGTGTAAAGGGGAAGCAACACAAGAAGTCGCATCCGTCGAAGCTAGTGAACTCAATCTCGACTCCATTAGAGTTACTTCACATGGATCTCTTCGGTCCTGTAAGTGTAAAGAGTAAAGGTGGAAAATCGTACTGCCTGGTAGTCACGGATGACTACTCGAGATTCTCGTGGGTTTTCTTCCTAGCGAGGAAGGATGAAACGGCTGAACGACTAAAGTTTCTCCTTCTTCGACTAGAAACCCTCCTCGAGTTAAAGGTCAGATCTATTCGAAGCGATAATGGCACGGAGTTCAAAAACAACAACATGGAGCTGTTTTGTATATCTAAGGGTATCTCTCACCAATACAGCGCTCCACGAACTCCGCAACAAAATGGAGTTGCAGAAAGAAAGAATAGGACACTCATCGAAGCAGCCCGTACAATGCTTTCGGACTCTAAACTGCCAGTATCATTCTGGGCCGAAGCAGTCAATACGGCGTGCTATGTCCTCAATCGGGTTTCCTTGGTCAAACGTCATAACAAGACGAGCTACGAACTGATCAATAAAAGGAAGCCGAATCTGCAATTCCTCGAGCCATTCGGATGCCCTTGTGAGATTATGATCACCAAGGAAAGAATCTCCAAGTTTGGTGAAAAAACGCATCCTGGATATTTTCTTGGTTATTCGGCAGATTCTCCAAGTAGACGGGTATTTGATAAGACCACGGGTACAATTGAAGAAGCGTATGAGGTGACTTGTTTCCGGTATACTCCACCTACACCGGGTGATGGTCCGGCACACTTCTTCGATTATGATTCGTTGTTTCAGTCTTTCAACCTTGATTATCCTAGTGCCTCCATTCCGGTTGCAAGACATGAAGCGGTCGTGATGCAAGGGGGAGGAATTGATGATACATTCTTTGATCAGTTTCACACTCAAAGCGAAAATGCATCACCGTCCACTTCATCTGGTCCGATTCCGATTCAGGTCGTCGTTGACCTTCCAGCTATTCAACAAGCTCCGATTCGGCCAGACTCACCAGTCTACACAACTGCATCAGAATCTGCATCAGAAGCTGCATCAGAAGCTGTATCAGAAGACTCAGAGAGTGATAACGATACTTTTCAAGACTCTGCAGCTGAGATTGAAGAAATTGATGAAGAGGAATCTAATGACATTGAAAGTGCTCCTCAACCTTCTACTGCTGGTGTCTCGAATCCAGCTCCACCTTCTGATGAAGCAGAAATTCCAGCTCCGGTCGTGGAGAATGTGATCAATCAGGAAGAAGGTGTACAAGAAAATGAAGGTGATGAAGAAAGAAATGAAGCTGAAAATGTCATCTCTCCAAGGAGATCTGTGAGAGAAAAGAAACGTCCTGCTCACTTGGATGAATTCGTGGCTAGTCCCGCTCTACTGGAGATCTTCGAAGCATGCTTTCTATCCCAAATAGATCCAAAGAACGTCATCATTGCACTAGATGATCCGTTCTGGGTAGAAGCCATGCAAGAGGAACTTCAACAGTAAGCTACATGTGTGGGAAAGGGTCAAGGCTCCAAGGCGGGAAAAGATATTGAAGACGAAGTGGGTATACAAGATAAAGAAAGATGATAAAGGCGAAATTGTGAGGAACAAAGCCCGTTTAGTCGTTCAAGGTTTTGAACAAGTCGAAGGTCTAGACTACGATGAAGTCTACGCACCGGTGGCTCGTTTGGAATCAATTCGGCTGTTCCTTGCATTCGCTTCCCACATGCGGTTCAAGGTTTATCAACTTGACGTTAAGAGTGCGTTCCTCTATGGTGAAATACGTGAAGACATTTATGTCTCTCAGCCACCGGGCTTCGAGGATAACGAACATCCTGATCACGTTTTCAAGCTGAACAAGGCCTTATACGGTCTTCACCAGGCCCCGAGAGCTTGGTATGGAACGCTCTCCGACTTCTTGACAAACAACGGGTTTGCAAGAGGCACGGTTGATCAAACCTTGTTCACAAAGAAAAGGAAAGAACACTTGCTGCTGGTCCAGACGACATCATCTTCGGGTCAACTGATGACTCGATGTGTAAAGATTTTGAGAAGTTGATGACGTCAAGGTTCGAGATGAGTGCAATGGGGGAAATGAATTTCTTTTTGGGTTTGCAAGTTAAGCAGTCGAAGAAAGGAATTTATATTCACCAGACCAAGTATGTGCAAGACATATTGACTCGTTTCGAGATGCTAGACTGTAGATCAGTTAGCACTCCTCTCGAGGTCAATCACAAACTTGGTCCAGCACCTCACGATGATGTTGTAGATCTGAAGCTGTATCGATCGATGATAGGTTCACTCATGTATCTTACAGCGTCTCGTCCGGATATCACTTTTGCTGTGTCTTTGTGCGCGCGCTATCAAGCTGCGCCTAAGGCATGTCATGTGAAGGCCGTGAAGAGGATTCTCTGTTATCTCAAGGGGAAACCAACTCTGGGTCTCTGGTATCCTTATGACGATCAAGACTTCGAGTTGACGGCGTATTCGGATTCAGATTATGGGGGCTGCAATTCTGACATGAAGTCCACGACTGGTGGCTGTCAGTTCCTTGGATCGCGCTTAGTATCGTGGCAATGCAAGAAGCAAACCGCGGTATCCTTATCATCTGCGGAAGCTGAATATATTGCGGCGGGAAGTTGCTGTGCTCAGGTTCTTTGGATCCAGCATCAGCTACGCGATTACGGTTTGATTGTTTCTCGCACCCCTATTAACATAGACAATACAGCAGCGGTGTGCATCATACGCAATCCGGTGCAACATTCGAAAACGAAACATATCAGTATTCGTTTTCATTTCATACGGGATTGCTATGATAAGAACTTGATCACGTTGCTCCAAATCGCTACCGAAAATCAAAAGGCCGATCTTTTGACTAAAGCTTTTCACAAGGGGCGATTTGAAGAACTGATCAAGTTAAACCGTCTCACCATTTTAGAAATTGCTTGACACGAACCAATATTTTTGTAAATATTTTTAAAATTAAAAATTCAAAAAGATTTTTGGTTTAAGTTGTAGTTTAATATCTAAGTCCCTTAAAATTAAAAATACAAAAAGATTTTAACTTTTCTTAGGTTTATAGCTTTTATTTTCAATTTTACGGTTCTCGTGTTTTTTAAGTAATTTGCAGTGACAGGAGGAAACATATGAGCTTATATACGCATTATGGATCACGTTCTCCTGAAAAGACGGTTTCTAGTTAATTCTTGACGATTGGAAGGCTCCGAGTGCTTAAACATGCTCGACTGATCAAATGCCTTCCCGTCAAGTGTAAAGGCTCTTTATCACGAGATAAAGTGTAAAGGTTTGAGTGTTTTATCGTTTTTGTCTCTTGGAAGAGTTTAAAGATTAAAAACTTGTTTTCTATTATTCGGAAATAGTTTAAAGATAAAAACATGAATTAAAACAAGTTTTAAACCGGAAAAACGCGCGAAAAACACTTACGCACATATCTGGGAGATACGTGCACGTAATTGACAATTAGGTGCACGTAACTCAGCAGTTACGGGGACGTAATTCATCAATTACGTGCACGTAATTGACGTAAGAGAAAGGGTATAAATAGGGTTTAAGTCACTGTTACTAAACACAATTCAAAAACCCTCTTTTCTCTAAAACCCTTATTTCTCTCGGCGATTTTGTGTTCAAGCATATCATTCCATCATTTCTCTTGAATTCACTCTCGGAATCTCTATCTAAACATCACGGTATGATTTTCTTGGCCAAAATTCGAGTTTAAAGGGGTGTTTGGTTATTATCTGTTTCGGTTTGGGTAGAAAATCATCAAGGAACCCAAAACAGTTAAAGAAACTTGAAATCAATGATTTAATAACATCACAAACATGATTTCGAGCATTAAGGAAGAGTTTGATTACAGATTTTCGGCCAAAATCGAAGTTTTCAAGAATTTTTTGGTTTTAACCTAAAAATCGCGTTTTGCCTAAATCTGTCTACATATATTGTCAAAATGATGTAGTGTAAAGACTAATGTGAGTCGAAATATTGCTATTGAATTGATTTTAGAATAAAAACCATAGCGTATTTTGAGTTATGTTGAGCGTAAGAAAACGAACGGTCAAAACTGTTACGGGCACGTAATTCTCAATTACGTGCACGTAACTCTTAGTTACAGGCACGTAATTGATGAATTACGTGCACGTAACTCCTGTCTTCATAAGTTACAGGCACGTAATTCATGAATTACGTGCACGTAACTCTTGTCTCAAGCATCTTTAACTGTCACGTAATTCACTATTACGTGCACGTAATTGACAATTACGTGCACGTAAGTGTTAAAGCAAAAAGTTCGTAATCGTTAAATTGTCCAGTTATGCTGCCCAAATTTTTCAAAAATCCTTTACGTAAGACATGTTACGCGCGTAACTGTCAACAGATTCACATCTGTTTATTAGCAAATTCAGTTTGCTTCACGTAATTGATTCTAATGATAGCGGCGTAACCCAATTTCAAACAAAAGTAGTCTATGCACGTCTAGGACGTTGTTTACAATGTCTTTTAGTAGTTTTGTGCGAATACTAACTTTTGTGCGAGTTGTTGTTGTCTCTTGTGCAGAATGGCTCCAAAGCAAGATGTTGCTATCAAGAGACACAACTCGGTGGCTCTTCTATCGGCAGTGAAAAGTGGGGCCGGGTTCGAGGGGATTATCAACTACCTCAATCGAAGCCCGATAGCGTATGCCCTTCGAGTTAATCCGAAGCTGAAGCTGGATCTTATCTCCGCATTCTGGAGGAATGCTAGAGCGAATATGACGGTCGATCCTCCTACAATCGAATCAATGATTGGGGATCTTCCGGTGGTCATTACTGAGGAAGTCATTCGCACTGTCCTTCAGTTTCAAGACTCAGCAGACTCTAGTGATGTGCTACCCGACAAAGTGATCTTTGGCTGCTTCAAAAAGATGGGATATACGGGACGCCTTGACTCCCTTCAGTTTTACAAGTCTTTGATGCCGGATCTATACCGCTTTCTCATGCACACTCTTATCCAGTGAAGTGGAAAGGAGGATATGACGTTATGGATCGAAAGGGTCAGTCCTTGATGGTGTCGTTAGTCTTCAAGCATAAGTTTAACACCTCCCGGTTCATTCTAAGCAACATGATGTGGAATCTGGAGGATAGGAAGCGGACTTTCGATCAGTACCCCCGCTTCGTGACCTTGATGATAGATCATCTATTGCCGAATCTTGCCTATGACGGGCCATACGGGGAAGCAACGCTCATAAACACCCGTGCGTTTGCTGATTGCAGAGGGGGTTATGAGTTAGCCCTTCAAGGTGCTTTAGTTGATGCTGCTTTTGAGGCACCGGCGCTCGATGCCTATGATGATTTGATTGTTCCTGATCCTCCAAAGCCGAGCATGTCTAGAAGATCTTCCAAGTCAGTGGCTTCTGAGGGTGTTACCAGTAAGCGACAACGCAAGGGTAAAGGGAAACAGATTGTAGAATCTGAGGATGTTTCGAGGAAGATTAAGGGTAAAAGAAAGGAGCAGATGGATCTTATTGATGAATCCGATTCAGAGGGTGCTGGATCCGGAGATAAGAATGATGATGATAGTGATGATAGTGACGATAGTTCAGAGGAAACTGTTGATATGCCCGATACTGCGAAGACATTGAAGCAGAAATTCCGTGATCTGGAAGTGCTGAAGAAGACGTTGGCAGTGGAGGTTTACAAGGAAAGATATGATCGGCTGTTGAAGAAAGCTACAAAGGTCGGGGTTGATCTGTTGGGTGCTGCTCTCCAAGGGGGAGCTAAAGGAAAGGGGAAGGCTGCTAAAGATGTTACTTTCAAGGAACCACAACCTGTGATTCCTCAGCCAACTCCAACCCGCACAGTCAGGATGAAATCTGCGGAGTTTAGGGGTGTTCAGCCGGGTACATTTAGGCCATCTTCACCCTCTTCAGCGAGTAAACGCCCACATCCATCTCCAGAGGCTTCTTCTGAACAACCTCTGTTAAAGAAATCTAGGCAAACCACCACCACCGCTCCTCCACCTACAACCACTTCCACCATTCCTCCACCAGTCACTACTATGCCTCCTCCACCACCTACATTCACGCTCCCTCCACCTTTGGTGAACCCTACATTCCCTTTATCTCCTCCATTGGTGACTTCTCCTCCACCGGCCAGCTCTTCTCGCCCTCAGGTCACTATTGGTTTACGTGATCTGGTGAGCCAGATGCAGGATCAGCTTGTTTCGCTCAAGGGTCAATTGGGTGAACATGAAAAGCGGATCAAGAAGCTTGAAAGGCAAGTGCAGGTTCGAGATGATTTTATTGCCTCGATGGAGTGGCAGTTTAAAGTCTTTAAGAATGATGCTGCGGTGGTTAAGGAAGATTATAAACTCTTCAATGATCGTCTGGATGAATTGCTGAAGAAGCGAGAACAGGAGAACAAAGACGATGAAGATGAGGACGCCGAAGATGATGAGAATGAAGAGGATAAGGATGACGATGCGGCGAAGGATGATGAGCCAAACGATGATGATGATCAGGATAAACCTGATGATGGCGGTGATGCGGGCGCTCAATCCTTCATGGGCTCCGGTGATCAGGGCATGGCTGATCCTTCGGAACAGACGCAACACGGTGAATCAGCGTCTGGTTCTGCTAAAGATCCGGGATCTCCAGCCAAGGACGCACCAATTGAGGGGGAGACTGCTAACCCTAATGTTGATCTTGTTTTAGTCTCTGCAGGTACCCATCCACTCAAGTCCGCTCACCCAGCAATGTCATTCCAAGGATCTACCGGTGTAGTTCCTACATTTGCTGCTATGCCGATGGGTGAAGGAGATGTTGCCTCAGTAGTCCAGGCGAGTTGTTTGTTTGAGGACTCCGAGGACGAGGTGGACTCAGCCCGGTTGAAGAAAGTCACCGCAACACAAGTAAGCGGTGTTAAAGAGAAGGTTACTTCCCCAGCTGGTTCAAAGGGGAAGTCTAAAGAAGAATCAGCACCGGAAACTCCAGTAGTTCCCGCTCCTCTCGTGCCACCTCCAATTCACTACATTGATAGCCGAGGGAGAAAGATTGATCACGCTGTATTTGGGGAAATGGGAGTTCTGGTCGGTTGTAATCTAGTAGGCCAGTGCAAGAGGATCGTTCTTGCATGGCTCTACATAGATAACACCGATTATTTTGTATTGCTGCGGGGAGATGGTGTGCAGTACATGAGGATGAAATACGCGACGTTCAACTCTCTTCCCCACTATGAGTTGAAGCGTCTTGCGGATTTGGAACCCACCAATCTCACCTCGGATGCGGCCAAGCTGTTCTACAAGACGTTGAGATCTGACATCCATTTTAGAAAGCTTGAAAACTTCAAGCTCACCATGCCTATCAGACAGAGGGAAGCGAAGAGGAATCCAAAGACTAGGAGGCGCGATTTTATAGATATCTATCCTGAAATCAAGCAACTCAGGAGGATCAGATTGCCCTCGCTACCTCAGGATTTCTTAACTGACGTCAAGGCTTGGGGGTTCGATGAGAAAGCTCGGGAGGCAGTAGTGTTTGATAAAGATGGTAAAGTGTTGCTGAGGATCTATGATCCTATCCATCTTCTCTGCCTCTCCGAAGCAGATCTGAAGAAGCTAAACGAGAAGAAGATCTATTGTGCCGCGAATGAGAAATCTTTTGGGCTAGTCTTCTCGCATGTGGTGCACATCTGCGTCAAAAAGGGCTATCACTCGCAGAATCTGCCATTGGTGGTTGACGAAGCAGCTTAGAGTATGGTTTGCAGGGTATTTGCTGGTTTTTGGTATTTCTTTATTCCAGCTCAAACTATATTTTTTGTCTGTAATTCATGTACACTTCTTTTGATATATCAGTGTTTCTTTTGCTTGTTTGATTGTTTGTAATGTGTGTGATGCGTGATTCAGTAGGCTTTTGCTTCCTATTTGATTTACGTGGTCCGTTTGCGTTCAAACGTCTACTTTCAAGCTTAATTGACATGCTTATATCTTAAGTTTAAAGCGTTTAGACTTCGCAACATATAACAGTTGCGAACTCGGACAAAAACTGTTTTGCTTAAATGCAAAACTCTTTTCACAAAGAGTCTAAAGTTTTTGATACTCGTCGAGTCTAAAGTTAAATAATCTCGACTGAGTCTAAAGTTTTGAAATCTCATTGAGTCAAAGATTAAATAATCTCAATTGAGTATAAAGCGTCGAAAATGATAAAAACCTAAATTTTTGATCGTGACTTCGAAACTTTTCTTTTTAAGTTTTTTAGGATTTGTATAGTTCCAATAATAATAAAAATAAGAAAAACATAAAAAGAGGGGGAGAAAGTTTGTGAAAACCTTAGGAAATGATAGTACATCGCGGATTTTAAAACTTAGAATCATAAGTGTTTGTTCGATGTATTAGTAGGTACGGCCAATATCATATAAACAATTTTCCGAACCTGTTTCTAATGGGTAACACGGTTAAGTTTGTTCATCTCAATGACAAGCTGAAAACTTTCGGTGTGCCTGGAATCTGTCACCATAGGATTATATATATATAAATAAGTATCTGAGAGTAATAGAAAAAGCGAGGAAAAGAACAAAAATTGAGAGAAAATCAAAAAAAAAATATAATAAATCGTTTTTTCTAAAACTCAAAGAGTTTTCTATTAATGTAATTATTAAAAACTCAAAAATTCCTTGAGGCGCCCCTGGATTCTATAAGGTTGCGAAATCATAGTTTCCGTGCGGTTAGTATAAAGGTGAAGAGTTATAAATAATTACAGTAAAACTCGTATCCTTGAGGCGCTCCTGGATTCTATAAGGTTGCGAAATCATAGTTTCCTTGCAGTTAGTATAAAGGGGAGAGTAGAGTCAAATAAGAATTCCGTAACTCTTGATGCTAACTTGATAAACGGCAAAGACAGAGGGAGGGTTCACGAGTCTATAAAGCTTCTTAAGCTCAAAAAAAACAAAAAGAAAACAAAAAGCTTCTCTATTTATGAAAAATGCACAAGTGCTTAAACTCTATACTATAAGTATGCATTTTCAATACTTAGAGTAGTTAATAAAATAGGAATAAGGTGACGTGTTTCCTAAATAAATACTGGAAGTTTGATGACGCTTTGAGGGGAGTTCGGACTTAGTTAAGTGTAAATATAAGTGGGATCCATATAAACAGTTGTAATCTAAATAATCGGAAGATTTTTTATATGATATATATGTTGTATTTAAGAGGACAAATATACTAATAATCGGCTGATTCTTGTGATTCGACTTCTGCGATATGATCCTAAAAGCAAACTAATCCCTATCCAAAAAGATTTGCCCTTTTGTAGGTTGCTAAAGTAGTGTGAATAGCTTATAGTTAAAAACCACAAAAATAGTTTCGGTTTTAGGTTAAGAAAACAAACAAAAATCAAAAATATTTTATTTCTATGTTTATTTTCTTCGTTGTCACGTATCGTTCATGGTTAAAAGGTTTTATCACGTGTTTTCTGAAAAATGAGAAATTTTGTCAGTTTAAAGAACAAAAACACGTATTTGGTCAGTTTTGTCTTTGTAAGCCAGGTTTTACAAAGTTAAGGATCGGATCTTGAAGAGTTTAGCACTTCTTGGAAGTCAAGGACTCGAAGCTGATATTCATGGAGCCGCGTTGCTTAATGATGAAGATTAGCTATTAGAAAGATTCGCAAGTTATCGGTTGCAAACTTTACACCGTACAAGTCTCTATGAAGTTAAAGGAATCAACTCTCGATCTCTCGACACCAAAAAGTTCAAGACAATTTTGAAGAATACAAGCTACATCCAAGGGGGAGTTTGTTGGAGCATTATTGTCTGTATTTGTATTCATTTGAACGTGTCGTAGAGTTAGTATGTAATTAGATCGAGTTGTAAAGTCCAAACGCATTTAGGAACAAGTTACGTTCAAGTAACTGAGTTACACTCACGTAACTCTGAGTTACGCACGTAACTAGGAGAGTTACGTGCGTAACTCTCTTCCAAAGAGTTACGTGAGCGTAACTCTTCTAGGGTTTCGGGCCACCTATAAATAGCTGCCTCGAAATCATAAATGCGGGTTGTTGAACATTGTCAGAGCTGTCAAATCAAGGAGAGTTACGTGAGCTAGGGTTTAGGTCACGAAACTAGTGTTCTTGTGAGTTAAAGTGTTGTAATCGTTTGTATTGATTCTATTCGTGTTTGTAAACATACACGTAAGCTTAATAGAATCATTCATTTGGTTATATCAACTGTTCTTCACCGTTTACTTGCTTAAACTAGTTATTCCGCAATTAGTTTTAGTTAGGATTCAAAGGAGGTCCGAAAAGAGGCGACCAACAGATCTCCATTCTATACGCTTTTGATATGTGTCAATGGCCTTAAATCAGTCCACATTTGTTTCTCGAATGCAAAGTTGGCAAAACAGGTTTGGATCTTTTTATTTAAATGGTGGAAAACCCATCCCCGTTCTCTTGGAAACATTTGGTCTCTTCTTGACAAAACATGCTCAAAGGAAAACTAATGGTTGCTTGATGTTGCCATTAAAACGGCTCTTTAGGCTATTTGGAGAAACATAAACGACATTATTTTCAATAACAAATATCGTGGTCTTGATCGAATAGTCAAAGAAATATTACTTATGTCTTTTATGTGGGCTTCTAGTAGAATATATGCAATCCTAATTATATAAATAGTGTTTAATGTTTTTCTTTGTTCTTTAGCTTCTTGATATTGGTGGTTTGAATGAAAGTATGCCCTTAAATAATAATAATAATAATAATGAAAGAATACCGATACTAAGCATCACCACATAATGTATGCAAAATGAAAAGTTTTTAAAAATGCCTAGAAAAGCACATTCCAATGGATTAGTGATGATAAACAAATTCAAACCCAACATAAAGAAAGGAATGCTACTTTTACAAAGTCCCAATTCCCAACACATATACATATGTTAATGCTAAAGCTTTTATGTCTCCCTCACGTCACTTATTTTACAAAAGAGACGATAAAACATTTTGTTGTTATTCATAGGCAAAAGTTTAGTAAGAATGGGTAATATATGTAACAGTAGGGGGTTATATATATATATATATATATATATATATATATATATATATATATATATATATATATATATATATATATATATATATAATTGAATTGAGTCTGCAACAAAAGAAAGAAACAAGAATGAAAACCAATCTTCAACTTTGTCTTTCTTTTATTTTTGACCTTTCACAGTTGTCTCCTTCCCTACTTCTGTCACTCACTCAATTATGGTTTTTGAATTATGTCCCCCTTCCAATCCTCCCAAAACCAAATATTTAAATCATTCTCGATCTTTAGTAACAACAGCTTTTATGGACATGGTTAATAGATTATTACACGTATCAAAAACTTATATTTTCATAAATGAATGAACGGTTCAAAAAATACAAAGGCCGGTTTTTTATTAGTATAAAAATAAATAAAACACGTCCTAAAGTTCTAAACAGGGTATTAAGACTATTGCTAACATTTTCCTATTACTTTATATCTTGTTAGATTTTGGTTTATTTCATGAGTATACTCTTTTGAGTGTTGATCGATACCAGAGCTCTTAGAACTATGGTTTATACCTTAAAACTTTATTTGAAATCCGGAGCTGATTTCTTAAATGCAGATGAATGTTATTGATAACCATCTAGTTTGATTTATCGCTAACCTCCTAAAAGTGGTTAAATAGCGGTTAACTATCAACCGCTCAAAGATGATTACGAACAAACATAGTTGTTAACTTATCCCAGCTAAAACCAGTATTTGCTCAAATGAAACCAACCAATTTTGTCACATCAAAACATGGAAAAATAATTTTTAAAGATAGCTTATTAACCCCATGCTTTATTAGTTACTACATGGTTTTTACAACAGTAAACGATTTATGACAACCATTCAGTTAACCATCAATCTCATCAATTTAAATTATAGTGATGAGTTCAATGATAAATTTGATGGTTGCTATAGATTTGGATTTGGGTTCAGATAACATGGGCTTCGTTCTTAAGCTTGTCGAGTAATTCATCAACTGAAGAAAGTATAACCCCTGCCTTTCTCTTTGGAGGATCAGTCACTTGAATAACTTCCATATCAGATCTCAATTCTACTTTCAACTCCTGTGGTGTCATTTTCTTTATGGGCTTTGATTTCGCCTTCATTATGTTGGGAAGAGTTGCATACCTCGGTTGGTTAAGCCTTAGATCCGTTCTGCATTACAACAAAAAGAAGTTACTTTCTTAGTATGATGGATGGAAAAGGTACTCTCACTCATATAGTGAACTAACAAGTCGTAATGAAGTAAATTACGTGATGACAGCAGGCAAGTCCAAACACAAAGTCTCAAGGCCACCGTCCACTTCTCTATCGACTGTTGCTACTTTCTTTTCTTTGTCGAGAACAACCTTATTAAGGACAGCATAATAACGAGGTTAATAAACAAATATAAAAAAGAGTCATGTCGTGAAAATTGGCACAAAGAGAGAGGGTGTTTGGATGTGCCTTTTAAAGGTGATGATTATGATATCTGAAACCCAATCTCACAAAATATTAGAATCACTGTCGCTCTTTACCCAAACACTCTAGTTTAAACGTACATCAACACAACTTACTTAGAAACATTATGTTTCAATTACATTTCCGTATGATAGGAAACTTGGAATCTGTTATGTCCAGCTTCTTAACCCACAACTGACTTCGTATACCCTATTTCTTAACCATAACCGAAAACATTATATACAAACATCAAGGGGATCTTTGTCTATAGGACAAAAATGTAGTTAAATTTTAATTTTTTACTTTTTTGACATCAATGTACTTAGAAAAAGATTAGTAGGGTGAGAAGATAACAAAACAGAGAATAAGGTGTCCTGTTGTGCTACTTCGAGAAATGCAGTTAAAACACTGAAGTCACTGAACCACAAAGACATAGCAAACTTTTTCTAACGTTTAACTAGTAATCATAGATAAACTATGTAATAAGACAAACTAGGAAACTAAATAAACTACGATTATTATCTTTAAACATTACTCAGACTTAATATTTAAAGGAACTTGGGTATAGAGGAAGTCTACTTACATTACAGTACATAGTCCTTACTTCAACTTTTAATTACTTGAGAGTAACACCAGTGCCCGAAGAAGTGTCTGGGGTTGCTTATTCTTACTGCGTTTTGATAGTTTTGGGAGTGTTTGGGATTGCTTCTCCAAACTGCTTATCTGATTATCTGTAAGTGAAATAAGCAGTTTGAAGTTGTTTGTTCAAAACTACTTGTTTAAGAAGGCAATAAGCAATCCCAAACACGCCTCACCCTCCCACTATAACAAATATAACTAAAGATTCAAATTTCGCGAAGTTTTAATTTGATTAGTTTTTTATTAGAAGGAGATAAATTAAGCAAGCTAAGCTCTCATTGTTCAAGATTGCAACAGAAGAAACTGTACTAAAATTGCTAAAGAGGAAGAAACATGAATCTACAAGAATTCTACAGGTTCTGTTTTGCAATGTCCTTACATACTACTAATAGCGCATATGTCGTAATTTGTTGTCATATCAATCATTAAACTTACAAATACTCTATAACGTATCAAAACAGATATGAGAGCATACACGTAAAACTAGTGTAATTGATACCAAAACAGATAAAATGGCATCTTATGGGATTAGCTGGAGAAAATTGTTGAGAATTTTGTAAAGGTGGACTGTAAATTTTAATAATTGATCCTTGCTTCTGTTATGACTTGCTTTCAATAAATAGGTAGAATCCGATAACAGTTCATCGATACCCCCAAACATATTATGATATTAAACATAAGTTGTGTAGGTGTGAGGAAGGTTGGTTTGCATATAAATAAATCAACAATGTGCCTAAGTTTGTAGTTTAGCGTGCTATCCTTTCTTTCTTTTTATGTTATTGTAGATATTTAGTACGCGTATCAGTAAATATATTTGCATATTCTTTTGCTTTTGATGTGCTATATACATTTTATAAAAATTAAAAACATCTTGAAAAGTCATGTCGATTACTTTATAAGCATCTTTAGTTAGTATCATTAAAGCTAATGTTTTTGTGTGTTGGGTGCATATTACTTTGTAACGTCTTTGGTTTGGCTAAACATTAACCTGAGCTAATAAAACTGATAAGTAGTATCGTATGTTATTTTCGGGTATAACTAACCTTTGAAGCAAAAGTCCCTTGAGGCCAGTTTAAAAGACCAGCCAGCATCTGTCCTGTTTGATTACAATCATCATCAATAGCCTACACAAATGATATCGTCAACAATTTGAACAACTATAAACAAAAGCGATCCGTATACATAATAATAATAAAGTAGACCTGTTTGCCAAGAATAACAAGACCAGGTTTCTCAAGATTGACAAGTGCTTTAAGAAACTTAGCAACAGAAAGCGGGTAAAGAGTAGTTTTAGGCGGTAAATCGAGATGAATAGCTCGGTCCGCACCCATTGCCAAACTGGTTCTGAGTGTATCAACACATTGAGAGGGACCAATACTAACAGTAACAACTTCTGATGCGAAACCGGATTCTTTCAATTTTAAAGCTTCTTCAAGTGCTATTTCGCAAAATGGGTTCATTGACATTTTTACATTTGTTGTTTCAACTCCACTCTATCCAAAACACAAACAAAAAACATAAACAAAAAAACATGTTAATTTTAAGGAAATGAATGGATTATTTGTACCTTGTCGGATTTGACTCTGATTTTGACAGCGTAGTCAATTACACGTTTGATTCCGACCATGATCTTCATCTTTTCAAGATCCTAAACCAAACACACTACTTATCTCTTGTATGGGATTTGTTTTTATTAATGAGTCTTTGGTTTTATATGAGCACCTCCTAATTGACCAAACTAGGATTTCGGCTAATTCAATAAAACTTTAGAGTAAATTACATACATCGTCCCTAAGGTTTATATGCAATTACGGTTATCGTCCCTAACTTTGAAAAGTTGCATGGATCGTCCCATTGTTTAAACTAATTACGCATTTCGTCCCTATTTTGGACGTCCGTCTAATTCCACCGTTAGCCTTCCCTCACGTGTTAAACACGTGAGGGTATTTTAGTCATTTTCCAGTCTTCAATTCTTCCTCAAATATCTCTTCCAAACATTAATAAACCCTAAAAATCAAAATCATATCAAGCCGCCGGAGCTACAAAATCATCACCATTCACCACGATTCGTCCCTAATTAGAGTAAATTTACCCACAAAATCATCACCATTCACCGCGATTCGTCCCTAATTTGTTCCAGCCGCCGGAGCTAAGAAACTGAGACGCCAATTCTTCATCATTTTCACTAACACTACTACCGTGTACAACTCGCCTGATTTCTTCATAAAGTTTTTCTGAATCTGTATCTTTAGGTAATGAATTCAGTAAGTCGGATATTTTAGATTTAAGGTTGACTAAAGTTGACTCGTCCTTTTCTTCTTTACCCTGTAACTCTGAGCTGGAAACAACTCCAGGTGAATCATTTGATGAATAAGCCAACTTCTCCATCTCCAAGAAATCATCCATAAGTTCCAAACGGTTTGCATCTCCAGATCTTTGAGTTTCAATGCTCTTGTCTTTTTTGTTATGAGATAGCTCTGAGATCAAAGCTGTAGCCCAAGATCCAGCAACGCTAACATCATCGTCATTACCTTCTTCTGAAAACGATGCCACACTTGGTGGTTTGCTTGCATTTTGACTTATAGTTGTTTTCACTTGAGAGCTTGACTGCAATTGACCTTCTAGATTCTGAAGTTTGCTAAGGTATTCTGCAACTCGTGAAGAAATCCTAGAAATCTTAGAAATCATTGGTGAAGAAATCTTAGAAATCATTATCGTTTCATCCTTTTTAGCATGATTTGAAAAGGGGGTTTAGAAAGGGGGTAATTAAAATGATAGAGGCGAAATGACTAAAATACCCTCACGTGTTTAACACGTGAGGGAAGGCTAACGGTGGAATTAGACGGACGTCCAAAATAGGGACGAAATGCGTAATTAGTTTAAACAATGGGACGATCAATGCAACTTTTCAAAGTTAGGGACGATAACCGTAATTGCATATAAACCTTAGGGACGATCTATGTAATTTACTCAAAACTTTATAATATATTATTATTTGCTACCAATTAAACAAATATAAAGTTGAAACTAGGAGAAATGTAATTTATACAAATTTCCAAAACAAATATCCTCCCTTTGTTTCTCATAATTTAAGTATTTTTTTTACTCACACATCACTAACAGTAACACCATGAATATTTACATTTGCTTTAGACAGGAATTGAACCCATAATCTCTAGATTGATGGGTCACGACCCTTAAATTTTTTCTATAACACTTATTTTTGATAAAATAATATTGAAAATGAGTTATAAGCATTAGCGAAGGCACCTTGAAGACTGGTGGGTATTGAGCCACCCCGTCAAACCCAGCCAGCCCATATTTTACGGTCAATCTTTGATAAAAGTTAATATTTAAATTGAACTTTTCTACTTATTGTTCCAATTGCTAAGTTATGCAAAACTTCTTGTTGAAACAAAGTACTATCGTTCTTAACTATTTGCTCATATATAAATATTTAATAATTATTTCTATTTTCTTAATCATAATCGATTCCCATTAACATAAAATTCTGGCTCCGTCTCTTGTTATAAGATGAAGTGATCGAGATTAAAGGGCATTAAGTTTGGTGGTTTTTCTATTTGGATTTCCTTATCTCCGAAAATCAAATATATCCTATTGTAGATGATATGATGTATGATACGATACCAAAGACAACAAAGTTGAATGATGGGCTAGTGATGGTTTTCCCTTGACAAGTAACATGACCGATGAATAACTTGGTAAATGATTAATTGAAACAAATGTTGATACAAACTTTTATTCGAGCTATGAAAAACCTTAAAGAGACGGTTTATAAAAAGTAAAAATCGGTAATAAATAACTAGTCGTTTTAAGTATTTCAGAAAGTTATGTATTGTGTTATGAAGTATAGATATATTTTGGTATATTGTTATTTCTAATAATAACCTTGGTATTAACGAGTTTAGATAGGGTGGTTGATAGAAACTTTTTATTTTAAGTCTTGGCTATTACGATCTAATTTTTATAGTCAACCATGATACTATTAGTTAGTTAGGGTTGATAGGAAAATATTTCTCCATCCATTTCTTATATAAAGCTCGGGCGGGCATTATGAGTTATACTACGTACCAGTACCCTCGATCAAACAGAAAAACAACATCATGTGTACATTAGAAAAGCGCGGCAACGTCTTCTTCCTAACCCTTACCGGAGACGTTGAACACCTAATAAATCCTACCTTCATCTCTTCCATTCGTTCAGCTCTCGCCGAGGTTAAGTCCCAGTCAACTCCTGGCTCTGCCCTTGTCACCGTGGCCGAAGGAAAGTATTTCTCCAATGGTTTTGATCTAAAATGGGCGAAATCATCATCGGATGGATCTCCTTCCAAGGTCATAGAGCTTCTCCTTCAAATGGTACAACTCTTTAAATCACTAGTTGCGGACTTAATATCTCTTCCAATGCCGACCATCACTGCCATTACAGGCCATGCTGCTGCTGCAGGGCTGATTCTCGCGATTAGTCATGATTATGTGTTGATGAGACGTGATCGTGGTGTTTTGTACATGAGTGAGATAGATATAGGGATTACGTTACCAGACTATTTTGTCAGAATGATGAGGTCGAAAGTGGGGAGAACGGAAGCAAGGAGAGATATTATGTTACGAGGAGTGAAGGTGAAGGCGGATAAGGCGTTGGCGATGGGGTTAGTTGAGTCGGTTCATGAGAATGGAGAGAGTGTGGTGGAAGCTGGTGTGAGGCTTGGGGAGGAGTTGGGTAAGAGGAAATGGGATGGTGAAGTTTATAGTGAAATACGAAAATCTTTGTATCCGGAGTTGTGTGGTGTATTAGGTCTGAGTATCAATCAAGTTGCAAACCCACGGTTTTAAGTGGTTTTATTTCGATGTTATTTTCTAAAAGAGAAATATATGGATTTTATGTTTGTGTGACTTTTGTTTCTAAAATAAAAACAAAAGTAGATTATCGTGTTGAAATTACTTAATTCTAACCTAACCCATTAATATATTTAAGTTATCAAGTTTGAGTTAGCTGGTTGTCAGGCTCAACCCGAACTTAACTCGTATTACCTGTCTATTATACATGTTAATGTTAATGGATTAAGTAACAAATTTTAAAGAAACGGGTTGATTTCGGGTCAATAAGGTTAAAATGAGTTTAATTTATAAATAATTAAGTGGTTTATATATATTTTTGCAACCACTAACGTTGAAAAGTATAATACTATAGAATTTAAAAAGAAAAGAAAAATATAAACAAAAATAAATTACTATCACTAAAATTAAAACAAACGATTATTTTAGTAAAATATGGTAGAATATTTTGTTGAAACAACCATATACTAATCAATAAGGTATATAATAAATCCATAAAGCAAAAAAGTTTTAAACGAGTTGGGTAAACTAGAGTAAGATGTTATTTCTATAATGTATTAAAATAATATAAGAAATAATTTTAAAGATCTGAAATTATAAAAAGTTATAGGAGGCAGTTGGAACTTGTCTTGGGGCATCTATAGCTTTACGAGAGAAAGCTCGCAGTAGAAAAAAGTCTTTCTTTTCTCGTCCCGGGTCATTAAGGATATACATCAACTAAGAAAATAACTCGTAAATGATTATTTATTTGAGTAAATTACACCGTTGGTCCCTGTGTTTGTACCAGAATTACTAGTTTGAGGCTTTTTTTTAATAATTACACCAGTAGTCCCCATTGTTGTAATTCCCTTACGCCGGTGATCCATTTTTCTAACGTCTGTTAATATTTAACGATTTAAAGGTCACATGCCTTTCATGTGAGGGCATTTTCGTCTTTTACTTATTATTTTATTTTTTAAGAAAGTTATGGACCCACCATTATTATAAATATTAATTAAGACCACTCTCATTCATAACACCAAAAATCGGTGTTATGGGTGTCACGTCAGCATAACACAAACATAACATAACACCACTAAACCCCCCATTCATAACACCAAAAACTGGGACCCACCAGCTTTATTATTTTTCATTTTCTTTCCTTTTCTCATATTATTTTTAATACATTCAAAATATTAAAAATACATTAATAATAAAAATAAACTTAGATTAATATTAAAAAAAAAACAATACATAAAAAAAACAAAAAAAAACCATTACATAAAAAAAAAAAAAAAAAACAATACATAAAAAACTAATCCTCGTCTTCGGCTTCTAATTCGGCGCGTATTTTGTCCTTCTGCTTTTCGATTTTAGCCCGATCCTGTGGCGTCAAATCATCGGTTGGCATACGAAGAAATTCCATTTTCCGAAAACGGATTCTGAGTTTGATCTCCTCTGTTTTCGTGATCCTAAGCTCGCGAATTTCGTTGACAACGTCGTCGTTAAACTCGTCCCGTTTTGAAGTAACATCAGAGGAGGAGGAGGAACGTGCGCTCTTAGATGGTCGTGGCCTTCCTAAAGGTCGTGGAAGTTGATCATGGCCATAGAGGTGCGGTTATGCATCGTCGTCGAGGTTGATCGGGTCAATGGGTTTAGGATTAGCAAACCTTGGCGAAAGATGCAAAACTTCCCATGCAGCGTGATGACGAAATGGGCGTAGATTTTCGGCTTAGAACATGCTTAACGCCGTTGTGTAGACGGCTTTGTCATCCTCGCCGCTCGATCGATCTCGTTCGGCACGGTCATGACATGCTATGAACAATTTTATATTTTTGCTCATAGCCCTCCATTTTGAACTTAGCGCATTTTTTGTAAAAGGTTCCGCCAAACATTCGTTGAAATAGCCATCACACGGAACCAAAAAGTTATACCATCTTGGTCGGTTCCTTTTTTCCGATCCTCCGAAACATGAATCCAATTCTCCGCCAAGCGGCGCTCTTGGGCTTGTGACCACTGAACCTTAGACGATGGGGTGGCTTCTTCCACATCCGTAGCTTTTTTCTTACCCTTGTCTTTTCTCTTACGAGAACCACTAGGTTCAGCTACTTGTGGTTGAAACGCTTCAGACGGTTTGAATGGTTGTGGTTGGGGTTGATGGAATGATTGGGGTTGGGGTTTATGGTATGATTGAGGTTGGGGTTGATGCCTTGATGGTATGATTGTTGTTGGGGTTGAGAGAACGATTGTTGTTGTCGTTGTTGGAATAATTGGAATTGTTGGAATTGTTGCCATTCACCTTGTTGATAGGGTGGTGTGTTGGTGTTTCCGGCGAGTAGTGAAGTAAAACCACCGGGTTGGGTTTGGAAATTTGCGAAGCCCGGTGAGGAAGGCGAATTGGGATCGGATGACGGAAACTTGTTGTATTGATTCATTTTTTTGGGGGGTTTTGTGGATAGAATGAATATGATTGTAGAGAGAAAGAAATGGTTTGGTGTAAATATTTTGTGTTTGGGATTGGGTATTTATAGGAAAAAAAAAAATTAAAAAAAAAAACTATCCGTTGAACGGTAAGAATAGGTAAAAAAAAATTCGTTTTTTTTTTTAAAATACTCTTAACGGTCGAATTGAAAAAAAAATAAAAAAAAATAAACACAACGCGGCGTTGCCTCGACAACACCGCCACCAAAACGCCGCAACAACGCCGCCCCCCAGCCATAACGACGTTATGGGGGGGCTAAAACGCCGGATAACGCGAAGAATGGGAGTAGTCTAATAACTCATTTTCTATCTCTTTCTCATCTTCATCTTCCATCTCTTTCTTTTTTCATCACCATCATCCTCACCAAAATCAACCACTAACAAAACCCACTATCATTAATCTCACTACCACCATCATTAATTTATTTTTTAACACACACAACCCAAATTCCATAACTATTATTAATTTCAAAAAATAAATATACAATCTATGAGTAAATTTAAAACCCACCACTATAACACCACTCAACCATCAAAGCATTATATCACAATCTCCCATCTACTACCGCCACCACAACCACACCACCCTTTGCCGCCATTACAACAACACCACCCTTTGCCGCCACCACAAAGACACCTCCATTTTTCGCCACCAAAATAACCCCCAATCGTTATTTAGTTTGTGGGTTTCGATTTGTATGTATTGTGTTTTTATTTTGAAGAATATTTTGATTTTTGGGTAGATCTAGGTTTTATAATTTATTATGTTCATTATGTAAAAATGAAAAGAAGGAAGTGGTCGGTAAGTGTTGAGGTTGGAGAAAATAAAGAAGAGGTTGTGATGTTTGGAGAAGATGAAGAAAGAGATATGATGGTGGTGGTTTAAAATAAGAAAGGGTTAATGCACTTGAGGGTCACTCTACTATTTCGGATAATCCAATTGGGTGATTGAACAAAAAAAAAATATAACACTTTCATTCTACTTTCAAAAAACTTTAAAACCATCACTTTCTATTTGCAAACGGATTAAGTTCATCATGTGGGTCCATTTCAACCGGCTAACAGCAGGTAATCTGCACACATAGACCAAAACCATTTTCCATGTCATTATTTTATTTTCTCCTTAATTCCACATCACTACACCCCTTTTTTATAAATTAGGTTTACCCTTTCTCTTTCTACCTCCTTCATCTCTAACCCTAATTCCTCTTTTTATAAATATGGTTCTTTGTTGCTGTGGTGAGAATGCTCGATGTCGGACATCATGGACTGCTGCAAATCCAGGTCGATGTTTCTTAGGTTGTCCAAATTTCATGGATCCAATAACAAATTGCAACTTCTTTCTTTGGATTGATGTCGAATTACCTAATCAGTGGTATAGAACAACGTTTCACCAACTTAATGAAGAAGGAAGGAACCATCGGGCAGAAATTTCAAGGTTGCAGAAAGAGAAATCGCGATTAATTCGCATTGTGTTGTTCTTATCATTTGTAGTTTTTGTTCTCTTGATTAAATAATGTAAATGTATTTCCTTTGAAATGATAAAAAAATTTGGTTACAGTTTCTGTTGTTTTGTATTAGTTTCTTTTGTCTTGTTTTTGTTGTTTTTGTTGCCAAAAGTGCCAAAATATAACCATAAGCAAAAAGACACATGAAAGTGCCAAAAGTGCCAAAAAGTGCCAAAATATAACAGCCAAAAGTGCCAAAATATAACAACCACCACTTGCATTACATAACAGCCAAAAGTGCCAAAATATGGCATTGTCAAAGTGGTACCAGTTTTCACATCCTACCTAAGTGCCAATATATGACAGCATACATAACAAGTTCTAAAAGCTACTACATAACAAGTTCAAAAGACAACATAACAAGTTTAAAAGCTACTACATAACAAGTTTAAAAGCTAGTCAATGCTGATAGAATCATCTTGTGTCAATCCTGGCCCTGGGGATGTAGTCTTTAACTTGTTTTTCAAAATTCTCTCTGAAGGTCGTCTCCTTTTGAGCATCATCTTTTTTCTGTGCTTTGTTCCAGGTGACTTGCTTGCACCTTCTCCTTTTGACAGTGTTGCTGGTGAGCCACATAATCTTGACACTACATTCCTCACAACAACAGGTGCACCACTTGCAGCAGAATGATAGACTACATGCCTGATCACATCATTTGGTGAACCACTTTCAGTTTAAGAGAGGGGTGGCTGAGATTCACTTCCAAGAATTTCATCATTGAGTCTTTGTTCTTGTTCAGCCATGAATATGTCCCTCCTCCTACGTTGTTCCCTTTCAAATTGTTCCCTCTCCTCATGTTGTCTTTTCATTTGTGCCTCATGCTCAGCTATACAATCTTCTGGGGTAATACCTGGTGGCCATGCTTGTCTTGGAATACCATCTTTCCCCTATCATAACAAAGCTATGTATCAACAAACACACACACACACACATATATAAATATAATCCAATATCTAAATAGTCAATGTAAGACAACTTACACCAAGCATTGGATCACCAGTCACAGGATCCCATGAAAGTCCATATCCTATTGGTCTAATACCATCCTCGAATTGACAGTCCTTAACATATTCCCCTTTTCCACGCATCTTTACAAGCTTGCCATTAACTCTCCACAACCCATCACCACTAACACCTCTCCCTGTTGCACCATGATATCTTCTTCTACCACTAACAGTACCAGTTGGACTCCCTATATCTCTACCTACAACACCACTAACAGTACCAGTTGGACACCCTATAACTCTACCACTATCACCATTTCCAGTTTCAGTCCTTGTTGCAGTTTGACTTTGTTGACCTCCAGCACTTTCAGTTTGACTTTGTTGTCCTTCAAACTCAAGTTGTCTTGCAACACCCTTCTTCAAACCTCTACCTCTGCTACCTAAACCAATTCCTCTACCACCCTGTACAGCTCTACCACCACTATCTCCACCCTGAACATTTATACCACCACTATCTCCACCCTGAACATTTCTACCACCACTAACATTTCTACCACCACTAACATTTGTACCACTATCTACACTAACATTTTCATCAGTTTGTACCCTAACATTTGGAATTCTAGTTGAATCAATCCTTGTATAAATTACAATACCTTGTCTACCTCTTCCCCTTGCACCTCTACCTGTTGAACCTCTTCCCCTTGCACCTCTCCCTTTTGCACCTCTCCCAGTTGAACCTCTCCCTCTTGATCCTCTCCCAGTTGCACCTCTCCCTCTTGATCCTCTTCCTCTTGCAGTAACAGACTCACCTAACAAAATGAATAGTTTTAAATATATAACAGTTAAAGACAATATGAACTTTGGTTGATGATATACATACCTGTTTGTACCTCCTCAGCTTCTTTACATGTTGATCTGTTATGGCCTTCACCTTTACATATTGTACAGTGCATCACTCTCCCAACCCTGCTCAATCTTTGTCTATTACCATCACACTCAGTAGCATCTCTTTTTCTTTTTTCTTTAAAATTGCCTGGCATCCTTCTTGCAATTGGGGGTAGGGGTTTTTCTTTATCAACTGAGGGCCATTGACTCATTCCTTTAAGAGGGTATATACAATGATTATAGGATGAAACAAACTTAGGTTTTTTGAACCATTCAGATACATATGAGTCAGGGTTACTGTGAAGATGATATATGACAGAAAAACCATGCTCACAGGGGATTCCAGAAAGTTGCCATACCCTACAACTACATGTCATATGTAACTCATCAACTACAAAAGACTCAAGAGAAGAACCAAGTGGCCTGACCTCATACTTTGAGCTACCACTAGGAATTACCCTCCAGTGCCTATGCTTATCTTTGATGGCTTCAACCTTCTTTCTTATATTTGGACACAAACCATCAACCCACACTTCAGACTTTTCTCTCATTTTTTGCATCCTTTCCATCATATATACCCTAATGTCTTCCAACATGTTTATTATTGGCTTCCTCCTTGCATCTACCAAGACAGCATTGAAACACTCACTAATCCCATTCTCAACAGCATCACATGCCCTTCCAGTTTCTAGAAATTCTCTACTCCAACTTTCTGGGTGTCTATCCAGTAAATGTTTGTGAGCATCTTTACTTTCAGTCTTAATATCATTCATGATGGCATTAAACTGTGCTTGGTATGTAGCCTTTGCAGCTTTCCAAAACAGGTTTCTATACAATACCCCACTGAATTTCTTCCTAAAATTTGCATACACATGTCTGGCACACTGCCTATGTTCAGCATCAGGAATCACATCTTTTGCAGCTTCAATGATACCCTTCAAATGCAAAAAAAAAAAAAAAAAACATTGTTACATATTTATTTATATTCTGGAAAGATGAAATGTAAATTAAACAATTACAATATTACCTTGTGTTGATCAGATATGATTGTTATTCCTGATCCATATTCAATCCCAAGATCATCTGCTAGACAATCCATAAACCAGGTCCAATTGTCTTTGTTTTCAACATTCACCACAGCCCATGCTATGGGGTACATCTGGTTGTTGGCATCTCTACCAACTGCTGCAAGCAGCTCCCCTTCGCAAATGGTCTTGAGAAAACACCCATCCAGACCTATTACAGTTCTATAACCTGCTCTCCGACCATCCTTTAGCCCTTTGAGACATACATAAAACCTCTTAAAATATAACTTCTCATCTGGCATTATCTCAATTCCCATTTTGCATGAACTCCCAGGGTTTGTATCAAGTATCTCTTGAGCATAAGACCAAAGCTTACCATAGTGGTCTTCTAAACAAAGCTCATATTGCTTCAATGCATTTATTTTACCTATCCTTGCTTGTCCCCGAGATACCTTGCACTTATACTTAGACGATATCATTTCTTGGATTTCTTTGATCTTAATTTTTGGATTAGCCATGATCTTCTTTGCATAGTTTCTAGCAATCCAATTGCAGGTTATTAAAGTCCCAAACTCATAGCATCTTGAGTATGAATGTTCATCAGTCAAAGTCTTCACTTGAAACGACCTTTCTGTCTGCATCCAAGAGGCCCAAAGCCTGTAAGTACATGTCCGCTTATCCCCTCCATAAGGCTTACAACATCTAACTTCTAACCTTTCAGTGTCATTGTGTGGATAGTACAAGCTGTATCCATTTGCCAATGCATAAAAAACCACACACCTTTTTAGTTGATCAGGGTTTTCAAATCTCTCACCCAACAGTGGCTTCATATGCTTCCATTTCTTAGTTGGATCATGTATAGGCCACTCATCTCCTAACATTTCCTCATCTTCTGGGTTAACTTCCTCACCAGGCTTAACTACTCTCTCACTTACTCTTTCCCTATCTAAGTTGTTATACAACCTTGCCAAGAACGTATCATCAAACATATTTTTAACTTTCTTCTTAGGAGTCTCTTCCTTTACCTTTTCTATCTGTTTCTCTTCTGGTTTCAAACACTTCATCTTCAAAATCAGAGAGATGATCAAGAGAATTAGTTTCAGATTCTTCAGAAGTGTAACCAGCATATACATCATAATCATCTTCGCTGTCACTTTTATAAACAGATTCTTCTTCAAAGGGTGAGGTTGCATGTGCACTGTAAATATCAACCACCGAATCATTCCTAAGTGCACATTGCCTTAAATTATGCAAGCTTTCCTCGTCATGTACCAATATTAAACCATCAGCTAATTCCTTTCCTGGTTGTAAGTAGTAGAGCTCTTTGCAAACTGCAGTACTATGGATTTGTAAAAAGGCTTCAAACTCAGAAAAATCAAACCCGTTAATGTCTACCTTCTCTAGCTTCGAAATCATGTCGTACTCATAAATGAGTCTGTCAGGTTGTTGTTGTCTCTCAAACACTCCCCCGTGGTGAAAATAGATGTCTATTACAACGGATTGAGATGACGAACACATCTGGAAAGATTTAGGGTTACAATTTAGGGTTTTAGAGAACGGAGTGAGAGATTTAGGGTTTCAATTTTTTGAAGACGAATAACACATAGAACGGAGTGAGAGATTTAGGGTTTGAAAAAAGTAATTGGGATCGTTAAAAGGGTATTATTTAATTGGATACCCGATCCAATTGGGATCGTTAAATAATAACAATTGCCACGTAGATCGCCACGTAATATTTAAAAAGCACGTCGGTTGCCACGTAATAAATGAAAAACACGTCATCCGGTAAAACTAACTGGTAACTTGCTATACCCCATAAAGTGATGGTTTTAAAGTTTTTTTGAAAGTAGAATGAAAGCGTTATATTTTTTTTTTGTTCAATCACCCAATTGGATTATCTGGAATAGTCAAGTGACCCTCAGATGCATTAACCCAATAAGAAAATATGGTGTCGTGGGGAAGAAGAAAGAGAAATAAGAGAGAGTGTGTGTTTGTTATTTTATTTTTTTATTATAAAATTTAAAGTGAAAAAGACTAAATTACCCTTCTATGCAAGTCATATAATTGAGTTAACGAAGAAAGTTAACGGACGTTAGAAAAAAGGATCACCGACGTAAGAGAATGACAATAATAGGGACTACTGATGTAATTATTTAAAAAAACCCTCAAACTAGTAATTCTGTTACAAACACAGGTAATTTACTCTATTTATTTATTTATCTATTTTTTATTTTGTTGGGTAAAAGCAACACTACCTCGGCCCCAAAATTAGGGAGGAACATGAGTTAAGCAAGCGTGCAGTGCAAATGAAAAAACGATCAATAATAAAATCTATTTGAAAACTGACTGGCGTTGGATCCAATTCACCCTGCTGCTGCTGGTGTTGCTACAAATGAGCTATCGAAGGTTACAACCCTAATCTGATCAATTTTTATATCATTCATTTGGATTTAATTTGTTGTTAATTATATCTGTCGCCGATGATTTAGAATTAAAATATGAAAATGTTAACCTTATAAGTAGTCAACATTGCTATTCGATGATATCATTACCTGAATGGACTTAACATTTTTTGGTTACTTTACGGGATATCATCTCCATGTAGATGCCTAAAGGTTGCTTTCCTAGTTGGAGATTCACACTCCATTGCAAAACATATAACGGATATTCGCCGATACACTGCCTAACAAACAACTAGGGAGCTGTTGCACAAAAATATAGTTAACACATTTCTTTGCACTTACATCACCGTTGTTTACATTATAGTGGTTGCTCAAAACTTATGAAACTAGGTCTATGACTAATTATTTACTTAATACTTTATGTTGTGAAATTGTTCCTGTAAAAGGTTTATTGGATTTGATTTCTTTTAGGGATAATCGTGCGTCTAGAACCGCTCTGTTTGATAACCTTGATGATATTGAGGAGGGAGGTCTCAGGGCTTCTCGTGATACAGAGGACCATGAAAATGAAAAATCTTTAAATACCTTGCAAGACAGAGTCGTCTTTCTAAAGAGAGTGAGTTCTTCCATTGTAATTGGTATATATTTCTTATTGCAATATTTCGTCATGTTTCTTCCTCATTGAAGTGGATTAATACCATGATTTTTTAAGTGATTAAAGTAGAATACCTCAAGGTACCATCAGTATATAACTATATACTGATAACTGCTGTCAAGAATGTATAGATTGTAGGAGTTTTTACGACCAAATTATTCAGATAACGTAAACTCAAACACCTCTTTGCTCACGTCTAGATGTTAAGGTAAGGGAAATGTAATTTAAGCTTGACTAAACGTAATCGTCATTGGCTGTCACATTTGAAAGCCCTGCGAGCTAATATTGCTAGCACTAAGTTATGGAAATTACTTGCTGTTATGGTTTATGTCGTCTTCATTTTAATGGTGTACTTTTTGAGGCTTGATGGTCGTCTTGGGATTCTCAAGTAACTGCTTCTTGTTAACTTAAAGAATCTTGAATATCAATCTCAAACAAATTAATTCGTGATTCTCATTGGCAGTTGACTGGTGACATACATGAGGAGGTGCAAAGTCATAACCGTATGCTGGACCGAATGGTACACAAATAACACATACATACTGTTCTTGCTTTTGATTGTGTTCTGATGGTCGTTTTTCAACAGGGCAATGGGATGGATTCAGCTAGGGGGATTATGTCAGGAACTATGGACAGGTTCAAGATGGTAAGATATAGATCTTTTCCGATCACTCTTCAATGGTTTTGTTGATTGTTTCGTCTTTAGATTAATAGTCAGTCAAAGAAAGATAATTGGCTTTGGTCAATTGCTCAGTTAACCTTGAACACATTAATATATACATTAAAGAGGAGAGACAGTTGATTTCATGAGGAAGCAGAGTCGAGGTGAATCAATGAAATGAAACGTTTAGAAAATTTGAATAAAAAAAGTTATAAGGTTGAATGAAATGATTTAAATCCGAGTTATGGATCTAAAGCTAGATACTATTACTACTTAATTAGTATATTTGCCTTTCATCATTTTTATCTATTACTATCCTTATCTATACCTTCTAAAAGTGATTTTCAAAAATTTAGGTGTTTGTAAAAAAATCAAGTCGGAGAACATGTAAACTTGCGACATATTTTGTCCTGTCTTTCTTCATCCTATATTACTTGTTCAGGTATGGGTCTTTTTAATCTCCTCTGTAAAGAATATTTGATCTATACGTTTAAGTACTAGTCCACCATTCATGACATTTACCCAAATTTCAAAATGCTGGAATATGTTATTTTCCGCAAGTGTTGATGTGAATATTTAGTTTGCGTATTCTGGTGTTTAATGACTTTGCCATTTTTTTAATAAAACACGGCACAACATTCTTAAAAGACAGTGATTTGAGTTTTTACTTGCAGGTTGCTCATGCATCATATGTACGGTTAAAAGTAGAATACTTGAACCTGCCAGCTACAATCTGTGTTTGCCAAAGCTAGCTAGTAATGAATATACTTGTGTATGCAATCACTGAGATATAAAATATGATTGCTGCATCAATTGCGGCTTTTACTTCTTTTGCCCATTGTAAACCATGAGGATTGTCTTAACATATCCGCTTTTGTTTCACAGCTTTAGACAACCATGAGGATTGTCCTAACATATCCGCTTTTGCCCTTGTTGAAATAGAAAGCTCATGTTGGTTTATACTTGATGGATGATTTATGTGCGTTGTAACCTATTCATTTGCATTGGTACTCTGAAGAGATATTATAAAGTATATCTCCCCCTGCGCCATAGGCATGATCGTCACTTCTTAGCCACCTCCGTTATTTCTTAGTCTTATTACCGTCACATCTTTTGCATCAGTGTTTTCAGGAAAATATGGTTCAAACCGCATGGAAACTAAACGAGTTAGAGGCATGGGTTGTAAATAGGACAATGTAACATTTTTACCAATAAAATAGTACCCGCTAAACCCTTTTTTAAAATTAAAAATACGACATTTATTTTAAGACAATTCAAAATAGAAATAAATTATAGTAGATTGGAACGTCGCAATATATTGGGATTGTATAAGTACGCCCACTTGGTGATTTATATTTCCAACAGGCTTTATTTCAATTCTATTATAATTAGGTGCAGACCCCTTTCACCATGAATCCCAGCTATCCTTTCTAATTAAAAAAAAAAGAGTTATTTACGTAAATGGTTTTTACGGATTCAGTCCTTATGGGTTTTTTGTTTCCGGGGTACCATGTTTTAAAAGTCAAAGCCTGAATATAAAAGTTTGCGTTATATTGTTAAGCGAAGATTTTGATTGTTGATTAACGAGGAAGAGCTAGGGGTCACTATTTGGATAAAACCGAATTGCCCAATTGAATAATTTGAATTGCATTATAGGATTTGTATTTTTGGATATGTAGATTGGATAGGACCAAAATCGAAACATTAATTTAGATTGATTTTTGGTTCACATAAAAAAAATCAAATAATCCAAAAAAAAAACCCGAATAATAAACTACTTTTACTTTATATTTTATATATAAATATAATTATTAATCTTTAAGTTTTGATAACCACAACCCTATTTGCTGTGATTTAAGGGTTTAAGAATGCATCATTTTATTGTGCATTTGGGGATCTCATTCCCTCCATTCACGGAGTAGAACTAATTTATGCAATGTCTTAGCGTTTTAGACACAACCCCTAGGGTTGTTGTTATCAAGAATCTTAATCTTTTACCAGTTTATTTAACTATCCGTTTCATACACATGATATTAAGTCAACTATAAGTTTCATACATATGATATTAAGTCAAATATTTTATTAAATTTTTTTAATAAGTTATTTCACATATAATTTCTTTAAAAATAGTTAATTACATAAATGGTCCCTATGTTTTGTCTGAAATTTCGGATTTTGTCCTTCATTTAACGACAAACTAACAGACTTAACGATGAAAGGATTGAACCTGGACAAGTTTAAAAGCACAAAGACTGAACCTGAAAAAAAAGCACATAAATTGGATCCGTAAAACCTGATAAACGACAAGGACCATTTATATAATTAAATTTATAAAAAAGTTAATTATTCGTGATGACACTCGATTTGAATCTAGTTTTTTTATGATTCAAATTCGGATGACTTAACTTAGTTACACTCTTACTTGTGAGGTTAATATTTTAAACTTTTTTATATTCCATAATTATTGTCTAAATAAAAAAATCACAATGACTATACTCTGCAACCAATCAACACAACTCCTTTATATAAAAAGTCATTTTGATTATTGAGTGTTAAAAGTATATAATAATTTTGAGACTACCTATAAAATAAAGAATATTAGAGGAAAGAGTATTAAATACACAACTTGATTATGAATAGAAGAAATACTAATTCAATTGTTATTAGGTATATCCTAGGAGTGAGTCAAAGATGTTAAATTTTAAATAGTATTTCGCACGAGTTCGGGGTGAAACGAAATATGTGATCGTGTTGACGGGATTATTTGATTCGCAAAGTATATTTTTCATGTTGACGGGATTATTTGATTCGCAAAGTATAAATACTAATCTAAAAAAAAAAAAAAAAAAAAATGAAAGTCCATTACAATGCAAATTAATCAGTACTAAAAAGTAAGGAAAAGAGGGGTTTGTAGGATTCAGGATTCGAACCCTGGTATTCTAGCAGTAAGGATATGAGGGGTTTGAAGGATTCGAACCCTGGTATCCTAGCAATACATGCAGCGCCTAAACCACTCCTATAACAACCTGTTTTGTAAACAAAATGAAAAAAATTGTATTTAAAGACAATATTCTTATTATTATAATAATAAAATGCACAATTCCATTGGATATGATGGGTTTTAATCTATAGATTAATATGGGATAGTCTAGAAAAGTAAAAATAATAAATATAGATTAATTGAAGTGGTGAATTTATGATAGATTTTCTGTTCATTTTTTAATGTAATAATTTCATCATACATCCCCCTTGGGGCATATTATTTTATTTCTCATTATTAAAGTTTGACAAGTGGATTTTAACATTATAGTATGTAACGAATATTATGATATTGTAAGACCTTAGATTTTGATATTTTGTTTAATTTATGGGGTCTCTACATAGCGGTGACCTGAAAATCTTAAAGATTATGCCAAATGCCATAAGGGTATTATTAAAAAACTAGATAATTAGACATACCACTTATAAATAATTTTCTTGAAATCCAAACCATCACTATACTATGTGGATATACATTAAAAACGAGTCAAGAAAGAAGTTTTTTTTAGTATGAATTAGTCATAAAAGACGAGTCTTTGACTAATATATATATACGAAATAGCTGTGTTTGGAATTTGGATTACCAAATTATTTATATAATTAAGTAGATTTGACCTCCATTATACGGACCTATAATTTGTATATATAAAGTTTTTTTTTTTTGAACGGCAATATTAGTGATTCGGGGTCACAGTAACATCCAATTGGGCAGTATGCGACCTACGAACCTTATTTCAAAGTTAGTTATCATCTAATATAATCTGTTATCAATGGGACAAACCCACATTTACATTGACTAAAAGTTTTCTTTTAATATATACTATGTTACGACTGTGACGGATTTATTTATGAAATGAGTCCAAAAGAAGCATAGGATACAATGAATCTCACCTTGTTTTGACAATGACAATAAAAACAAATATTATACGTACCAAATTGACGTATTGAAAAAGGTGACCATCACACGTACTACATATATTCTGAGAGTTGCCTTTATACATTGAATGTGGCTTTCATATTCATGCATGATTCTCTTCCCATATTATTACTAATTTGAGCCATCGGTCATATTTATTTTGAGTCGGTTAATGTTCATAACTTCGTTTGCGATGGAATCGAACCTTATGAACGAAAGTAGCTAAATCCTAAACACCTACTTTACAAGTAATTTTTTCCACTATAGATAATATTATTGAATAAACCTGCGAATTTAACAAATCCAGAAAAGAAAAAAAGAACTATTGTTGGTTAGAATTGTTAGTACAACATTTTGACTTTGACTTTGAGTTTTGACCTGAAAGTCAAAGAAGATTGTTGGTATGAGTCAAGACTTTCTTTAGTTCATCTGAGATCCCTTGTAAAAGAAGTGGTTTTTGAATGACTCCATTCATTCCAATATGAATGCATCTTTCCAACACTTGTTCATCACCAATGCCGGTTAAACCGATAATCAAAGGCCAGTTTCTGCTACTACGAGCCTTTCGGATTCTTGACACGACTTCAAACCCGTCAATATCGGCCATGTGGAGGTCTAAAATCAACATTTGGTACGACGATATGGGATGGTTTATAGCTGTGATGCAGTCGGAACCTGTGGAAACCGTTGAGACAATGCACCCGAGTTTCTCGAGTAGTTTACGTGTCACGTCATCCTCATCAGCTACAAGGACTTTAAGGCCTCTGAATAAAGAGTTCGACAATGGGTTTTGTTCGGAGGTTTCCGAAATGCTGATTACGATCGATGGACTGAGTTGAAACCGTAGAACGAGCGACATACTTTGATTGAATCCTACGGGATTTGGAATTACCCAAATCTTACCTTGCATCAACTACAAAATAGAAAGATTATGTAACATTACTTAACGGTTAATTCGCAGATCAAAACAATGTAAAGAACATACCTCTACGATCTTTCTGCACATACCAAAGCTCAAACTTTGCTCGACTACACCATTGCGGATTCTGTCATCAGCAGATTGAGGGATACTATCATTAATCCCGATTTCAAACCTTACATTTAGGTAACCGTCAGCAGAATTCGTTCTCCAAGTTCCCCATCGTTGATCGCTCCTTCCATGGCTTCCACTCTCCATCAATATTCTTAACTTCAAACCCCCTCCACCATTACCCTGATTCAAAAGATTCCCCACCATATGCAAGATAACCTGAAAAACCCTTCTTTCGTCTCCCATAACGTTATCAGGTAGCGATTTATCGACATCAATTGAGAATTCATAACCTTTATAAGCACACAAAGCCTTTGCAAGATAAGCTATTTCTTTAATTAAAGAATGAAGCCCAAAAGATCTCATTTCCAATGGAAACCTTTCTTTACAAGAATTATCCATTACATCATCGATCAGCATCGAGAGAACATTGCTTGTTTTCACCATGGAGTTGACAAGAACACGTTGCTGGTTACTCAGATTCTCTTCTTGGACAATCGAAAGCAAACCCATCACGGAATGCATAGGTTTTCTCAAGCTTTTACTCATCACTGTTTGAAACAAGTTCCTAGCTTGGCTAGCCCTCAATGCATCCTGTTTCGCCTGCTCAAAAACTCGATTTTGTTCTGCTAATTTGTCTCTCATGAGCTGTGATTCTTCAAGAACCGCAGAATGAGAGAGTGCCACTGCAACTTGGTCAGCAACAACCTCAACTATCTCAAGCTCGGGGTCGGTCCAAGATCGAACTTCTCCACCTGGAAGAACCAACACGAGAATAGCGTAACAAGCCTGAATCATCTCCGGGGTTCCTCCTTTGAAATCAGAAACTCTAAGCATCGGCATCCGTACGGCAGCAACAGCTCCGGGTGAATCAGATTCTCCTCCAGTGCTTAGACTCGCAAGTCGTGACTCTTGATCCAGTAACTTCACCGTTTTGCTTCTTTTAATTTCTTGAACATCAGGATCCTGAATAGGGATGGAGAAATCTTTGATTGTTGAAGATTGTCCCCCTTTTAGCTGATGGGTAAGGTTCATGACTGTTTTAGCAGTGTCTGGCATCCAAATCGCACAATTCTGCAAATCAAGTGTCTCGGATAACTTATCAAGTGTGGTGTATAAAATCGTGTGGCGGTCAAGTGACTTTCGTATCTCTTGTGTAAGCATACGGACATGCCAACCCGCTTCTTTTTGTTTCTTAATCACACCCATTTCTCTACCAAGATCCCACGTCTTTTTCTTTAACATAAACTCTCTTACTTTAACTTTCAAAAGCAAAGGAATAAGAGTGATCAAAGTAATGGCAGTTGCAAACGAAACCAAAGCGGTAAGAAACTTAAATATAGTGAGAGCAAGCATAAGCTGAAACGGATGGGGTTCGTATGTCCATAAGGTTAACAAATGTGTCATTCCACAAAGAACAATAAACGCGATAAATTGAAAAAGGACCCATTTGAAAGGAACATTTGAGCAACTAACAAACCATAAAAGCTCGACTGGAATCGAGAAATAAGCAACTGCTATCATCAAATCACTCCATCTTTGTGTTGCCATAATGTTTGAATACCCGAAAAAGCCTTCAGCCTCACAATTGCAGGCGGTATCGTCGTCGTTGTCAGAAGCAAAAACACAGACGAGCAACAAGAGAAGAACAAACCCGAGAGATGCCAATGTTTTCGACATCGAATTCATTCATTTAATCCATATATCTTTGTATCTATCAAATAAAAGTAGGCCGGCCACTTGAATGACATTCATGCAAAAATATAAATTAATTTTTATCTACAGACAACAAAAGAAACAACAAATATCAATTAACAAGTAATGAACGACAACAATACTCAATCCGGCCAAAGAAAACGCAACGAAAAACTCATTTACCTTGTAGATATATGGAGGCACAATCACAAAAGTTTTGCTAAAAATATGACAACACCAAATCCTTCTGAATTCACGTAAAACAACTTCCACTAAAAATAGGAACAAAAGAAAATGGACTAGGAATCTTAATTTATACTACTAGGTAAGAGAAACAAAGAAAGAAAATTCAACAAAGAAAAAAAGGTAGCAATGTCTTGTCGGTTATTTCTATTTTGTCAACTAGTCAAAATTTGAAAACGGAAGTTGGGGGAAACTTTTGTCCCCGCCGTTGTTTGCGAAACCACTACGGGTATGTTTGGTATGAAGCTTTTTTGAAGCTTGAACTTTTCATTTTAGAAAAAAAATGAGGTTCTGAAATTAAAAAGCTTCGTTTTATAGCTTTTGTTTTGACAGAAAGTTTCAAAAAGCTTTGAAATGAAAAGTTAATGAAAGTTATTTCAAAAATGAAAAAACTAAAGTTTTCAACTACCGGTTCCAGCTCATCTCATCAGCTATAACTACTTGCGTCAAACATACCCTTAGTGTGTATGTGAGAGAAATATAGACGGGCCGATCAAGTTGGGAACATAACTTTTAATACGGGGTGATTATTGATTAAATACAAGTAGATAATGTTCTTTTAAGTTTAGAGTTTTGATAACCACAATTCTATAGGTTCTACATGCATTAAAATCTTGTAATTTTTTAAATTTCGGAAGTGATACCCCAAATTGTAAGGGGTGGTTACTGATAAGTACAACTAGGCAATTCATGATTTTATTACTAACCACAACCTATATGATTGTTGTTATTAAAACTCTTAAGTTTATAGTCGAACTATCGTTAAAAACTTTAAACTAAAATAAAAATGTGAAAGGAGAGGGCCTACACTAAAGTTGAGAGTTTTTGAATGATTGTTGATTTGTTTAAATTAAGAAAGAAAAAACTTAAAATTGAAATAAAGATTTTTGAAATAGAAGAGGTTAATATGTGGTCTTGATATCAACTAAACAAGATTAGACATTACTTATAAGTTTTGACTTTAGGGCGGCTCATATCATAAACCAAAAAGGCAACAAAATGAAATTCGATTTTTAATATATATTCTTTACAAAGAAAAAATAATTTCATCATAATTTCCATTATATAATCCGGATTACTTAAAACTTGATTATTCGGTATTACATCAATAACTTCATCATCGTCAATACGTAATATTTTGTTTAGTTTACCGAGTAAATTATCAAAATAATCACCTATCACTTACACTTTATAAATATAATCATCTAATTCGCGACAGATGTTTCGCGATATTTTTTACGTCGCGAAAGTACACATATTTTAATCGGGACCAATAAAAATTCGACACGTTGTCGCGACACTATTCATTTCTCGCGTCAATATTCATTTTCATGACGACGTGTCTGATTTTTATTGGTCAGATTTTGTTTTATGTATTTCTAGCGACGATAAAGTGTCGAAAAATTCGTCGCGAATCATATAATTATTTTTATAAATTGTAATGATACGTGATTATTATTGTGATTAATTCTTGATTAATTTAAAAAAACTTGAAAAAAGGGTTTATGTTTTGTTTGATGAAGCAAAAATTGAAAACGTGTGGATTTATGTGTCTTCAATTTTGGTGATTTTTGGAAGGCGAAACAGACGTTTATATTCATTGAATATTTAATATTTATATTATTATTTATTATTTTTTGTTGAATCAAAAGTGTGTCCAAGTTCTCTTCACATTCAGTCTTGTGGATCCCACAGTAATTTTAATTTAATTATTTTTATTACGTTTTTATCTGATTTTATTTTGCTGTTTTGGGATTAAGGTGCTGTTCTTTTGAACCAAAGGTTTTTCCTCTGAATCTGAATACCAGCTCTGAATAATCAGAGGTGGTCCAAAACTCTGAATCTGAATCAATATACTATGTTCTTTTTTCCTTCGTAACATCTGTTATACTATATTAGTACTAAACTGTTTCATTTATAAAACGTCTTAAATAAAAACATTCATAAAATGTTCAAACATAGTGGCAATATTTTTCAAATAAAGATAATATTCAAACAACATTTTCAACATTTTTGCATTAATTGTGCCGCAAGTTGATCTCGACAATTGATCATATATTGTTGATCTGTTGTATTTCCATGTGGTTGAACCTCGTCCTCATCATACTCGTCTCCATCTTGTACATTCTCGTTAGCATGTACTTCACCTCGATCATATTCGGAGAAAAAATCATCACTTAATCCTTCTTTTCGTATAAAAATATGAATAGCAAAGCATGCAATAGTAATATCTCTTTGTTTCACCAAAGAATACGGAGTCATTCTCTTCAAGATGGGAAAACATGCTTTCAAAACACCAAAAGCACGCTCAATCACGTTTCTAAGTTTAGCGTGAGCGTGATTGAACAAATTAATAAACTAATTGTCTAACATCAATTTCAATATATAAAAATAATTAACAAAAGAAAAGTTCACATAAAAGTCAATGTAATAGTAGGAGTTGATAGGCAATCGAAAACAAATACATATTAAAAAAAATTTATATCACCTAAATCTAACAAACAATCATCAATATCAATTTATATAACGAAATCAAGTGACAAACCATTGAAAAAAAATCAAAAATTATTTGAATTTAAGGATGGAATACTTACCGGTGAAGAGAAAGAGGTAATCAGAGGTAAAAAGAGGTTTTTCATGTAGGGTTGGATCAGAGGTAAAAAGAGGTTTTTTGTCTCTGGTTGAAAAAAAAAAAGGAACAACAAAATTTTTAAAACCTCTGACCGGGTCAGAGTTCAGAGCCTATTAAGGCTTTTTGTTGAAAAAAGAACAGCACCTAAATGTTCGGTAACTTGTTTAAACAGGACAATCATAATAAAACATCGAGAGTAAGTTTGACATTTTCCTTTTTATTATAACGGATAAGTATGTTAGTGTAAGAATAATTATTACATACTTATTTACCATTATAATAATTTTGTTATTCGGCTTATTAGAGTCTGTTAACAAGAATGAGCTATTGGATATTACTGTAGCTCCGAATGACTAACATTGTCGTTCAAAAAAAAAAAAAAAAAAAAAAAAAAAAAAAAAATGGGCTAATTAAATATAAGTCTAGGCCTATATCTTTTGCCCAAAACGGCCCACAAATCATTTAACTGGGTCTAGAGTTTCTTTTTGATCCAGCTGGAACATTGAAATCAAACACGTACATGTAAAATCGTTTTTCGCAAAGCATCATTTCATCGATTACTCAGGTGTTGATACTGTTAAAGGTGGTCTAGATTAATTGCCGCGTCTGATGGCGTGCAATACATAGATCGTCGAACAACGCAAAATGAAAATAAAATAAAATAAAAAAGAACGATTTAAATCATAGACATTATTCTCCTAAAAGAAGGTAACCTAGATGAAGCATTTCATTGATAATGGTTTTTATTCATAAAAAGATCTTGTAAATACGCTTGGCTTTTATTGTTCCTTTCTTTTCTCTCATTTTCTTTTTACTACACCAACTTGATAACACATTAAGAACGCCGAGTAAGTGTTCCTGTTATATGTTAATTTTATAGAGTTGTAGGATACTCGCGTCTCTCCAACTTCTTCCACAACTTTCCAAATTCAAGCCAATAGAAACTCAAAAGCTAGTCAGAAAGATAGAAAGTCGAGAATTCTTTAAAATCTATCGTTATAAAGGTTTGTCTTTAAAATACTAGACTGGACTGGAGACGTACCATCAATTTGGTGCCTTTAATTAACAAGTCTAAGAAAAGCTCTCTCATATCACGACACAAGATCCAATGAGCGTCGGAGTACACGATGGTCTAATGAAGGTAGTCCAAAGTTGCCAATTAGGTTGGGAAAGAACCACATAGTAAGCATCACAATCAATGATAATGTCGAGCAATATATATAGATGTGGAGACAAGGGGACTAAAACGTGTTTGGCCTCACTCAATGAAACTATTTTATATGAGTTTATGAAAGAAAAAAAAAACTTAGATTTTACATGTCGTCCCTCTGAATAACTCCTAAATATTACATGTCGCCTCCTTAACAAGCCCAAAATATTACATATCGGACCCAAACTTCTTGAAGTTAGCCACCAGCTATGACATTCTCAAATTCAGGTTTCGCCTCTATAATTACTGAAAACCTCAATCAATATAAAGGTATCGAACGTACTCTTACCACTTACACTTTACGTTTAACTTTTTTTTTTTCCCCAAAGTAGTATATACACTACAAGAAAAAAGGTCTTAGTAACGACTCAAATTTGGTCACTAATATTATTAGTGACCAATTTTGAGTTGTCACTTTTCTTCACTATAATTTTATTAGAGACAAAACAAAGTTATTTTTTTGGCACTAATTTTGTTTAGTAACCAAATTTAGTGATCATTTTTTTTATGGTGACTAAATAAGGTTTTTAGTGACCAAAAATACTCGTCACTAAAAAATTTCGTCACTAAAACCTATTTTTCTTATAGTGATGTTTACTCTGGTTCACTGTTATTCCAGACGTGAGAGTAGTTTGGAGAAGATACCAAGTTGAAGGTCTATTTCGGACCACTCTTTGAATTTGAGCCAAAACCCTATTGTGTGGTTCTTGAATGTAGTCACAACAAGTATTGATTGCTGGAGTATTTCATGTTGGGGTGTGTGTGTGGGGGGTGGGGTTAGGGTTAAATTGAACACCGATATCTGGAAAGATATCCTTAACATGCTCATTGCTCAAGCTATTGCCCTGGCCATGTTCTTGCATCTTGTCCCAAGCTTCTTCCTATTTGGCGTAAAACATTGGCGTTGAGGAAGAATGAATGTACATTCATACTCGGGAGAAAGAAAAGGAGGTTGTCAAACTTGAAGACATCATTTGGCCAATTCAATATGAATCACTACTATGGATTTTGGGAAGAAGTAAACATTTGCTTCTTTTATCAAGTAGATTTTTCGAATTGATGGGAAAAATTCTTTAAACATTTAATTAAGAGTTTTAATAACAAGCATATTTTGAAGGTTTAAAGAAAATCACAAATATTCTTATTACATTTGTTACTTTGAAACTAGTGTGAAGTGTTTGAAATTATTAAGAAGAGCAAAAGTGGAAAGAGAGAGAGCATTCAAAACATGCTTAATATGTTTAAGGTAAACCTCATCATATCTTTGACAGCCAGAGTTTGTCGGGAACGTGCAAACAATCAGGTTTCGGGAACTCAACTCGCCCTCTAGCTTCTTCATTTAATTTGTCACACATCTAATCTGATTGCTCAAATATTCAGATGTATGTTATGTGTTACCATGTCGCATAATTAGTGATCATACTCAAGTGTGAACTTTATATAAAATCATAAATTTAAACTACAGGAATGGGTTTTATGTTTACTTCAAGATTATATATATTTCGAGTTTTCGTAAATAATCGAAATAAAAAGAATGGTATTAGATGAAACCATATATATATTCTCTCGGTTTTGTATAACATATGGTGAATATTCAAACCTGGAGAGCAATACATTATCATGGAAATTCTTACCCTAATTGTAATAGAATATATAAAATTCATGGGCTGCTAATTAATTACTAAGCACATATTACATAACAGATTATGAAACCTGCCTGCTGCCACAACAATCTTCACTTGTTTCATGTTGAAGGGTTAAAAAGTACTTATTAACTGAAGTAGTAAGGTACGGTAACTTCAAAATTGATCTAAGTGCAACCGAGTCGAAGTTCCAAGTCCAGATCATCAGACTTAGATTCACCAAGCAAGCCGATTTCCAAATTCAACCTAACAATCTCCGACTTTTTGACAATCTTACCCTTGTTTTCACTAGGGAAACCATCAAACTTACAAACTCCGAAAGCAGGTATTTGAGATTTCATCATGGTTAAATTTGCACTGCTTTTTGGGCAAAAACGATATGGAGAATTATGGTGTGTAGAAGACGGAGATGAAGAAAAATATGGTGATAAATTAGGGTTTGAGTTAGGGTTGAGGAAAGTGTAATTAAGAGATGGTGGAATTTGTCTAAGCCTAGCTCTATCCCTCCTATGAACATTCATGTGACCACCAAGTGCTTGAGCAGATCTGAACTCTCTCTTACAGAAAGTACAAGTGTAGCATCTTGGTGGCCATGAGACGAAATCTCCGATGAGGTTATCGGCTTCATCGCTAATACTTTTTCCCCATGAAGAATAAGGAGTTGTTGATGATCTTCCATTGTCATCTTTCAAGCTGGTTTTCTCCATTGTGATCAAACCAAAACTAGTGTTTGAGGTTTGGGGTTTAGAAAAAGAGTAGTGCAAATAAATGTGATTAAGATTGTGGGGTATTTATCTCAAAATGTTGTGAATGTTTGGTCGCAACTTACTAAAAGAAGAAACCTCGTCCTAGCAGGGCTATTATCTTTTTGCTAAATCTAGCACTCATCTAGTGGCCGGTGTTTCTTTCTTCTCACAATGTGTCCCATTACCTACGCATCAATAGTCATTAGTACCCTCTTGTTTAAAAACAATTTGTTTGATTGTTTTACTATTTGATACCTTTTTTCAAATAGATCTACATGTTTTCTTCTCTTACGTGTCGATTTTTAAACGAAATAGGAAGCTGAAATCAACTTTAGTGTTCCAATCCAAGATTTTTATATATCCTATCTCTTAAATGTTAAAACAAGCTTTTGTAATTCATGGAAAAAGCTATATTCAGCTAAATGTAACATATTAGTGAAAACATATCGACATCTTCGGTGTCAAATCTTGACCGACTTTGTGTTTGTCGGAAAGCTTATCAGCAAAGACTTAATACTTGTTTCCACTTTGATTTCGATTAAGCAAGATATTATCTGAAATATGACGACCCGGAACAGATGTAGAATGGTTTTCATTTACCACATCAGCTAAACTACCCTTTAGACGATCCGGAATAATTTCGCTAATACACTTGTACAGTACATTGCAAAAACATGAGATAGGACGATAATCAATTATTTTTGCAGGTGAAGCAACTTTCGAAATAAGAGATAAGATTGTGTTGTTCCTCTCATTCAATAACTTACCATTCACAAAGAATTCCTGAATAGGAGCTGTTACTTCCTGACCTATCATATGCCATGACGCTTTAAAAAACGCTGAAGTGTAACCATTCGGACCTGGAGCTTTATCATCTCCGATAGAAAACATTGCCTCTTTAATCTCCGCAGACGTGACATCACGAATCATATAATTCGCCTTTTCCGTTGAGACACACCGCGAAAGACTAGTAACATCCAATGTTTCGGTAATAGGAACACCAAATCCCAAAAACTCAAGGTAATGCCCCCAATAGAAGGCAAGACAAGGGAAGATGCCCCCAATAGAAGGCAAGACAAGGGAAGATGCCCCCAATAGAAGGCAAGACAAGGGAAGATGCCCCCAATAGAAGGCAATTTTTTAATAGAGAATAGGCAGGTTTAGAGTTAGAGTAATATCAAGAATTGGAATATCAGTCAGAAATTGAATAAGAGAAGCAAAGACGGGTTATAGTATAGTAGAATCAGTAATCATCTAGCGGGGACGGTTTCACTTATAGGTCAAGGGTCTCGCCCATCTCTATTCGCCTATCCTCTTCCTAGATCGAAGCTTTCCTTGGCTTCGAAGCCTATCTCCACCATGACCTCTTTCTCCTAGCTCTAGCTGTCGAAATAAACCGCCTCTCCCTCTGTCCTAGTCAATTCATTCTTTCTTGGCCTCTTCGTGAGTAGGGGTCTGGAATCTCACCCTCAAACCTTTCCTTTAAGATAAGAAAAGCGTATCGCCCTTTCCTCTATCAACTACCATCGGAAACGCGGAAAGAGCCTATCTCTTACTCTTAAATCCAGTGAGAGGTACTGAAAAGACTAAGTGACCCGAGAAGCCCACCCTTTAGGTCCCTTTTCATAGACGAGAGAATGAGGATCGATTTAGTGCTGAAAGCCTTAAAAGCATCAATACGATTTCAGCTTGCCCCTATACTCTATGAGATAGAAACTTTTGCCATTGCCATTGAAGGGTCCTCATAGAAGGAAATAGTGAAAGTCTCATTTTGACACTAGCGAGATACTTTCTAATGGATCTCTCAGTCTACGAAGGAAAAAGTGAGAACGTTAAAATGCCTTTCTAATAGAAAGTTTCTACATGCTATCTGGAGCTATAGGTAGAGGAATTTGATCGATTGGCTTTAACGAACCTATTTCATTAGAATGATCGAAGAACCCGCTTATCTATAGAAAGAGGGAGAGAGAATGAGAAATCACTCGACTGTTAAGGAGAGGAGGGGAGAGTTCGACCGCCCTAAGCCAACCAGAACGGCAAAGAAGAGTTCTATTCGGCGACCGGTAGGGAGAGGAGAGGATGGGAGGAGAGAACGTCGACCATAAGGGAGACAGCAATTACTTCGATGTGAGCAGAGTGCCCATTTCCTTACTTAGACTAACCTTCGTTTAGAAAGTCTCTCCCCTCGCTCTGACTCTTCCCATACTAAGACTTTTGTTGATCTACCTTTGACTTACTTCCTATCTCTACCCTTGATCCAAAGTAGCCGAAGGACGGATTTTTACTAAGCTTTGCTGAAAAAAGTTGCAAACTTCAGTTCCGAAACTTTAGTCTTAACTTCGTTTAGTCAGAAGAACTTAGAACGGCGGTAGCAGGGCGAAAGGCAAGGTCACATCCTGCCGTCATAGCTTGCCTCCCATTGCTTCGTACGAGACAGAGAAAAAAAAAAAAAAGAAATAGAAAAAGAAAAATTGAAATAGTGAATCAAGATCTAGACTATCCTCTCTCCGGATAGATATGCCCCTATGAGCGACTATGCCGATCTTTATATGTTTTGGCCACGTGCGTTTCCGCTAAGAAGAAGAAGGTTTGGATCTTTAAACCTTAAAAGAGGATGCTATCGAATGTGCTCTTGGCGCACGTGAGGGATGTGACCTATGTTAGGTCCATAAGATAGCACAGCTTTTGGTGTTCTATGATTCACCTCCGAATAATGAGTAGATAGGGAAGAGCTTTTTCTTTTTCTCTTCATAGAAGACTGATGGGTGGAGCAAGAGGTCAAATTACTATAGAAAGAAGAGTTGTAAACTATAGGACTTCTTTTTCTAGTAGTAAGATTTAGGGTTTTTTCGTTCCTTCTCTTCGATAAGAATATCGATTTGAAATGATAAAAATTCCTCTTTATTCTCTTGTGTTCAGCGAAAGAACTGCCTAAGCATACTTTTTCGGATCCAAACTTCTTTGTTCTTTCTAAGTCTTCGTCTTGCATAGAAGAACGCAACTGTTGCAAAAACGGGTCTTTCAGTAGTAGGCGGCATCCCCTCTTAGTTTTAAGTAAGCGGAACCATTCCGTTTTGGTTCTTCTCCACATTCTTACCGGGCTATCCAGGAATTTTCCTATGATTTTAGAAACTGAAATTTCGATATAGAAGGATCTCCTTATTTCTGAATAGATTATAGCATCATTTTCTTTCAAAGATATGAAATCACCTTGGGAAACTTGAAAAGAAGTAATGCTGACTATTACATTATTCACACAAAGCCTTCGATGACTTATCGGCTGCCTTGCTTGAGGAAGAGTTTCACTAAAATGGAGACGAACCGGAATAACGTCCGATCTTGTTTCTGGATTGAGTGGAAAAGGGATATATGAAGTTCGTTCTGTTCCTCTATGCATCTCTGTGATGGGTAAATCTCCATGAAAAAGGGACAACTTTCGTGTAGTTTGTAATTGGATGTAACTATTCAGATTTTTTCGAGAATAAATCATTCTCTTAATAGATCTCGTCTTGTTCCTCAATCTTCGAAGAATGCGGCGTTGTATTATTGTAAGTTCCCTGTTCCAAACATTTCCTTCAAGTAGACGACAAGTTTTAAATCTTAATGCAGGCATTCCTCCCTCACATGCATTTGCAACAGATTCTTACTAAGACCGGTAATCCCCATAGACACGGCCATTCTCGGCATCTTCACTGTTGCCTCTCTTCTCAAAGCCCTTCGAGAGGAAGATGAATGTCAATGTGCCATTTTCTTCTTTCCCCGGGATACTATTGGCTTACTCTTCTTTTCCTTCGGCGAGGATACCTTAGTTCCAATCGTTTGAGGAAAGTCGGCATTCTTAGTTGAAAGGAAAGGACTTCTACCATGAACGGACTCTTTGCCTTGGGGAAATAACTTCCTTGGCTTACTAATGACCACTTCGAGAAGAACCTATTTGAAGTCTAATGCCACATCTGACTCAACAGCTCCTTCTTCCTCTGAGAACTCTACTTTTATTCCTGCCTCCACTACTGGTGTGTCTTCTGCCGTTCCCAGTGCTTCCCTAGTGGCATCTTCACTCATGACAGACTCAAGCATCGAGTCTTCATCGCTGTCACAGGCTACGGCTTTGCAGTCCTACACCACTGCATCTGGTTCGTTGTCCTTTGTGAACCCGAAACCATTGTTGCCCTCTTATTGGGTTCATGGACCGACTGCAGGACCCTCGGCATCTATTCCACAGCCCTCCAGTCATGTTTTCATGCCTTCCCCACAGGTATATACCACGGTTCCCTCTGCTGCCTTCTCACCGTTATACACCATGTCTTCCAATGCATCTCCTCAATCTTTCCCTTCCACCTACCAGAACCCATCATCCTTCTCACCTGCGCCCCTTCTTGCTGCACCCATCTCGTATCCATAAAGCTAGACTGACGCAACTATCTTCTCTGGAAATCGCAGTTTGAACCTATACTCATCAGTAATGATTTAATGGGCTATGTGTAGGGGACCTTCCCATGTTCCCCTCAATTCATCAGTGATGCCGAAGGAAGGGCTCATCTCAACCCCGCTTATAGTGCTTGGGTGAGAACGGATCAAAGTGTTCGCTCTTGGTTGAATGCGACACTCTCAGTGGACATGTTGACGGAAGTCTACAATAGAATATGAAAACAAAACATATATGGATGTTTGGATGGCTTTAGAGCAAAGATTTGTTGATCAGTCCACGGCTAAAGAAATGAAATTTAAGTTCGATATTCAGAATAACAGGAAAGGTAACAAGCCTATGGATGCCTATTTATGGGAACTGAAGTCTATGGTTGATGCCTTGGCTGCTATCAACTCTCTTCTATGTCCCCAAAGGATGTAGTTTTCACTACAAAGCCCTTTGAATATGAAGCTTTTGTTACAACCATCTCCGACTCTAAGACTGTTCCATCGTTTGAGGAGCTGCGGACTAAGGTCCTTAACCTGGGGTTGGAAGCCCTATTTTCAAGGGGTGATGGGAGGTGAGTTCGGGTATGGCCTGGGTATGGCTTCGGTATGATTCTAACAGGTCCTACTCTGATCTCACTCTCAAGCTATTCTCTTTATAGACAGCGACTCCCTCCCTAGACTGCTATTATCTCTCTACACTGCATTGCTCCTAAGATACCTTACTTATTAGTAACTCAACTCAAATGCCATAACTCCCTTCAGGTTTAAAGGCGCAAAGAAAGAAACTTCTTAACAAAGCCTTAACTACTAACATTCTATAAACCATATGCTGGAACCTAACTCGAAAAACCTGGAATATAAAACTCTTCTTTAAACATCCTAAATTCTTCATTTTTTTTTTCAGCTAAAAAAGATAGATTAAGTTTGTGTTCAGTGGTACCTTTTCCCTTCCATGTTAATAGTGGAAATAAAGCAAGAAAATCAATGAAAAAACGAGAAAAAAGGTATCGGATTGACGTCGGCAGGGGGTTCCTATTAAGTCTTTCCTCCATTAACGAAATTGCCAAGAGCCACCGATACGGATACCCGACTTGAGGAAGCAAGCACCGGCCGGAGTGCCCTCGAAGCTTATTTATCAATCTCTTCCTTATGTGATGGCTCTCGACATCTGTCTCAGGTACCTAACTTTGGACGGATGATATTCTGTACCCATCTATGGTTAACAAAAGTAGACGAAACGTTAGTACCGGTACCAGTAATTAACTCATTACGATCATTGTAAATTGATTTGATCCTACTACGATGTTGTTTACCCTTAATAACCCGATGAATATTTAGTATTTAGATCACCATCTTGCAACCACTCTGCCTTCGCTTTCTGTCTAAGAAATCTTTCCTCCTCAAACAAAGCATTTTTAAACTCGTCAAGATACACACTTTCCTCCTCTCGCAAGACCAAATTATTAGGATATTTATCAAGGGCTGTTTGGACATCATCAAGCTCTTTACGAAGCAAAACAACTCATTTATGAATATTTCCTTTGTTCCACATAATCTTGTGCATCAACGGTTTTAGCCGCTTGAGTTTTTGGGTAACTTGAAATATTTTGTACCCCTCCACTCGAACACACCATCCCCACCGAACACTATCCTCGAACCCTTCTTTTCCAATATTAAAGTTTGCAAATTTAAACGTTTTTTCTTTATACGTGACATTCATCATTGGAACTTTGAGAATAGCAGGAGCATACCATAGGGACGAAATTCAACATATGCACTAACAAACTTGGTTAGAAATGTCTCGTTTCCCATAATCTGATCAATCTTTTTAAGAATCACGGACGATGAATTAGGCCTTTGATTCCATGTGTATTGTAGTCCCATTCAATTATTATCCTCGACATTAATAGCTTCAACACAATCCTGAAATTCATTCATGGCCATTGTGAACCCCGACGAACCCGTAGACGACGAATCCTGAAGATGTAACACCACATTAAAGTCTCCAAGCAGAACCCAAGGTTTATGCAAAGTAAAACTTTTATGTTTTTTAGATCATTCCATAAAAAACTTCATCCATCCGGTTGATTAGCTGCATACACAAATGAGCAAAAAATAACCTTATTGGAAGAAATTATCTTAATCTGAGTATGTATAACCTTGTCAGAATAAGATAATATCATTAAGTCAATCATCCCCGGATCCGACCCAACTATAATCCGAACACCTTTGTCACAATTATTACTATTTGAACACCAATTCCAACTCCCAAACACCTTTGCGTAGATACTTTGAAGTTTCTCATTGGCAATGTAAGACTCCAAGATTGCACAAACTTGAATAATATTAGCCCTAACTATCTCTTGAACCTCTGTTTGTTTCGGGGTTTGGTTCATTCCCAGAATATTCCATGAAGCGATACTAAACATCGAAAACTGCGTGCTCAGTAGAGCTTGCCCCTGTGTTGAAATTTGTATATGCGTTCGAACCACATGTTTCATAATCTGGCTTTGCGAAACCCTCTTCAACATCACTATGCTCACAAGGTTCAGATTTTATTGACCACAGATCTTTCAAGGACAGGCTGTTTGGCTCTTTTAGATTAATCGAGCTTTCACTTTCCTCCAAAAAGAGATTGTCCCAATCGAAACGGGTCGAAATCGAGTTTCGTCAAAAAAGGATGGGGAATCGAGTTTGTGTTCACATTCCGATGGTTATGACGATGGATACTTACTCATGGCGGTGAGTGGGAAGATGCCAAAGGAATTGGTTATGGATTCTCTAGGATCGTATCACATGACGTAAAGGAGGGAAGTCTTGTATGATTTCGAGGAGTTCGATGTTGGAGCAGTGCTACTAGGAGACGATACGACATGTGGTGTGTGGTCAGGGGGATAGGTAAGGTGAAAGTACATATGAAAGGATTCCTAATCATGTTGGGAGAATACCTCTTTGATGATGGAGCAGTGTTACTAGGAGACGATAAGGTATGTGTGACACCCGTCAAATTTGAGGTTTGACTTTGACTTCTTGAACCTCTTTGACCGTCTTTGATTGGCTATTATTTGAACTTTATATGCTTACGTCTCTTGTTTGAATATTTGACCCGAGAACTATTTTGTCTTATGTGCTTATGTGTTATTTCGTCAACTTGTGAACCTTACTATTTATTGTAACTTTTGTAGTAAGACAACTACACGAAATTACTTTAGTAACTTTTGTTACACGTCTTATATTTATAAAACTCGCGACTTGTTAACCGGAACTCACATGGGATCTCACCGCTAGTACTCTTGAATTTCTCATTGAATATACGTATAAGTATATTCTACTTTGGGCAAAATGCCAAAAAAGGTAATATAAAATACATATTTTGACATTTGAGGGTATGTAAAAAATTTTGGAACCAAAAAGGATTAGAAAATCGAATTTGACATAATAAAAGATTATTTGCGAAAGTTAAGTTTTTAACTTGTTTTCAACATGTAAAACATTAAATAACGTGTCTCGTTTTTTTCTATAAGTCACGAGGAATTAGAGAAAATCACATCTTCAAAAAGAGTTTTAATCATATCTTAATATTTAGGCTTGAAACTTCATTTTAACGATTAATAATTTTAGAAAATCCTCTTTTAAAACAAATGTGATTTTATAATCCCTTTTTAAAACAAATTAGATTTTATAATCCTTTTTTGAAACAAATTAGATTTTATAATCCTTTTTGGTTCTAAATGTTTTTACGTACCCCCAATTGTCAAAATTTGTATTTTATGTTACATTTTCCGGCATTTTTCCCTTCTACTTTTTACATATTATAAACTTTCCGTTACAAGTTCCTCAAACGTCTCGCTTAGAGTAATAAACTCCGTATGAGTCAAACTTAAACATGTGTTTTTTCTAAACATCCTAGACTAATGTTTTACACTCAAAGAAAACGCAAAACAATTCCCGACCATCATCCATGACCACCGATTTCGGTCATGGGCTAATGGCTAGCCATGGTCATTTTCTTTTATTTGTAACATTTGTTAGTCTAGTACAATTTAGTTAGTCCAAGTCTTGAAGCCCACAAGACCCACCAAGAGCGTTCTCATTTTCACACAAACATTTCACACTTTTCTCTCTAGAGCAAAACACACACACACACACACACACACGACACACACACACACACACGACACACACACACACACACACACACACCTACACACCTTTCCTCCTCCTCCCTTGTTCGGCCAACCACCACCACAAACCACCATCACCACCACCGGATACCACCATACACCACCATACTTCACCACCCACACCACCGTGAGCAACCCCCCTAAACCCACGGTTACACACACACACACACACACATACACACACACACACACACACACACACACACACACACACATACACACACACATACCCACTTCAAAACTTGACCAAAACTTTTCTAAATCATCCACACCTTCCCTAAAAAGCCTTAGATATAAGTTTTAGAAGTTTTGTTAGGTTGTTTCCAAGGTAAAACGATTAATCAAAAGAACATTTGTGACTTATTTTAATCTAAGAACTATTATGTATTTACTTTTCATTCATGCATTTTATTTCTATTTTATTTTGTTTTAAGCGGAAACTCTTCTCTTGTTTATTTATATGTCTTTATTTTCTTTTCTATTTACAAATCTCATTTTATGTACGGCTAAGCCGACTTGTGATGATTTCATAATGATTTTGTTCCATATACTTGATGTCACTCACACAAAGGGTGTTTGACAAATGAAAGTAACCGGAAAGCTTGTTAGACTTTCGGATCTAGAATCCTATCTAAGTGCTATACTCGTTTCCGAGAAATCATTATCAAAACCCCACTATGAAAATGGCTAAAACTGATTAGGATTTGGAGTGGGAAGACACAAAGGTAAGGGAAATGTTTGGGTAAATTAAATGCGTAATAAAGACAAGGGAATCAACTTGCATGTAACATTAAAACTTTGCAAATTTCAAAATACCCACCCCTTTAATTGAAATAATGGATCTAGACACATGCATGGATTCCCCATGCAAGGTGTTAACAGGAAATGATGAAAAAATTGGTGTAAAAACGTTTTGGGACTCAAGGGAAAAACTGACAGAATCTGTCCTAGATTCTAGTCCAACTTCAAACGACCATATCTCTCAAATGGCAAAAGCAATTCTTGAGTTTATTTTTGAAAATGGTAGCTTGTAGAGTCCAGTTTTCAGAAAGTCCAACCACTTGTTCTAACTCCACTTAATTGGAACTTAAATGGCATTTAAACCACATGTTATACAAACTGAGTTTTTATCAGATTATTTTGATCAACTTCCCCTAGTCATATCTCCCTCAAATTTACTCCAAACATGATGAGACCAATGGGAAAAGCTAGATATTTTTGTTTCCTTTGATTTTACTACTATTTAATCCCGTGAATCCAAATGGTTTATTGTCAGCAAACCGATGAAGGCAGTGGGGTCTAAGATATTTCTAAACTATTGAGACCAAAAGTACAAGGCTTTGCCATTGAGTTAAACCTATCTAAAAATGCTCCAAAATTGATATTATTGTCACACCCCGCTAAAGCGGAAACACAGGATGTGAAGAGCAATAGCATTCGATACACAAGTTTATAATCAACCACCAAGTTATATTAAATAAAACGTAACTTCAAAAGTTACAAGTGTTTAAAACAGCGTTTACATATCCGAATACGAAATAGGTGTTCATAGCCAAACCACCCGAACCCTTCCCACTCTTGAAGTCATCAGCCCAAAGCATAAAGTCATCATCGCAAGCTTACTCGTAACCTGAAAATACGAGTCAAGTGTTAACTACGGGAGACGTAGTTAGTGAGCTACAAAGTTTAAGTATTCAAAGCGTTGACGCATAGCAATGCGTAAAGTATAAGTAATCAAGTTTCGACGCATAGCAATGCGTAAAAATATAGCATTCAAGTAATTGTCGCATAACCATGCGTAAAGCATTAGTATTCAAAAAGTTTCCGCATAACCATGCGTAAAGTATAGTATTCGTTTTCGTAGGCATTGACCACATAGCGCGACTATGTGACAATCCTATGTATTGCCCAATGATCGTTGCTAAGCCTAAAGCCTACCCATTTAGTATTATGCACCATCGTTATAAGTCGTTGTGGTGAGGGTCGATCTACCCTAATAGCGCTATCCATATCTACTAACGGTCCTTTCCAAAGGGATTAATAGCAACTAATGTCCTTGGTAGTGTCGGGAATTTTAATGGTTTCTCCGTCCATGTTGTACAAAGTCCGCAACATGACGATCGATTCTTTTAGTCATTGGCAAATATAGCTTTCGTGTCCTCGACATTGTTGGCAAAACCATCAACAATGCCGGCAAAATAGTCTTTCATAAAAGTATTCAAGATATCAAAGTGTTTCACAATAGCATTCAAGTCATAATAGTATTCGAGTATCAAAGCGTTTCATAAAAGTATTCGAGTGTCAAAGCGTTTCATAAAAGTATTCGAGTGTCAAAGCGTTTCATAAAAGCATTCGAGTATCAAAGCGTTTCATAAGAGTATTCGAGTATCAAAGCGTTTCATAAGTTTGCTTCAGCTTAAATGTAGTGTCTAAGCCTAAGACTCGCATTTCACCCCAAAAAGTATTAAAAGCGTTTAAAAAGTAGGGGTTTGTAACTCACTGGTTGCGAAGATAATCGTAAGCGGGAACGGTCGGAAAGTGTGCCGGGAATCACCGAAAGCCTAATAATACCAAGTTTTGTTCAAGTGTTATTATGTTATTGTATAATATAATAAATAGTCTTTAGTTAAACTTTAAGTGTCAAGGTCCAATTTGTCCAAAAATAGTCCGAAAAGGTTATCGTTTTGTTTTAGTCCAAAGTCCAAAATTAATGTTATTGCTATTATGTTAAATATGTTTTGTTTGCTAAAGTGTCTTTTATTTTCTAACAAAATTTGGGCAGCGCTTCCGCGCCCAAATTCTATGTCCAAAATACCAATCACTTTCCCGCTCACAAAACACATATACATACATAACATATTTAAACATGTTCATTTTAGCATATTAAGTCCAATACAAGTCACCAATGTTATTGTTTTTACCAAACTCAGTCATATATATTAAGTCTCGAAAAAGCCAGCGGCGTAAACAAGCTCAAAACGGCCAAAACGACGATTTTCGGGAGGACAACAGCATGTGTGCGTCGTCCTAGGCCTCAGGACGGCGCACATGCCGCTGTCTTTCCCGTTTTTGTGTTTTTCTTGCAAAATCATTTATGTAAGTTATAGATCTTGACATGCAATCGTTATGAACCTTATTAATCATCATTATATCAGTTTATATGTAACTTTTAACCTCAAAAACGAAGATTTAAGCATCATTTAATATAAACCCGTTTTTGCATAAAAATGGTTATAAAACTTCATCAAAACTTGTTTTTATAGCTTAGATCATACATGTAATGAGTTATATTAGTAATATAAGTAAAAAGGAAGAGTTTCTTCCTAATGAAAAGGCTTAGATGATGGTCTAGGCGGATTTAGAGCTCCAAAAGTGTAGAAGACGTTTTGAAACCGAAACTAACTTGATTCCCTTGCTTCCTCTTGATGTTAAACGTTTTTAGATGGTGTTTATATTGGGTTTTAGTGGCTGTAAATGGAGGAGTGAATGGAGGTTTTTGAGAGAGAAATGAGAAAGAGTTGTGTGTGTGTGTGTGTGTTTTATGTTTATAAAAATGAAATTGAAAAGAAAATGAAAGGAAATGATGGTATGGGGGTTTGGGTTCTGCTAAAAGCAGTAATTGAGTAGTCTAGGACGTTTTTGATTGGGGGTTGGTAATATAAAAACGAGACAAACAACAAAAATACAAAACAATTTCGGAATACACATCCAGGACGTCGCACAAGGGGGCTGTGCGGCGTCCTGGCCCCTTTTGTAATTATTTTTGTGATTTTTCGTTTTTGCGTTTTGCTTCGTTGGACCTTTTCGTTAACTGAAAGTTATAGATTATGATACGTTATGAACTTAGGAAAGTTCCTTAGGTGTTTTCTTGGTATTAGGACTTACATAATTTGATTCCGAAGTTGATTTATGATTCCGATCCCGATCCGCGCTTAAGGGTTTAAATGGAGTAAACTTTTGTTTTAAGAGTTTTGTATGAGTTACAACGAGCTTAGCTTAAAAGTTATGTCTACGTAACCACATAGCACATAAAGTTAGTCATATCGGGCATCAAAATAAACACTTAGAAGTTATAAGTTAGCGTTCTCGACCTTAGTTTAGACGGTTGTCACATTATCCTTATAACATGTCATATTTTAATAATCCGAAAGACAATGATCAGATTCATCTTGTAACTTGTCTATTTCGATGTTTTAATCACTTACAAATTTTGGACAACAAATTTTGGAAATTCTCGAATTTTAGCAATAGTACAAGTTGTAACAATAGTACAAGAGTGTTAAAGAAAGTAGTCATAACCATGGTTGCACTATAATAAACAAGACATCATACCATCAGAATCAAAGATACAACATTCATAAGGATAAAAGGATAATCAGATTAAATAAGTGAATCTGAAGTTCGAAGTTTTACATAAACTGAATAAATGAAGTACAATAATGTCAAATGAAATAAAGTACAATAACGTCAAATAGAGCAAAGCAATTCCACGTAAGTGATCCAATGGGTTACGGAAACAAGCATCAAACTATGGCAACTTCGCATCTTGAGTTCCTGCCACTCCGCTGTCTGATGTGATGGTAGGAGGAGGAAGGCTGAAAGGAGAGGGATCCAAACTAGGGCAATTGTCACGATAGTGTCCAAAAGTACCACACTCGTAACATGATCCGGGAGTAATCTTGCAGAAACGCTCCGTGTGTCCTGATTTCTTGCATCTCTTGCAATTCCAACATGCGACTTCACTAGCGAGGCCACCTCCACACTTGTTACACTTAGGGCGATCTCTCCAACCCTGTGTAGGTGTAGCTACGCGATTCTTAGTCTTTTGTGGTCTTCGATTACACTTACGACTATTTTTCTTGCAATGGGAGTTTCGGTTTCTCTTACCATTAGTCTTAGGTTGAACCTTAGTGTCCTGTGGTATGTCACCGTACTCGGCATTACTGGGTTCCGTATCAAAGCTTACTCCACTAGGTGTAGATTCTCGAATACTCTTCAGGACTTTCACACTAACCTTCGTCACGAGATCGGGTAAGATAGCGGCAAAGCTTTCCGTAAGTATCGTCTCGAATCCATCGACTAAGTTACTCTCGTTGTTCTGCGGTGTCGGTTGCTTACGCTTAAGAGTTCCCTGGGGCATCATTGTCTGGGAAGAAAATAAAAGGAATATGAGTGTGTGCATAACTCGAGATTAAACTCAACCTTAAAACGAGTAAAGACAAAATACATAAAAGTAAAAGGGAATGCACACAAAAGGTTTTCAGAGTAGATCAATATAAGCCTAAAGTCATAGTCTAAGTGATTCACAAAGGGAGCCACTTAGTTCGCTATAACCATTGGCTCTGATACCAATTTCTGTCACACCCCGCGCAGGCGGAACCCGAGATGTGCAGTGTATTAGGTATCAGAAGACCAAGTATTACATCGAATAAATACTATAACAATAAGATTACATTAAATGAAAATTTAGGAGTTACAACAATACGAAATAAAACAATACAATGTGTACATGGCCTAAATAGAAACTAACTACGTCTAGCTAAGTCTCTTCGAAAGTCCATACAATATCCAAAGCAAAAATAGTAACTCCATAATCGATGCAAAACTCAACCTCCTGAAAAGCGTTAAAAATACGACGTCAACATAAAGTTGGTGGGTTATTCGTATTTTATAAAAACATAAGATTTTGAAGATTTTGACCCATTTGAAATGTATTTAGAAATCAGTAGTAAAATAAATAGCATCTTGATTTATAAGCAATGTAAGATATATGCAATAACCTTAGATAATCATCTACACCTGAACCGTACTGTAATGTAAATGCAACAACGTAAAGGCAACAATAACCCTCTGCCTTAGTGTGTCCAACTAAGGTAGTTACGAGATAAACATAGCGGCAATAACATCCCTGCGCATAGTGAGGGATGAGGGTTTGTAAAACCCATATAGATCTATATATAAATACCGATGGCTCAACTAGAGTTAACAGGTGTTTAATCGAGGGCCTTATACTACCACCAAGGCCGTATAAGTGAGGTACACTAAATCTAAAGGCATCATAATCTCAACATGCATAATCAAGATATATAAAATTTAGTTAACGCTGATCATGCCCGAAGTAAAATTTATAAAGCAGTAAAAGGGCATCGAATAACTCACGAATCAGCGATAAGTATGTCGGGTAGACACAAACTGGAGAATAATACTCCACCGCCTAAGTGCCCTAGCATAAGACATAAAAGGTCTAAGTATCTCTAATGTAATAGGTTTAGCCTCGTATTAATTAATGTTGTATTAAATATTAGAGTTTAGTAGAGTTTAGACGAATGATAAATATTTAGGTTTAAAGTCGTCGTATCCACCGTCGATAAGTCGTAGCGAAATAACGAATAAAAAGTATTTGATATTTCAAGTCGATAATGACTTCTAGAAACATCGATCATTTAAGTTTATAAATATGATTAGATAAGAATGATATCCGAGCCCAAAGTGACTACCAGGAATATCGTTGAAAGGAGTATTAGATTAAGTCAAAGTCAACCAAAGTCAAAGTCAACCGAAGTCAAAGTCAACCATGGTCAAGTCAACTAAGTCAAGGTCAACCAGAGTCAATATCGAGGATAGTTGACTCGGTCAAAGTCAACGAAAGTGACCCATTCTAAAGAGAAGTCAAAGTCAACGAAAGTCAACCTTTGACAATTTGAATATTTTAAAGATGTAAATTGAATATTTGAGTGAAATATGATTAGAAATTAGTTTATAAAGTTATTTAAAAGTTTAAGTTTAAAAATTAAAGACTTGATCGTTTTCGGAGAAATAAACGTTTAGACGATAAAAAGACTTTTTAATGTTTATAACGGTAAATAATATATTGTTTAAGATTGCGTTTTATGTTTTGAGTCCAAAACACATATTTAACAGTTTATAATACTTTACGTATACTAAAATAAGGTTACGTTTGCTTAAAATCGCCAAAATACGCGAAAACGACAAAACAGCTGCCAGGGCTGCGCACAGATCACTCTGTGCGTCGTCCTGGCTGGGAAACTAGCCCACTGCGTCGTTCCTAAGGTTAGGACGGCGCACAGGGTCTGTTTCTCAGATTTCAGCTTGTTGTTTAAACGCGTTTTAGTTTCGATCGGTTAGTTTAAGTCTTATGCGAATATTTACAGATTATTAAGTGAAGTTATTTAGTCAAATAACTTATAATTAAACTTAGATATTATATATATAAACTTACATATACTTATTTACAAGATTTTACCAATTTTAGTTATATTTTGTTAAGTATATATATAATACATATTATGTATAAATTACTTAGATTTAAGTCCACTAAATGTAATAACGTGTTGGAAACATTTTCGAGAGAATTTACTAATAACTTATATGTAATTATCCGGTTTTAACATTTATATAACGTTTTTGGTTAAATATTTTCTAATAACCTATTAACATAGTAAATTATTAAGTTTTTAAAATAACTTTTAGATATTTAGTTATTTTAGTCGTTATAACCATATTATTAAGTTTTAAGGTAGTTTAGGTGATAAAAAGTAGGATTGAAAGGAAAAAAGTAAAGATAAGAAAGAAATGAAGATTTACCGAAAAGTCTTGAAATGGTAGTAAAACTAAAGACTTTTGCCTTAAAACTTCAAGGAGTAATATGGAAGGTGAAAGCTCCAAATAAGAAGAAAAGAATTGTGTTAGAATATGACTTTTCGTGAGGGAAAGTAAAAGAAAACGTTTATGAAAGTACTTACCGATTTCTCCAAGGTATGAAAGTCTTTTAATCTTGAAAGTAAGCCAAACTTCCAAAGGAAAAGGTGGAGAAAAAGAGCTCCAAATGAGATAAAGAAAGCATATGTTAGAATAGATTTTTTTTTTCAAGAAGAAAGTATTAAGAAAAATGGTTACAAAAGAGTTTTCTTACCGATTTATTCAAAGCTTGTAATTCTTCTAACTCAAAGATAAGCCGGAGGATGAACTTTGAAGAGTAATCTCCTTGCAAAAACACAAGAGTGTGGGTTAGTGAACTCTTAGAGTCATAGGGAGAAAGTTAGTGTAAGAAAAGATGAAATTTTCGAAGGAAATGCTTACCGAAAGTTGTATGATCTTCAAGATGACTTCCAATGATCTTTCTCAACCCAAATACCACTCTTGAATGTGGTTTACCTCTCTAAAAGTTCCTGGAAATGAAAGGAGCTAGAGAGGGTTTGGAGTTAGAGAGAGATACAAGTTTTGGTCAAATGAGGTGAAAAAGGTTTAAGGATAAATTTTGGTATGAGAGATGGTTAGAAATGGTCAAGGATCCACATTTCACTCATCCTACACCATTTGGGGAAGGATTTGGGCAGGTTTCACATGCTAGCATGTGGTTTGGCATCTCAAGAAAAGCAACAAAAACGATTTTGGAATTTTGTGAAGTTGCAGGTCAGTGCTGCGCACATGCCTTATGTGTTGCGCACAAGCCTTATGTGCTGCGCACTGACCTCAGTTACTGCTCCGTTAGTTTGTCCGTTAGGAGGACTGAATTTGTAACAGATTCCGTTAGTTCCCGTTAAAGGACTAACCTTGTAATAGATTTTTATTTAGAGGGTAAATTTTGAAATATTTTTAACGTTAATTTTTCTCGAAAAGACGAAGGCTTTAAAATACCAATATTAACTTATGAGAATACTTAAAATTGCTAGGCACTTAGGTACTATAACGTTTACGTCACGAAGGACGAAACAATGATTTAAATCCCGACTAAACCAATATCGCGTGAAACAAAATAAATACTAACAATAATAGGGTCAAAATAAAATAAATAAAAATAACGGTAGATTATAAAACGCAAAAGTGTTACGAAATTTGCGGTTGTCACACTTTAGATAAATTCTAAGTCATGTGATACTTTATTTTAATGTGAAACTCCTATCTTTCCATACCGAGAAACTTATACAAACTTTTCTTCATTCTCTTAGGTCTTCTCTAAGATTCCCGATTTATCCCTTTGCTAGCTTTCCCCGAGATCCCCAAACAAGGTGAGTAAATGGATCCCGTTTTAAACTATAAACTTTTGGGATGAGAACATATGAACTATTTTTTTTACATAAGTTAGCTAATGAACTAGTCGCAACATACTTTGCCCACACATGAAATTTTAATTAGTGGACTTTTCACGAGCCTAATGAATAGTACTATCGGACTTGATCACTCCCGTTCGAATATGGTAGCTCCTATTGGGTAAACGAACGCATTGTCATTCGTTTATTTAGTTAACAACCAAATATGAACAAGATATTTTGTTCGTTTGATTAAATGAACAAACACGAAGAAATGTTGTGTTTGTTCATTTACATTCGTTAACGTTTATTTATATTTTCATTCATTTATATTCGTTTATTAATGCTAGTTTATTATAAATACTTTCAAAATAGTTAAGATAATAATATATTATTCAAAGTTATTTAATTTTTTTTTTTTTGAGAAATAATTGATAAAATAAATAAGTATAAATATGAAAATAAATATAAATATAATTGATTTGTGTTTAGATTTAGAAATATAAGGTAATTATTTTTAACAATAATTTGGGTTTTTATATTTATTCGTATTCGTTAATGTACGTTTGGTGTTTGTATAGCATCTAAACGAACAAACATAAACGAACACGAATAACCTTAAATTCTTAACGAACGAAAATGAACACAAAACTCTGATTGTGAATTTGTTCTTGTTCGTTCATTTGGTTGGTTAAATTAAACACATGAACACGACAAGTCTCTTTTGTTCGATTTATTAATTACCCTACATAAAGGAAGGTACAAGTAGCAAGAACTTCTCCTAAAGAGGAGAAGGTTGGCAGAATATAGACAGGAATAAGAAAAGAACAACGAAATAGCCAGCTTAAAACCCACTCTAATATTGGACTAACTATACATTAAACATAATTGCAAAAAACGTATTATATGTGATAATGCATGTTGTAGGTATTTGAATAGTGTCGAATAAATATGTGACTGTAAATGTGTGAGACTACGGGAGCACACACATAGACATTTAGACACGACTACTAGTTTAATATATTTAGTAAATATTACTTAATGGGTTAAGTATAATGTTTATTAAATAGAGGGGTTTATTATGTAAATAAGGAGGTTTCCTTATTGTAATATAACTCAAACTCTTAATTTGAAAACCTATAAATAAAATACAAGCCCTAAACCCTAACAACACAAATTAAAAAAGTCGACTAAAGGTTTGTGAAACCTTTTAGCCGATCGACTATTGGAGAAAAAAAAGGGTTTTTGTTTTTTTGGTTTTTGTAATAAGGAGTTGCTGCTAGACAATTGTTGTACAAAGCATTAAACAAGTACTAGCATACTGGTCTGTCGATAAAGAGGGTGTCGCGTACGCAACCGTGGTAAAAACCTTACGTTAGGTTTTCATTTTTTTGCTTGCTCAATAAATTACACTACTTATATCCGATTTATTATTTACTATATGATCCTAATTTCCGTTGCATGTAATTATTTGATAATTTGACTCGAGGTGTATACCTATAGAGTCTGCTGTACGCATTCTCAACATGGTTCCAACCAAGAAGGTTGATAAGACACCATATGAAATATGGCATGGGCAAGCCCCTAATCTGTCTTACTTAAAGGTCTGGGGATGTGAGGCATTGGTTAAACGCGATTCGCCTGACAAACTCGAGCAAAGATCTGTTAAGTGTATCTTCGTAGGATACCAAAAGGAAACGATGGGTTACTACTTCTTTAGTTCTTTCGAGAATACTGCGAAAATTGCTCGGTATGCTGAGTTTTTCGAAGCACGACTTATCAATCAAGGAAACAGTGGGAGGGTTGTAGAACTTGACGAGGTTCAAGAGGAGGATACATCACCTTCTAATCACACTGGTGATAAACAATTTGGGGAGGATAGAATTGAGACTCATGATGTGCCTCAATCTAATCCTCAAGTTGCGATTGAGCTTCATGACATGACTTAGTCTCAAAATCAAATTGCTGATGCTCCAATTCGTAGGTCCGAAAGGACAATACGTGTCCCTCATAAACTAAACCTAAATGTAGCTTTAGATAATGAGGATCATGTATCAGGGGATCTTAATGAACCTCGAAACTTGAAAGCTGCATTATCAGGGCCTGACGCTGATAAGTGGCTTCAAGCTGCGAATGTGGAGATACAGTCCATGAAAGACAACGACGTTTGGGATTTGGTGGATCGTCCTCCAAATACCAAAACAGTGGATTGTAAATTGCTTTTTAAGATAAAGACCGACATGGACGGAAATATACACATCTATAAAGCTCGTCTCGTGGAAAAAGGCTTTACTCTAGTCTATGGTATAGACTATGAGGAAACCTTTTCCCTAATGGCAGACATTAGGGCTATTAGAATTCTCTTAGCCATAGCAGCATTCTATGACTATGAGATGTGGCAAATGGATGTCAAGACAGCCTTTCGAAATGGTCATCTAGACGAAGACGTCTATATGAATCAGCCAGAAGGTCTTGTTGATCCATTACAGTCAACAAAGTATGCAAGCTAAAAAGGTCCATTTATGGACTTAAGCAAGCATCACTAAGTTGGAATAAAAGATTTGATGAAGAAATCAAAAGGTTTGGTTTTGTTCAGAATTTCGATGAGCCATGTGTGTATCAAAAATTCAGTGGGAGTAATGTTATTATCTTAGTGTTATATGTAGATGACATATTGTTAATGGGAAACAGTATTCCAATGCTTGAAGATTTTAAATCTCATCTTTGAAAATGTTTTGCCATGAAAGACTTAGGCGAGACAACATTTATAATGGGAATCAAGATCTCGAGAGATAGATCTAAGCGGTTAATTGGTTTGAGTCAAAAGGCTTACATTGATAAAATACTAAAGAGATTTAGTATGGAAATTTCCAAGCGTGGAAATTTACCAATGCAAGATGGACTTAAACTCAGCATCAAGGACAATGCTTCTACACCTGATGAGGTGGAGCGTATGCAAAGGATACCTTATGCTTCGGCAATAGGGTCTATTATGTATGCGGTAAGATGCACAAGACCTGATGTGGCTTTTACGCAAATTATAGTAAGTAGGTTTCAACAGAATTCAGGCGAAAGACACTGGATTGCTGTAAAGAACATATTGAAGTACCTTAGAGCTACTAAAGATATGGTTCTGGTGTATGGCGGAAATCCCAAGGCTGAATTAAAAGTTAATGGTTATTGTGATGTCAGATTTCAAACTGACCATGATGACACCAAATCTCAAACTGGATATGTACTGTTCACCATTAATGGGGGAGCAGTAGTATGGAAGAGCAAGAAGCAATCCACTACAGCCATGTCTGCAACAGAATCTTAGTACATAGCAGCTGCAGAAGCTGCAATGAAAGTTGTTTGGATCCGGAAATTTATTTCTGGACTTGGTGTTGTCCCCCCAACCAAGTCTCGTTTAGATATGTATTGCGACAACACTTGTGTAATAATCATATCCAATGAACCCGATGTTCAGAAGGGAGCTAGACACTTTCAAAGGAAATTTCACTATATTCGTGTTCAAGTCGAACAAGGTGAAATTCGAGTGCTCAAAGTTCACACGGATGATAACTTAACATATCCTTTTACAAAGGCACTGGGAAAGGCGAAGTTAAATCACTTAGCTGAGGGGATATGACTTCTTTTATCTAGTAATCACATGTAAATCCGTGGATGTAGTATTTGGATATATGGATGTAATAAACAATTTTATTTATGAATGGAATAATATTTGTGATATTTTGTTTTCATTTATTATTTCATGTTTTATCCTTGAATGATGTTGTGTAATATCATTTTAAATATCCATTGTCAATTGATCATATGGGAATATGATTGAATTAAGACAATATCTGAGTGTTTAGTTAGTTTGGTTCACTAACTGACATGGTATTCATTATGATGCATACTGAATTATCCCACATGAATTATTACTTATGGATCCTTGTCATTAAGTATAATTCATAAGGTTTAAATTATCCTTAGACTTGAGATACATGTTGCTACTCGTGTATGTAGTGCATTATTTGATGATAGTCAATATTATTCCTAAAGTTAGATACTTACTAGGCCACTCATGGATACTTAAGATGTTTGTCTGGCTAGACCCAAATAAATCTACATGTGTCTCGATAGTATCTGGTAATCTTAAGTGATTCGCGAAATGAGAAACAATAGTTAAAATGAATGATTTTGTTCCATCTATATATTTTAACTAGAGTATCTGTAACAAAGGGATATGAACCGACTATAGACTTACAGTGATTTTGGAGAAACTTCACTCGTGCATTTATGGGAGCATTGATATGTTGTAGACATTAATCAATGTTATCATGTTTATTTGAACTTATTCAAAAGTGGGAGCTGTAGGTATTTGAATAGTGTCGAATAAATATGTGACTGTAAATGTGTGAGACTACGGGAGCGCACACATCGACATTTAGACACGACTATTAGTTTAATGTATTTAGTAAATACTACTTAATAGGTTAAGTATAATGTTTATTAAATAGAAGAGTTTATTATGTAAATAAGGAGGTTTCCTTATTGTAATATAACTCAAACTCTAAGATTTGAAAACCTATAAATAAAACACAAACCCTAAACCCTAACAACACAAATTAAAAAAGTCGACTAAAGGTTTTTGAAACCTTTTAGCCGATCGGCTATTGGAGAAAAAAAAAGGTTTTTGTTTTTTTGGTTTTGTAATAAGGAGTTGCTGCTAGACAATTGTTGTACAAAGAGTTAAACAAGTACTAACATACTGGTCTGTCGATAAAGAGGGTGTCGTGTAGGGGTGTTAATCGGGTTAACCCGACCCGAATAAGCTTAATCGGGTCGGGTCTAATCGGGTTTTCAAAACTCAAAACATGACCCGCAACCCGACCCTAATAAGGTTCGGGTTTTCGGGTTCGGGTCTATTCGGGTTCGGGTTTATTCGGGTCGGGTCTATTCGGGTTCGGGTTGGATGAAAATAAAATGCATAATAAACTTTGTCCAAATTAGTAGATAGCTATTGCTTCTTAGATTAATGAGCAAAACGGTTTCTAATAAGCAATTTCTTAAGAGGACAACAATAGCGACCAAATAAATTTTATAATGTTGCAAAAGTTATAATGAACATTAAATAGAAAAATATATAATGTTACAGTGATATTATATACACAAAATGCTAAAAATGATAACCCAAAAAAAAATAATTTGTAACATATTTTGGCCACTAGCTGGTGTATAGATTAGTTTTATAAATATTTATTTGACTTTTAATGCCAAGTTGCGTTTTGTAAAAAAAAGAAGTATTTTTTCGAAGAGTAGGAATAAGAAGACACATATGTAAGGTTTTTATGTCAACAAATAATCGGCTTTTTAATTATCAATTCATTAATGAGTTGTATAAAATGTTGTTAAGCTTATTAGTAAACGTTGTAAAACAAAGAAAAAAAATTATTCGGGTTGACCCGAACCCGAATAAGGATGCTTAATAAGACCCGCAACCCGACCCTAATTAATTTCCGGGTTACTCGGGTTGACCCGAATAACCCGATCGTAGATTATAGACCCGACTAACCCGACCCTAATAAGCTTATTCGGGTTCGGTTCGGGTCGGGTCAATCGGGTTCGGGTTTTTTTGACACCCCTAGTGTCGTGTACGCAACCGTGGTAAAAACCTTACGATAGGTTTTCATTATTTTGCTTGCTCAATAAGGTACACTACTTATATCCGATTTATTATTTACCATGTGATTCTAATCTCCGCTACATGTAATTATTTGATAATTTCACTCGAGATGTATACATGTATACATGCTGCTTTTTTGTTTTTAGTTATTGTTTATATTTTGAATTGTAGATTTAAAATAATTAAATCAAGTTTGGTTTAAATAATTTGAAAAAACTGAATACATGGTTGTGACTTGATTAGAGCTATACCATATATATAATAAGTCTCTAATCTAAATACAAGTAATAAATAGTAGAAAAAAAAGATGAATTTTTAGAGCTTTGATTTGTCTTTACATAAATGAAATTAAGGATGATGATAAAGTGACAAAGTTGAAGGTACAGAAATACCGTCAAAGGAGGCAGGGAATCTTTTATTGATGAATAATAATCTTGTTTATCCTTTGTTATTCATTCATCTTTCATGTTTCAATTGGTAATGCAATCATTAAAGCAACTACCAAATGGAATCATTCATTCCATCCAAACAAACACGATTTGATTTATCAATCAACTGTTTATTTCCTTTTTTCAGTCAATTAATTAACTGATACCCTAATATAATCATATGAAGAATGTCATTTTTATTGTGGGTTTCTAATCATCTCTCCGATCCCTTGATTGTCTCTTATAATTTTTTTGAGTTGGTAAATATTAAACTCATTTGTTTCCTTTTATAAATTTGAATTTATAGTGTGTACGTCAAGATAAAGTATATGGTGTTTTTTTGTTGATTCTGAATCTATTTTTAAAGTGTTATATTCTTTTGTCTTTCGATGTTCATATATATATAAATCAATCACTAAAGACATCTCGTCCATTGGTATGTGGAAAAAGGTTGTGAGTTCAAGTTTTGTAACGAAAATAGTGTGAAACTATGAATTAACGTGTCATGTAATTTAATTTTTTTCTTTCTAATTTGCCTGTTAACCAAAATATATATACTAAACATTATGTGAAATCGGATACTTAAAATCTTTAATATATAATAAAATAGGGACCTTAAATGGCACATGGCAAAGTAAGGTCCCTTGGATGAGTTAACTTATTTGATGTCAGCCGTTGGATCAGATTAATGATGTCATCAAAGATTATTTTTATTTTACACCATTTTACAATAAATTTCTCTCTTTCATTCCATCTCTACTAAAATAAAAAACATAATAACCTTATTATTATTCTAAAATCTCCTAATACAAAATATCAAAACATGTGTATAAAAGTAAATGTGTTATATGTTATTATAATTATAAACAACATGTGTATAAACGTAAAAATATATATGCATTATACGTATAACATTATTTTCTCATAACAAAATTAAAATCAATATAAACATAAAATTTACGATTCAATTTTTATTTTTTCCGTGCTATCGGTAGACAATAATCTAGTTTAAGTATATTGGAAATTTGTTGATAATATAATTTTAGGAAGTGAAAGTTAGGGGTAAGTGATGTTTGAGAGAATGAGAAGAAACAAAAGATCCAATCCAAAAATAGACAAGATTTAGTAAAAGAGTATTGGCCAATCACATTACCCTCAAAGGGTGAGATGTGTGTTTTAAGGTTAATTATCAAGTCCAAGAAACAGGAATTACCCGTAGTGTACAACCATGCATGTTGTCGCCGGCCACTTGAATCAACATCAACATCAACATCAACATCAAGTATCAACCTTAGAGCACCTAAACCCCAAATTAAAGCTGCTCTATCACTTGCAACCAGAAATACTTCATTCAACTTTAGTTACTTTATTCATAATATATATTACCATTTCCTTTTTCTATAAACACACCTCATTCAACTCTTAATTGTATGAGATGTTTGATCTAGTTATCTTTAAGTTTAAGGTTTATTTTGTCGTGTATTTTACAAGTTTTCATACCCATTTGTGATTTATTAGCTTTCTTTCCAAGCTAGTTAATTAGGTTAAATATCTCTATTGTTCAAGGTTTATGGAGATTTGATATTAATTAGAAATAAAGCTTTGCTTTCAAAACAAACTCTTTGATAGTATTATCAATTGTTTGATTTAATCATTATACGGTATTCTTGGGAATCAACGAATAGTGATTGTTTGTGATTTATTCTGGTTATTCATTGTTAAATCAACGGAGTTTATCCAGTTATCTTGTTTATCCTTCCACCGCGCTACATCAATGTTCCAACTAATAATTATATGAAATGCTAATGGAGTTTTTGTGACATTTCCATCTGTCTTGAGAAATATCTTAGTAATATCTTTATTAATCAGCTCACTAACAATTCTAAATGGACCGATTGTTTTGACAATCTCACTGATGCCTGTCTCTATTCTCCAATTAGAGAAATCGGAAATGTTGCTATTATGAATCTCTCAAATGGAAACAACCCACCTAAGGGAACATCAGTGGGTTTTTTAGTTCCAATCTTGAGACATTCTGGTTCGATGACTTTACCTTAGCTAGTACTGAAGTCTATGACTGATATTGAGTTCGATATTTTTGTTAAGGGTAATGACTTGGGAGATAGTATTTTGAGTGTAGCGCCAACACCCTATGGATCCCTTTTAGGAGTAGAAAGAATTAGGATTTGAATGGTACTACTTAGGTAGTCATCTCATTAAACATGATGTTGGCATAGGGTCCGATTACCTGGTTCGGGTCCGAAACCGAACCAGGTAATCAGAGTCCCTTAGTTCGGTCAAGAAACGACAAAGGGAGATAAAGACAAAACAGATACGACAAGGAACCGACAAAAGGTACTCTGACGAAGGACATCCTTTTAACCGATACGTAAAAAGAGGCAAAGGCCAGAGAGCCTTCTATTACCCAATGATGGACAGAGTTCCGACAAGAACGCTGAGAAGGAAACCAGAACCAGTGGGGAATTTTCTAGTAAGTTCGTGAAGGATAACATAGAATTACTGAGAGCGTTGGTAGAAGAACATGAGCGTACAGAATCGTTGAAAAAGGGGAAGGGTAAGGTAGGTGAGGAGCCTCGAAAGGAAGGGTTTAAAGGGAGGAGGCTAACTTTCAGTGAGGAGGAAGAGTCGGAAGACGAAGATGAAGATTTGAGCCTGCCGTACCAATCAGATTTCTCCTCCAAGTTCACAAAGAGGATCGCTCGATTCCCAATTCCACCAAAAACAAAAAAGCCTGGTATCATTCGGACTTATGACGGGTCCGGAGACCCGGATGACCACCTTAACACATTCGCAGGAGCTGCCGAAACCGAATTATGGTCAATGCCTGTGTGGTGTCGTATGTTTGCACAGACACTCGTCGGACCAGCGCGGGTATGGTTTCAGGCACTAGAACCCGGACAGATAGATAGTTACAAGGAGTTAGAAGTAGTATTTGGGTCATTTTTCACGCAGCATCGTAAGTACGTGAAGGGGCCGACAGATGTCCATAAAACGAAGCAGAGAGATGGGGAGGGGTTCAGAGAATTTGTGGAAAGGTGGAAAAAAGAGATGCTGCAAGTGAAAGGAGCTTCGGAAACAATGAAAGTCTCAGGATTCATGGAAGGTATCAGACCACCTACGCTGATAGAATCGTTCAATGCCAGAGTCCCGGCTACGGTGGAAGAGATGATGATAAGGGTGAAAGAGTTTATCAAGGGGAAGGAAGCGTCAGGACGAACGGAAGAGCTAGGAGGACGAGTGGCAGGAAACTCCGGAGTATCATGGAGAGGATCAGGAGTTCCAACACCCAGGTCGATACAAGGAAGGAGGTCATTTGGTTCGCCTAGTAGAGCCCAAAGATATGGGGGAAAGTTTCCCATGCCTCCCATTTCTCCAAGGAACAATCCTATTTCGGGACCGGGGGAGAGCAGGAGGAATGTACACTTCACCGACTTGCTAAAAACACCAATGCAGATTATGAATACGGAAAGGGGCATTAATCTAGTAAAACCACCTCCAGGAACCCTTCCCGGAACTCCGGAAAAGGGAAACCTGGATAGATATTGTGATTTTCATATGGATAGGGGGCATGCTACAAACGATTGCTATGCATTAAAGAAACAAATAGAAGATGCGGTCCAAACCGGGAAGCTTAACCATTTGGTTCGTGATATACGAGGGGGAAACAAGCAAGGAAGAAATGATAAAGGCCCTAAAGGGAAAGCAAGGGAGATCCACATGATCCGAGTAGCAAGCATGGTTAATCAGGAGCCCGAGAAAGAAATATCAAGAGACTGGATGAACCAGGTCATAGCATTCCCCCCATTGAACGCTATAAACCCCACTGACGACCCAATGCTGCATTAAGGCTCATGTGGCGGATCACCTGGTTCACCGAATATATGTGGACGATGGAAGTGCCTCGGAAATCATGTTTGAGCAATGTTTCCGAGAGCTGGATCCAGCATTAAAACGAAGGATGAAAGTGAAAGAGGTTCCGTTGGTAGGATTCGTTGGGCAGACAAAGTTCCCCATAGGGGAGATATGCTTACCGGTGCAGTTGGCTGAGGGTGATAAGATCCGGACGGTGTGCATGAATTTTCTAGTGGTGGCAGCGGTGTCCCCATATAATTGCATTTTGGGAAGGCCAGGGTTAAAGAAATTGGGAGCAGTTGCATCGACAGTACACGGGATGATGAAGTTCCCCATGCCGGGAGGAATAGCTACCATTATCTCGGAAGGAAATAGAGGTTGCCACCAGATACAAAGATTAATGATAGAAGAGAGCAGAACCCAAGAGGAACAGATCCAAGTCAATCCCTATTTTCCGGATCAAATGATAACTATTGGGAAAACCCTAACGGAGGAAACCAAGAGAAAGTTAATGGCAATGTTAAAGCAAAATCGAGAAGTATTTGCATGGAGGCCAGAGGACATGACGGGGGTACCAAGGGAGATAGCAGAACATCGTTTGAGCGTTTATAAGGCCTCCGAACCCGTGGTACAGAAAAAAAAGAGTCCTAGCACCGGAACGAAGCAAAGCAACATGTGAAGAAGTCGATCAACTGGTTAAGGCAGGGATACTCCGGGAAGTTAGATACCGGACATGGGTGGCAAACCCAGTCATGGTTCCCAAGGGAGACAAGACGTGGAGGATGTGTGTAGATTTTAAGGACCTCAATAGTGCATGTCCCAAAGATGCATACCCTTTGCCAGAGATAGACCTAAAAGTTGATTCGTTGGTAGGGTTCCGGTTTAAATGCTTTTTAGATGCATACAAGGGCTATCATCAGATACAGATGGCTCGGGAGGACGAAGATAAGACAGGTTTCCACACAGATCAGGGGATATACTGTTACAAAAAGATGCCGTTTGGACTCAAAAATGCTGGTGCCACGTACCAAAGACTCATAGATAATTTGTTCAAAGCTCATATAGGTCGAAATATGGAAGCTTATGTAGACGATTTAGTGATCAAAAGTGAAACCGAGGAAGCAATGTTGAGAGACATCAAAGAAATATTTGAGGTGTTACGGAAAGTAAATATGAAGTTGAACCCCAAAAAATGTTCATTCGGAGTGGAAGAGGGCAAGTTTTTAGGTCACATTATCATGCCACAAAGCATCAGGATCCATCCGGATAAGGTACGGGCTATTACCAACATGGTGGCACCAAAGACGCTGCAGGAAGTACAAAGTCTAAATGGGAAGATAGTGGCGTTGGGGAGATACCTTTCAAAGTCAGCCGAAAGAGCGCTACCCTTCTTCAAGACGTTAAAGCAATGCATGAACAAGAAAGACTTTAAGTGGACGGAGGAGGCAGATAAGGCCTTCCAAGACATGAAGAAATACATAGTAGACCTTCCATACTTAACGGCTCCTCGGAAAGGGGAAACTTTGTTGGTTTACTTGGCAACGAACGGAGAGGTGGTAAGTGCCGTGCTATTGGTAGAAAGGGAGAAGAAGCAATCGCCCATTTACTTCATCAGTAAAGTGTTGCAAGGAGCTGAACTCAACTACAACTCTTTGGAAAAACTCTCCTTAGCACTCTTGTTCACATCAAGGCGGTTAGGGAGATATTTCCAAGCGCATAAAGTACGGGTAATTACGGATCAACCACTGAAGCAAATATTAACCCGTCCGGAAATGGCAGGAAGAATAGCGAAGTGGGCGATTGAGTTAGGGGGCCATGATATCGAATATGCTCCAAAAACAACAGCAAATGGGCAAGTGTTGGCAGATTTCTTGAATGAGATCCCGGACCAAGGAGTAGCGTTGGCTGAGCCAGTGACGGTACTGGGAAAAAGAAAGAGAACAAAGGGAATTACATGGAGGTTATACACTGACGGAGCAGCCAGTAAAGAAGGTGCCGGAGCAGGTGTCATTTTGATCAGCCCGGAAAAAGAGGAGTTCGCCTATGCTATCCGCTTAAAGTTTGAGAGCTCTAATAACGAAGCAGAATATGAGGGAGTCTTGGCCGGACTCAGGTTAGCCAAGGATATGAAGGTGGGAAGGTTGCGAATCTATGTAGACTCGAAGCTGGTGGCGAATCAAGTGAATGAGGAATACGGAGCAAAAGATGATCGGATGAGAAGATACAGGGACAAGGTGACAACCCTCATGAAAGAGTTTGACTCTTGTAAGATCAAACAGATACCGCGGAGCAAGAACAAGAAGGCTGATGTATTTAGTAAAGTGGCATCTATAGCTGGATCAACCTTAGAAACGTTGGCTAGCAACATCTTCCTGGAGGCAATTGAGGGAAGATCTATTGATGAGGGGGTAGAAGTAAATGTCATCGTCGAAGAGGAAGGAACTACATGGATGACACCCCTGGTTGAATATCTCACCAATGACACGTTACCCGAAGATGCGGGGGAAGCAAGAAAGATTCGAATGAAGGCTACGCAGTACATCATGTTGGAAGGGGTATTATTCAGAAAAAATTACCTAGCACCATTGCTCCGATGTGTGGGGCCTTTGCAAGCTAACTACGTGATAAGGGAAGTGCATGAAGGGTCTTGTGGAATGCATGCAGGACCAAGAGCGGTAGTGGCAAAGATAATGAATCTAGGATATTACTGGCCTACGATGCATCAAGACGCACATAAAGAAATAAGAAAGTGTGACTCATGCCAGATACATGCACCGATTCCTAAACTCCCAAAAAGTGACATGATATCGGTAACAGTGGCATGGCCTTTCTTCAAATGGGGAATGGACATAGTAGGACCATTTCCAGAGGGACCAGGAAAGGTTAAGTTTCAGGTGGTAGCGGTGGATTACTTTACAAAGTGGGTCGAAGCAAAGCCTCTGGCCCGAATTACAGGAGCTCAGGTGTTAAAGTTCTTTTGGGAAAATGTGGTGTGTAGGTTCGGGTTACCAAGGGAAGTGGTGACGGATAATGGAAAGCAGTTTGTAGATGAGCCTTTCAAGGGATGGTGCGAGCAAATACAGATCAAGCAAGTTAAGACATCTGTAGCACATCCTCAGGCTAATGGGCAGGTGGAGCGAATCAACCGCAGCTTGCTGGAAGGAATCAAAACACGTTTGGGAAGATATGAACACAACTGGGTGGACCAAGTGCCAAACGTATTATGGGCACATCGAACAACAAAGAAGACAAGCACGCAAGAGACACCATTCAGTTTGGTCTATGGTTCGGAAGCTGTCATACCACCGGAAATAGGGATGCCCACCTACAGGAACGTGCAGCGGAGTAACTTGGATAATGAAGCGGAGCTACGGATCAATCTAATGTTGGCAGAGGAAAGAAGGGAAGCAGCGTACGTTAGGGAAGCACGATACAAAAGGAAGATAGAACAGTATTACAACAAGAGAGTACGAAAAGTCGGTTTCAAGGAAGGAGAATTCGTATTCCGAAAAAACGAAGCAAGTAGACAAGAAGACGAGGGCAAATTGGGTCCAAAGTGGGAAGGACCGTATCAGGTGATGCAAAACAATGGAAATGGTTCGTATAAATTGAAGCACCCGGATGGAACCATAATTCCTCGAACTTGGAACGAAATGAACCTGCGGAAATGTTACATGTAATGTCGGGGTTTTCCCCGAAGAGAAGGAACATTTTATTTTCTTTTATACCAAGTAAAGTCTTAATGGGATCCAAAGATGTATGTTTTCCTTCTATTTTGGAAGTAACAAGCGATGTAATTTTTACCATTGGAAGAAATGAATGGTTAACTTTCTTATAACACAATACATTGGATTTGTTAATCTTGTTTATGAATCTTATACCGGATCAAAATCCGAGGAAAGTAACACGGCTTGACTTTGCAGCCAAGTACACCATAAAAGTGTAATTCCGAATGACGATTCGAAGTAATACCGAAACATTTGTTTCGAGGACGATATGCAATTCAAAGTAAATGCTAACACATGAAAACACAAAGGCACTATCATTAAAAAGGGGATTTAAACCCCGATGTAACCATACAACTGACACAAAATTGTGCCTACGATCCAAACAAAAAACATACATTAATAAGCTAACATTGATAAACTGACTATTGGGGAATTTCTGCTTCAGGGGTCTCAGGATCGGGTAATGTAGGCTTCACAGACTGAAAGACTTCGAGCATTTAAGTATCGGTGGCAGCCAAGGCATCTAGGTACGAGTAATGGGTCCGTTGAAAAGCTTCTTTGCTTGCAGTATGATTGGCTTCGGAGGAGGGATCATGAAAGAGGGATTGAGTGATACGCTGCCCCAGACGGTGTTCTCTATATACTGCGACCACACCGTCATGACATCCGGAGCGATAGTAAGCAATGTTGACACGGGAACTTGCATCCACAAAATCTTTACTTTGAAAGAGACCTTCCACCACATGTTTCGGGCCCTGAGAAATCAACCAGCTTCGGTCCTCCTGCAAAGTGGTATTGGTAGCCTCTAGTTCTGAAACACGTTATTCGAGCTCTTTGGTACGTTCTCTTTCCCGGACCATGTCATTCGTTGCCTAGGAGCTCCGGGCCTCAGCTGCAAAAAGATCAGAAGATAAAACATTAATTTGATCCCTCAGCTCCTTCAAAGTCCGGCTGTGAGTAATGTTCAATTCGCCCAAGGCCCGAACTGCATCGTCATTCAGGGATGAAGACTCGACGTCGGAGGTCCGAGCTTGCTTCAGCTCCTCTACCTCCTGGCGGAGATGGGATACTTGATCTTCAAGTTCCTTCTTCTCCTTGTCAAACCGAACCTGCAGCATATCAGCCCTCTGGTTGCTTAGAGAGGCATTTCTTTCAAGGCTTTTAATCAACCGCGTCTGGTTCAAGATCTCATCTTCAGATAAAAGCCATCTGGACCGAACCTTAGGGGCGATAACCAACAGTTGAGATACCAAATGATCAAGCTGCTCAGCTAAGGCAAAATTGTTGGTATTGTCAACACGAATAACTTCAGCTGGAGTGGCTAGAGTATCCAAAAGATCCCGACAAACACCAGCATCGGTATACAAGGAACGGTTATAGACTTGCTGAAAACGAGGTTGAAACTTTTTCACAGCGATGGAGGGTTCGACACCGTTAAAATCCGGAGTATCAAGGATCGGTTCTTTTTCATTGGGATCAACAACCCTGCTCGAAGTGCCCTTGGCCGAAGTAGTTTTCTTAGGATCTGTCACTTTGGCACGGGGAGATTCCTTTTTGGAGCTGGATGTCTCCTGGGTTTTAACAAGCTGGGATTTTTCTTTTCCGGACTTGAGGGGACTGTCCGTTTTCCCGGATGAAGCAAGGGGTTTCTTAGATGCAACTGTCTTTTTAACTTCGGACGATGACTTACTGGAAACAATCACAGGAGAGGCCTTAGAACCCTCAACATCTTTCTTCGATTGAGGTGGATCAAGATTCTTGGAAAGTTTTCCGCTCTTCGGATCAGCAGCGGAAGAACTGGCACCAGGTCCCTCTGGAAGGGCCTCTGAAAGTAATGTTTTCTGCTTGGAGAATTTAGGAGGTTGATCAACCTCGCCTTCATGAGAATGACCACTTTCCTGTAGGATCTTCTCCACCTCCGAATTAGTGGCGCCCTTGGGAGTTAAAGGGCACGACCGATCGGAGTAAGAAGGACGATCTTCATAAACGGAAGGATCTTCAGATTCGGCAGTATCGGATGAAGAAGAGGATTCATCATATTCGGTTGCTAACCCATACTCCTCCGAATCATCTTCGTCAGAGGCAGCAAAGAGTTCTTCGGTATCGGGACTGAGCTCTTTGGTAGACGGAGAAGGAACTGAAGTGGAAGCAGGTTGTTCCTTGGTTTTCGAAGCTTGAGAAGTAGGAGGGGCTTTACTGACAGTCTTGGGTTTCTTAGCAGGAGGACCTTTCGCAATCTTCTTGGATTTCTTGGTCTTTCTCTTCATTTTCACAACAACATTTGCTTCGGCATCGGTGTAGGGTGCGGGGATATTCTCATCAGGAAGTGCAACACGATCCAGAGACGTGGTCAAAAACCCAGGAGCACCTTCGGCAAGAGGGGCCGAACTAAAAACCACATCATTCCAATGCCTCATCTTTAAAAAGGAGAGAAGGGACAATTCTGTAACACGAAACAAGAGGAGTTAGTTCGCAGTAAAGAATGTATATACATATAGGGATAAGGAAAGAAAGCAAGAAAGAACCTTCATCGGCAAGTTTCAAGCAGGGGCGAGCAAGAGGGCGAGTCCAATTCTGGCTTAGCCCAGTTAAAACTAACACCCTTTCCGGATAAGAGCGAGCTCTGATCGGATTAGTCTGTAGATCCATAATGAGATCGGGATCCAAATCGTTAGTATCAGGCTCCGGATCAGTAAGAGTATCGCCCTTGACGCACCACCTCATTCGGATGGGAGCTACCGAAGCATTGACAAAGAAGAAACGATTCTTCCAATTTTTCAGAGATGAAAGAGACCAGTCGATACACGCAGGGGCACCTCTTCTTTTATCAACCGTAAGCCAATCCCCATTCAACCCCACTTTGTAAAAATGACGAAAAGTCAATAGATCGGGGGCTTTGTCGAAAACACGGCAGTGGATCTCAAAGTTGGTAATCTTGTTCGCCCCCAGAGGATTCATTTGGGAAACATGGCCTTTGAAATATTGGATCACATCGAGAAAGAAACGGGAAAAGGGCAGCCTTAAGTTCGAGTATTCGAACCAAGCGCAGTACACACCAATTTTACCTGGAGGGGCATCTCTGATAGTGTCAGTTGGACCGGGAACAGCGACGCCATAAGTGATGTCAATGTGATAAGTCTTGCAAAAAGTGCGAAGATCTCCGGAAGGCATCGTGTTATACATCTCCTTAAGATTTTCTTTCGACTCTTTTGCCATAATATCAGGGTAAGAAGAGGACACCGAAGTAGAGGCAATTCTGGAGGAAAAAGGGCAGAGGTTCGGAGAGTGAATGAGAAACAAATGAAGGAGGAGCACCCCTATTTATAGGCAAGTGGCAGGCACCTCAAGAGGCGCGCGTGACCTAGAAAAAGGTGTGACGCGTGGATAACACGTGGACAGGGAGAGCACAGCTGGCGTCGTTCAAACCACCCGAGTAGGCCACCTGTAATAGTATAATGACAGCTGGACACATGAAAGTGGAGAAGACAGCGAGTCGAAGGAAAGCGTATGAAGCCGCCGAAGTAGCAGCAAGAAAGAGAATAAGTCAAGATGGAAGATTGCCAACGCTTTTAAGTCCAGCATTATACCGACTTCTTCGGAATACAATGCTAGACTTGGGGGAGTTGTTGGCATAGGGTCCGATTACCTGGTTCGGGTCCGAAACCGAACCAGGTAATCAGAGTCCCTTAGTTCGGTCAAGAAACGACAAAGGGAGATAAAGACAAAACAGATACGACAAGGAACCGACAAAAGGTACTCTGACGAAGGACATCCTTTTAACCGATACGTAAAAAGAGGCAAAGGCCAGTGTTGGGTTATAACTTAGTCAATATAGTTTAACCATAAACAATGAATCCTAACAAACAAACGAAAGTAACTTAAACAATCAGTTTGGTGATTATGAAGTTACTACGGAAGATCACAAAGACAAGTTGGTGCGGCTGTTCAACAAAGTTGCTACGGTAGATAGAGTTACTACGGTTACTACGGACAAAGTCAAGATCAAGTCACAGTCAAAATCAAGATACGGAATAAGTCAAAGGCACGGAAGACACGGAAGACTTATCATATCTTGTATATATAATCTAAGAGTTATAATTAGATTATATTTCCTTTGTAATTAGATAAAGTTTACTTATTGTTTAGATAAGGATAGACGTAGAATTCTAGTTTATCTAGAACGAGCCTCAAGGTCTATAAATAGATAGATCCTTGTATTAAGAAAAACACGTTGTATTGATATTATTCTGGTTAATACAATTGAGGCTTGCAATTTGAAAATACTTTTGTTTAAATCTTATTCATTCTTTATTGTTCAATAAGCTCGTAATATTGAAGTGTTCATCCGCTGCTGAACTTCTTCAATAGATCTTGATCTACAACGTTAGCAAACCTGTTAGTTTATCTAGACTAACACGATCCTGACAAGTGGTATCAGAGCACAGGAGGTGCTTTAGATCCATAGATCAACGAGTTACAAATCCTCACAAGCAAAAATCATTACAACCACGATGACAGAAATTGCATTAGGAAAAGTTCCCATCCTAAAGAGCAACGAATTCGACTTATGGAAGCTACGAATCAAGCAACACATCCTACTGGCTGATTACACAGTATGGGATGTGATCATCAATGGTAACAAACGACCTGCTGCCCAAGGAGCTGATGGAGAACCAGGAGTGAATGCTCGTGCACTTGTAAGCGATCTTGAACGAAGGGAAAAACAAACTGAGATCAAGGCTCTTAGTATTCTTATGATTGCAATTCCAAACGAATATCAATCGCAATTCGAAGAATATGAAGATGCCAAATCGCTATGGGAAGCACTGGAAAAGAGATTCAGCGGAACCAAGAATACCAAAAAGAACAAGAAGGCTCTTCTCAAACAAGAGTACGAAAATTTTAATGGTTTACCTGGCGAACGAATGACTCAAACTTTTGATCGTTACAAGAAACTTACTGGAGAGATGCTCAGCGCAGGAATCAAATATGAGAATGATGATATAAACAGAAAGTTTATCCGAGCACTAGGAAAGGAATGGATTGTGTATACAGTTATCTACAGGCAAGGAGACGCTCTTGAAGCACTAGAACTAGACGATCTCTACAACGATCTCAGAGTTTTTGAATCTGAAGTTGAAGCTGAGAAGATCTCCACCAACAATCCCAGTATTACCAATGTTAATACTGCCCTTGCAACAACCTCTGGAGGATCCAAACATGAAATCAGCGAAGAGATTTCATTCGAATCCTTTATATGTAAGTGTGCTAATCTCACAGTTGAAGAGGTCAAACAGATGCATCAAGATGACTCTGAAGAAATCGATCTTAAGTGGCAATCTGCTATGTTGGCACTACGCGCTAGAAGATTCTTAAATAGAACAGGAAGGAGATTCAATCCAAGAAACAACGAACGAATCACCTTCGACAAAAGCAAAGTGAAGTGTTATGAATGCAGTGAACTAGGTCACTTCGCTAGAGATTGCCCAAACAAGTCCAATACCAATAATCCACGAACCACTCAAGAGACAAATCAAAGTGCACTCATGTCTCAGGACATCTTTGGATTCGATTGGAGCGACTTGGCTGAAGAAACAAGTCAGAATAGAGCACTAATCTCTGAGGAACAAAATCACGTAGAAAATACTGCGGCTACTGTTCACCATGCATGCATAGCAGTAGTAACAGATGATACGGACATTCTTGGAGAATTAGTTGCTACGGACGATACTTTTTCTACTGAGCTGGATTATATTGACATTGGAATTCCTGAACTTAGCAACAACATATTGGGATATGACTGGACAGATGATGATCAAGGAACACCAAACGAGGATGCACTAATGGCTATTGACTCATCAACTCCAACTTCCGCATCACTAAAGGCCGAGGTAACCAACAAACTTTGTACTCCTGAATGTAAAAATATAATCACTAAGTACAAAGATCATAATCAACTAATGAGTGACTCCATTAGAGACTTAGAAGAACAAAGAAGGTCAGCTCTTAGAGTAATTGATAACTTAGAAAACCAGATTAAGTCCCACAAAGTAAATGAACAAAGCTATCAAGAAAAGATAAATCTACTTGAATGGCAACAAGAGGACTTACTTCTAAAACTCAAAGCTGCTAGGGATAAAATTAAACTGTTAGAACAAGAACACACTAAAATTGAGTTAGATGTAGGGAAGCTAGAATTTGCCTCTAAATCTGTAACCGATCTTTGCCAAAAACAAATTCATAGTAAGATTAAGGCTGGCCTAGGATACAAAGAAGTTGCCCCTCCATTTAACCAAAACTATATCCCACCATCTTTAGATGAACCTAGAATCCCAATCTCCCAGACACCTCCAAAGGAATCATTCAATGTTGATCCAATCAACTACGATGAAGTTCTAATAGAGGACTTAGTGGAAGAAAGTAAAGTTCATGTTATAAAAAACAAGGATATTCCATTGGAAAATCATCTACTCACAATAGAGGGAATAACTTTACCTTCTACTCAAAGTTTAGTGTCTCTGCCCCCTAATAACCCCACTAAGATTGCAAAAGCACCTTCAGAAAGCAAAACTAAGCAAACCCCTAAGGAAAACAACAAACACCCAGGGAAACGAGGAAATCAAAGAAACATGAACCAAGTCAAAATCCAAAAGGGTCAGGTTGTACAACAAACTAGAAAGGGATGTTTTATTTGTGGTAAACTAAATCACTATGCAAAGATTTGTTATCACAATCCACAAAACCAAGTACAAATGACTCAAAAATCACATCATGGGGTGGGCTACAAGGGAAGGGTTGTCTCTAAAAACAACTTTGTCAAACAATCATCTTCAGAAAATCACATTGGTACAACCAGGAACAAAAACTTCAACAATAGAGTTAGTACTGCTAGACAAAAAGTAGTTTCTACGGCTAAGGTTAATACGGCCAAGAACAAAAGTGTTAATACTGCTCGTGTTAATACTGTGAACACTAACCGTATGAAACCTAATCGTGTTAATACTGCTCAAGGTAACTTTGTCACTAAGGCTCCTATTAACAATAAGAAACAACGACATGTCAAACCAGTACCTACTCAAATTGCTAAATCAAAAGTTGTTAACACCAATATTTTTCATAAAGACAAATCTTTCAAGAAAATATGGCAACCAAAGGTTCAAGTAACTCAACCACCTATCCCCACTGATTTTTCAAAACTTGTACAAAGGAAGGTGAGTTACTTCGATGATATGGGCAAACCCAAGTCCACTTTGGCTTGGGTTCCCATCAGAAACTAAACTCCTATGTTAATGTGCAGGTTCAGCCAACAAAAGAAGATGAGAACAGTTGGCATGTAGATAGTGGCTGCTCCAGGCACATGACAGGCAACATGTCATGCCTTCAGGACTTTGAAAAGTTCAATGGAGGATATGTTGCTTTTGGAGGAAATCCAAAGGGAGGAAGGATTACTGGAAAGGGAACAATCAGCAATGGTACACTACACTTCAAGGATGTGTACTATGTGCAACAGCTTCAATACAATCTATTGAGTGTTTCTCAAGTTTGTGATGAAAAACACACACCGATCTTCACTGCTACTGAATGTATTATAATGAAGCCTGGGTATGTAATCGATGAAAGCATGATACTACTCAGAACACCACGGAGGGATAATGTCTACTGCTTAGACATGTCCAAGGTTCAAGTAAATTCGACTGAAGCTTGCTTTCTCTCAAAAGCAACTTTGGATGAATCAACTCTATGGCATAGGAGGATGTGCCACATGAACCTGAAAAACATCAACAAACTAGTTAAATCTAGTTTGGTTAGAGGACTCCCAAATAAGCAATTCAAACTTGAAGACAATTGCTTAGCCTGCTTGAAGGGTAAGCAACACAAGTCTTCCCACAAAATTAAGGAAGTCAACTCTAACACCACTGCTTTACATCTTTTACACATGGATCTCTTTGGTCCTACTAATGTAAAGAGTATTGCAAAGAAGTCATACTGCTTGGTCATCACTGATGATTACACAAGATATACATGGGTTTATTTTCTTGGTACCAAAGATGAAACAAGCCAACTCCTCATCTCCTTTATCACTAAGATTGAACTTCAACTCAACCAGAAGATCAAGAAAATCCGTTGTGATAATGGTACAGAATTCAAGAATAGTGTGATGAATGACTTCTGTGAGAAGAAGGGTATAGAACGCCAATTTAGTGCTGCCAGGACTCCTCAACAAAACGGAGTTGCTGAAAGACGCAATAGGACACTGATTGAAGCAGCCAGAAGCATGCTAGCTGACTCCAATCTTCCTATTTTCTTCTGGGCAGAAGCAGTTAACACTGCCTGCTACGTCCAGAATAGGGTGTTGCTAGTTAAGGCACACAACAAGACACCATATGAGTTACTACACAAAAAGCAACCCTTGATCAGCTTTCTTCGTGCTTTTGGATGCCCATGCACAGTTCTTAACTCAAAAGACTATCTTGGAAAATTCGAAAGCAAAGCTGATGAAGGAACATTTGTTGGATACTCATCTCAAAGCAAAGCATATCGGGTCTACAATCACAAATCAAAGATAATTGAAGAAAGCTCCAATGTCACATTCAATGAATACACACCCAACACAAGAGGACATGGACCAGATTGGGTATTTGATTTGGACGCCTTAACAAGATCATTAAACTCTAACTTTGAGTTTCATCCAAAACAGGTTGCTACGGACCAGGTTGCTACGGAAGAAGTTACTACGGCAACCAATTCCTCTACTACGGCACCTGTTGCTACGGATCCCATTACAGGTACTGCCCGTTTGGATGTAATGGAATATATAAATCTTCCAATTACATTGGAGGATCCAGTTGATACATCAACAGCCCAAGAGAATGACTCCACCAAGGAAGATGAAGCTGTACCTCCTCCATCTCCAAAGGCTACGGATTATGCAACACGTCCTAATGGTGTTCCATTCCTAATTGAAGAGGATGAGGATGGAGTTGAACATATTGTAACTGAAGAATTTGAGCACTACTCAACTGATATCCCTAAATCAGTCACCTCTCCTTCATTTACTACTCCTCCAACCACTCCATTTCGTACCTCCTATCCAAACACTACCATGCCAGACATGAATGAGACAAACCTAGGTGCTGAATTACGCCTTGAGAAGATTCCATCTTCTCGTATTGCTAAGAATCATCCTCCTGATCAAATCATTGGATCTCTTGACTTCTCTATGGAAACTAGAAGTCAAATCAAATCCAAAAAGGATTCTCAGAGTGCTCTCATCAACACATGCCTCTTTGCATGCTTCCTCTCTCAAATGGAGCCAAAGAAGATTCAAGAAGCTCTATTAGATCCACACTGGATAGAAGCATGTCAGGCAGAACTACTTCAGTTCAAGATTCAAGGGGTATGGGTCCTAATGGAAGTCCCATATGGCAAGAAGGTGATTGGTACACGCTGGATATTCAGGAATAAGAAAGATGAACGTGGAATAGTAGTCAAAAACAAGGCAAGACTGGTTGCCCAAGGATATACTCAAGAAGAAGGAATAGACTATGAGGAAGTATTTGCTCCCGTAGCTAGAATTGAGGCCATCCGCCTATTTCTCGCTTTTGCCTCTTACATGGGTTTCAAGGTCTACCAAATGGATGTCAAAAGTGCCTTTCTATATGGAGCTATTGAAGAAGAAGTGTATGTCAAACAACCTCCTGGATTTGAGGACCCTCAACATCCACACAAAGTATACAAACTGATCAAAGCCCTTTATGGACTTCATCAAGCACCACGTGCATGGTATGACACACTTTCGGACTATCTTCTTCAAAACAATTTTCAACGTGGCACAATTGACAAGACCTTGTTCTACAAGAAATCCCAATCAGACATTCTTCTTGTGCAAATCTACGTGGATGATATCATCTTTGGATCCACTAAGGATTCATTGTGCAAAGACTTTGAAGACCTCATGCACACAAAATTTCAAATGAGTTCTATGGGAGAACTCACCTTCTTTTTGGGCCTTCAAGTCAAACAAAAACCGGATGGCATGCTCATAAGTCAAACCAAATATGTCAAAGACATCCTTACAAAGTTTGGCCTATCTGATGCAAAGGTGGCAAGCACCCCAGTGGAAACTCACAAACAAATGACGGCTGATCTTGAGGGGGAGGATGTGGATATACACAACTATAGATCCATGATAGGATCCCTCATGTATCTCACAGCATCAAGACCAGACATCATGTTTGGAGTTTGTGTGTGTGCTAGATACCAAACAAGACCAAAGATGTCTCACCTCATAGCTGTGAAGAGAATCTTTAGATATCTAAAGGGCAAACCTAATCTAGGTTTATGGTATCCTAAAGACTCTCCATTTGACCTAATAGCTTACACTGATAGCGACTATGGAGGTGAGAATCTAGACAGAAAATCTACAACTGGAGGATGCCAATTCATTGGCTCAAGACTGGTGTCATGGCAGTGTAAAAAGCAAACAACGGTATCAACCTCTTCTACTGAAGCTGAGTACATTGCTGCTGCCAGCTGTTGTGCCCAAGTTCTTTGGATTCAAAATCAGATGATGGACTATGGATACTCATTCATGAATACACCAATCTTCATCGACAACCAAAGCACAATAAGCATTATCAACAACCCGGTCAAACACTCCAAGACAAAACACATAGAGATACGCTATCACTTTATAAGGGATTGCAATGAGAAGAAACTGATTCATGTGGAGAAGATACATACTGATTATCAACTCGCTGACCTCCTCACAAAGGCATTTGATGTTGGGAGATTCACGTTCTTAATCACAAGCATTGGAATGCTCAATACGGAAGAATAACTCTCCTTCCTCTTTCTTTCTCATTATGTCTATTATGTTTAAAATATAAGTCCCTTCGAAAAAGCAGTAGTAACCTTATGATAAAAATCAAGTTCCTTACTCTCTAGTATTGGACTATGTTACTACTGCAATATAAATAGTAAAGACTATAATATCCAAAGTATGATTAGTACGACCACATTCTAAGGCTAAGGGAAGGTTTAACTACTACTGCCCTAGGCAAATAAAATTGTGGACGGAATGGTTAATACGGACAAGTAGAAAGTTGCTACGGCCCTCTGGCTTAATACTGCCAGTAACTCAAGTTACTACGGCTAGTCCAGTTACTACGGCCCATAAACAACTACTACGGACAATTAACCTACTTGCTACGGATCTTTAGTTAATACTGCAAATTATTATATTAATAAAGGCTTCTTAATCAATAAGAATGCCCTAATTAATGATGATTTGACAAGTCAAAACACAACTTGTATCCCCACTTTACACGTGTTAAAACCTGATTGGAACCAATTTTTAAAATTCCGGCGCGAGGTTCAAATACAGGCTACACGTGGCAATCTTTAATTGGAAAGTCATTTTTAAATGATTACCCGCGTCTAATCAAGGGAATCAAGTTGCTACAAATTTTCTTTCTTCGGTATACAAGGGGGTTAATTGCATAATCTTAAAATTACCGTTGTAAAAACCCCTAAGTCTTCCAAAAAGTTACCGTTAGAGTTTATAAACCATTTTTCCTTGCCGTTGTAACTAATCACTCACTTTCTTGTTTATCTCTGGTTCTAATCATTCCACAGAATCAACAATGGCGGATCAATTGCAATTTTACAAAACTCACAACATGGTCGCTTACCTGGAAAAGAATACCGATAACGCCGATTTCCACGAAATCATTGATTTCTTTAATCAATCAACCATCAAGACGGCGTTAACCATTAATCCGGAGATTAATGAGTCCCACATACTGGACTTCTGGACATCTGCCACATGGGACGACGATGAAATAGCCATCAATGCGGTGGTAAGAGGCAAAGCATTCCAAGTAACAGAGTCCACGCTAAGAACCCATCTTAACCTACAAGATGCGGCAGGTATTGAACATCTTCCTGAAAACACCCTTGTAAATGCTTTTCAAAACATGGGATATGAGGGGAACTTAAACACTTCCACATTTTTAAAAGCTAAACTTTCCCCTCAATGGAAATTCATGTTGCATACTTTGCAACAATGTTTGTCCCCCAAAAGAACAGGGTGGCATGAAGGAAGTTCATCATTAGCCAATGCAATGGTGTGTTTGGCTACGGGGGGAACTTACAATTTTTCTGGAATGATTTTTGATGCAATGAGAAGAAATATTGATAGTCAAAACAAATTTCTTATGTATCCAAGATTTCTACAACATTGCCTAAACTGTGTTCATAAAGATCTCCCCAGATCAGAAAAACGTTTTGTCTCACATGCTCATACACGAAAAGTTTTTACTAACATGAGAAAAACAAACAAGGAAGGCCCTTCTCTTGTGACACCATTATTCTCAAAAATGATGGTGATCACAATCCCCACAGCTACAGGACAAGAAACTCTTCCTCTGTCCCAACCCACAGCTGTAACCCCCAGTACCACTGCGATCTCTGTTGGCACTAGTGCCATATCTATAGTTGGTAATGCAGGGGTAAACCCAGAGGTTGCTACGGTAGTTCCTACTGCCACAGTACCTCCAGTTGCTACTGTGAGTTCTACTCCAGTTGCTACTGCTCCAGTCACTACTGCTAAAGTGACTAAACCAAGAGTTTCTGCGCCTCACAAACCACCCACAGTTGCTTCTAAAAGACCAAAGAGGGTTACTCAGCCTCTTGTGTCTAAGACCATCCCCTCCACTACTACTACAAAAGCAATCCCTGAAACATCTTCAGGATTGCCAAACACTTTAGGGGAAAACATTGAACATACCCCCTTGTTCACTGAGTTGGTCAATAAGGAGAGGGAAGACCATGTGGGGAGGGCTAACACTACTGCAGCATCTACTTCTTATAGTAGAGCTCAGGACAGTGTTAACATAACTAAGACCCAAACTACGGCAACACCATCCTTTGCTGAGAACTTGTTCTCAAATTGGGAAGGTGGTCCCTGGTGCCAAGAAACCATGGGAGAGATACCTGTCTCTGCTAGGCAGAGGAGTTTCTCTATTCCCGAGGATCTTCCACCTGTTGGTACCCAACAGGAAAGGGGTGAGGGTAGTGGTAGTCAGTTACTGGAATTGAAGGACATGTACCAAACTTTAATGACAAAGGTAGATAAACAAGGAGAGATGCTATCTAATTTGACTTCATTGGTGCACCAAGTGCTAGCACAACAAGCACTTCTTTCTGCCCAGCTGGTGACCAAAAGAATCACCACACTAAATTCTGGGAGTTCACCAAAGCCATCTAGTTCCTCCTCCACAGATGATTCTTCCCCAGATGACAACAAGGGGGAGAAAGAAAAAGATTCTGATATGTTATCATCTGGAGAGAGCAGGGGAGAAGTCAAATCAAGCCATGATACAGTCATCACTGCCACCTCAAATCAAGAAGAAGAGATGGAGACAGATAGTGTTGTTGAGGGGGAGACACACTTTGATGCAAACATGGTAATAGATGAAGATGAAGGTGATAATATGGAAGTGGATACTCCACTTAAGGGGGAGCAGCAGCAGCACGAAGCCATGCAAAGGGTTGAAGAAATAGTAGACGAAATGGAAACTTCACCAGTTGCTACGGCTACATATGATGGTCAAGATACTGAAACAAATGCTGCGGATATAGTTACTACGGACCAAGTTAATACGGTGGATCCTATGGTAACTAGTCCAGTTAATACGGAGGAAGTTGATGCGGACCTCATGACAACTAGTCCAGTTGCTACGGACCTAGTTGATGCGGCTGTCATAGACCAAGTTACTACGGAGCCCATGATCATCAGTCCAGCTCCAGAAACTGAGGAAGATCATTCCTACCTATTTTCAGCTACTCCTCCCACATTCAATCAAGCTTTCTCACAACTTCAAGCCATTCAAACTGAAGCCACAACTCCTTCAACCAATGTAACAGAGACTTCTTCCACAATTAAACAAACTGAAGCTGCAAATATTCTTATAAGAACAGAATTGGCAAGAACAAGTGTGATGGCTGATGATGACTCCATAGCCTCACAACTACAGAAGATCAAGGATGAAAAACAGAAGCTAGAAAAGAAGAAAGCAGAAGAGGAGGAAAGAAAGAGATTGGTTGCCATAGCAGTTGCTAGACAAAGAGCAGCAGCTGCTGAGTTAGCTACAATTACATCAACCTCACTTAGAGTATCTGAACAGACTGCTAGCTTATCTGTTTCTGCAGGAAGAGTTGGAGTCATCACAGATGACAAGAACAAGAATAAAATCAAAATAGTCAATCTTGATGATGAAAAGAACAAAGGCAAGGATAAGGTGATGAAGAAGTCAAAGGAAGAATTACAAGAGGAAGATAGGCTGGCTAAAGAAGCACTATTCTTTAGCACTATGTCTGCCAAGGAGATAGAAAATTTGAGAAGAGAAAATGAAGCAGCTGCACTGCAGATCAGAATGAATGCTGAATTAGCAGCTGAAGAAAAGGCAAAAGCAAGGTTATTGGCTGAACAACAAAAAGAAGAAGACATTCATGAAGCCATTAACTTTCAAGGTATGACTGCTGAGGAGATAGAAGCAATCAAACAAGAAAACGAAGCTGCAGAGTTGTACATCAGAATGCAAAAGGAAGCTGCTGATGATGCAATAAAAGCTCAGGAGATGGTCAATGATGACATTTTGGACAAACTGGTTAAAAAGGGATTGAAAAAGTCTTTGGAAAGAGAAGATGAGCATATAGCACAGAAGATGCAAGAAGAGGAGCTCAAACTTGCTAAAGCCAAAGTCAAAGCCAAGCCTGAGAAGAAGAAAGTGTCCAAACCAACTATCATACAAGCAAAGATAGCAGAGGATAGAAGGAAGTTTACTGCTTATCTCAAAAGCAAGGGTCATAGTGGCAGATCTTTAGGCCCTATGAAGTTACCTTCCATCCTTGAGCTTGTCAAAGAGGAAAAACAAAAGGAAACATTAAGGGAACTTGCTCTCAAGAAACTTCAAGAGAAGAAGAAGAAGGATGAAGAAAAAGCACTTGAAGCTGCCCTTAGAACAGGAAGAAAAATATTTCAGACACAAGAACCTGTTCCTCCTGTGGAACAACCAGAAAAGAAGCATAAAAGAGTCAAAAGCAAATCCAAATTCATTCCTCATGCTAAAAGAAGAAGGATGAGTGAAGATGCTGCTACTGCTTCTCAAACAGAAGATCCAAACATTCCATTTGCTGACATTAAACCTGAACCTGAAGAGATGGAACAAAGTCCTCCAAGTGTTGCTCAAGGAGGTGATTACTCTGCATACATCAACCCTGTTGAAGGTTTGAAGTATACTCCATTAAAGGTGAAGCCTCCAATGATCATTGACTGGAAATACATTGGTGGAAATATGAAAACTGAATATGAAGTTACAAGAGCTGATAAATCAAAGACGATTCTTATAGCCTTTCATGCAGTTTTTATGAAATTTGATAGAGATGATCTGGAGAAGATGTATGAGATTGGCATAAGGAAATACTCACAACGAAGACAAGGAGTATGTCCTGGTACTGATCTAGCAATGGATGTTCTGTGCGGTTTGTTTGAACCTGGATACAAGCCAACAAGTTCAATCTTCAAGAAAGAAGGACCTAATAATCCTGTACTTAACTGGTTTGTGTATGAAAGATGTGAAGCATACTCAATCATAAGAAAACATGGATCAAGGGAATTCTACTTGATAAGTCATACTTATCCACACTCTTTGAAGACATTAGAAGAACTTGTCGAATTGAAGCTGAATGGTCCAGGAGATTCATTGATTGCTCAAGAACTAATTTGGAAAATCTTGTGTCAAATAATAGTGGAAAAGAACAAGATGGAAACTGACTTGTAAACCGTAGTTGTAATAGTTAATACTGCTTTGTTAATAAAAGTAGTTAATACGGTTGAAGCATGAAAACTTGTACTTTTGATGTGTCATAAAAGTTCAAGATTAGGGGGAGATTGTTGGGTTATAACTTAGTCAATATAGTTTAACCATAAACAATGAATCCTAACAAACAAACGAAAGTAACTTAAACAATCAGTTTGGTGATTATGAAGTTACTACGGAAGATCACAAAGACAAGTTGGTGCGGCTGTTCAACAAAGTTGCTACGGTAGATAGAGTTACTACGGTTACTACGGACAAAGTCAAGATCAAGTCACAGTCAAAATCAAGATACGGAATAAGTCAAAGGCACGGAAGACACGGAAGACTTATCATATCTTGTATATATAATCTAAGAGTTATAATTAGATTATATTTCCTTTTGTAATTAGATAAAGTTTACTTATTGTTTAGATAAGGATAGACGTAGAATTCTAGTTTATCTAGAACGAGCCTCAAGGTCTATAAATAGATAGATCCTTGTATTAAGAAAAACACGTTGTATTGATATTATTCTGGTTAATACAATTGAGGCTTGCAATTTGAAAATACTTTTGTTTAAATCTTATTCATTCTTTATTGTTCAATAAGCTCGTAATATTGAAGTGTTCATCCGCTGCTGAACTTCTTCAATAGATCTTGATCTACAACGTTAGCAAACCTGTTAGTTTATCTAGACTAACACGATCCTGACAGCCAGAGAGCCTTCTATTACCCGAAATACCTCCTATATATACCCAGGTAAACAGTAAGGACAACCAGGACTTTTTTACTTTAATCTTATACTGATATATTTCTGTCCGAACCAAAGTACTTATTCTTACGCCGGAGTTGAATCAGGGGTATAGCCCCGCTCAACCTGGTGTTTTCTCTTAGTGCAGGGGATTCGGATTCGAGATCATAGAGGCTAACTCAAGGGAAACGGACTTCAAGTCAGACTGAGTGTGATTCGGGTCGGACTAAGAAGTTTAGGGGTCCTTTGTATTAACACATGACTTAGGTTTTCTCATTTGAGATGTTGAGAGATTTAGCGGTGACTCTTTTAGAAAGGGTCATAAAAATAAAACCCTCTAATGATGTATCTAGATATTTAACAAATATCTAACAGAAAGTCAACTAACAAAATGTAAACAAAGAACTAACGACCATTGACTACCTTGCTTACATGGATTTACATAATTGAAAATATCTAGATTGCCAAGTATTATTGTGATGTGGTAAAGCTAATTGAGTGAGGTAATGTAGTGTCTTCTTTATCAATCACAAATGATTTTGACATTATTCGCCGTGAATCCAAAACAATGTCCCTTCTATCTCATCTCTATGTTCGGAAAGCTGATTGATCGTTCACATTTGGTCAACGTCTTTGAGTGATGACGCCCTTCATTTCCGTTAGATCTCTCCAATCAATTATCTCATCTTTATTTTCCTAAGGGTATTTCTGACCCTTGTATATCGACAATTTTTGAGAAAACATTAATTAGTTGGATATGATTTCTAAAAGAGAAAAATGTTTACATATTTCCTAATATTTTTTGTATTTAAAGATAGATATATTTTTACGATTGAATCTAATGTAAGTCAATCTTTAAATGATTTGAACGAACACGGACGAGGTTAACTGATGTTTGTTCGTTTAAGTTTAACCAGACTGACGAACATGAACACTTACACTTAAACACACATATTTTATTGTTTGTCTTTTTTCATTTTGTTAAAGAAATTCGTTTAATAAATAAACGAATATAAATAAACTTCCTATAGAATGGTACATACAGTATTGGATAAAGTTGTAATGACATAGTCTAAATCTCAAAGGCCCCCTTTGGTTCATAAAATGTTTTTTAAGGAATTGAAATTCATCGAAGAATTGGAATTGTAAGGAATTGGAATTGGAAAATATCTAAATCCGTTACATGTTTGGTTGGCATTAGGGGTGGGCATGGGTCGATTCGGTTCGGTTATGGACCAAAACCGCACTCATAACCGAACTTTTGGTTAATTAGAAATCTTAACCATTCGTTTTGGTTAAATCGGTTTCGGTTAATCGATTGTGTTGTACATTTTGGATCGAGTTCCTGTTAACCATCGATTATTTAATTTAATTATTAAATGATGAAGGTAGAAGTAGAAAACAATATCAAATAGGTCATTATTATAAGTTATAATATACAAAATAACACAAAATTATTCTAATAATTAATCATCTTAAATAATAATAATAATAATAATAATAATAATAATAAGCTAGCAAGTTGGTTTATTGGAATAAAACTTTTATGATGTGTCGGATTAAAGGTGGGAAAAATCGTTAGTCGGGGCTCGGTCGGGACATAAAAAGGACTAGTCGGGACATAAAAGGACATAAAAAGGACTAGTCGGGACATAAAAAGGACTAGTCGGTCAAGTCGGAGACTATTCGGGGACTAATCGGATGTGAGTTTTGTTGACTTTTATATATTTAATATTATTTTCCTACATTTCATACATATTAGCTACTTATGCCTCTTGAAATATATAACAATAGTATAAATTTTAGAAAAGGTAAAAGGAGTGATATGTTTAATAAGGTATAGTTAAGGGACCAATTTGTAGTTTGATATATTTTGAGTCGGTCAAGTGACATATACAGGGACCAATAATTAAAATGTTAGTGGTTAAAAAGGAGATAGTCAAACTTCCCTTGAAAACACGTTTCCTTTTCAAAACAAATCACGATTTAGAAAGTGAATCATGACCGCCAATTATGTCGTACCTTGGTTGGATTACATTTTCGCTCACAAATATAACATATTTCCGTTACTAAGTAAATTGGAAAAATAAGTGGAATATAATTAAAGATCTTCAATTTAAACATTAATTATACAAACAAAAAACACCTTGTTGAGAAATTTGTTGGTTCGGTTGGTACGGTTTGATATACATACGGATAATCAAACCGAAATATTGGGTCATTAAAAATACTGAACCGCTAGTTCAACTAATTTGGTTCGATTAAATCGATTATTTCAATTAAAATTCAGTTAAACCTGTCTTTTGCTAACCTAATGAAACTGGAACTTAACAGATTAGTTGAAATAATATTTTTGTTGTCCTTTGTTGGTTTTTATAATATATTGTCTTTTAAACTAGACACGGCCATACACAAACACTTTTGATAAATCATAAAATTACCCTTTGTTGATTTGTGTAATCTATTGTCTTTTAAACTAGACACAGTCATACATAAACAACAATTCAAACATGAAACATCTCTTTTATCTAATAAATGAGAGATTGAGTTGATATCATTTGGTTGATGCGACGAATACTAAGATTGTCTATGTAAGATGGGTACTAAGTCTGCTTTATTATTATATAATTTAATCATTAGAAAAGAAAAGCCAATAGTATAGAAGTTTACAATGGAAACTATATGAACTCGGGAATACTAACCGACCGATTTCTCTGTCCAATAGTATTCAATGAATTTAAATTTGCTTCGTTTTTAACATTTTTGATATCTACAATACCAGAACTATCTAAATTCATATTATTTTCATAGATCTTTAATATGAATCATCTTCATCTTTTGGAGTAATACGTTCACTAAGTTTCTTTGCAAAAAAATTAAACAAATTTAGAATCTGATTCATTTTTAGGGTTTTGATCATGGATTTTTGGTTATTCTTTGATTATGAACGGATGATATATATATATATATATATATATATATATATATATATATATATATATATATATATATATATATATATATATATATATATATATATATATATATATATATATATATATATATATATATATATATATATATAGGTGGGTTCAAATAGGAACCACTAACTATTTAGGAACCATTAGGAACCATTTAATTACCCTTGGATCATTTAGATCAAAAAAAAATTACAAGGTGGCATATTTGTAATATATTCAAACTTGAGGGGCATATAATAATATTCTCATTATAATCTCCCAGGCAAAAGAAATCACCTCAATTCCTTCTATTATCTCCAAAAATCGTTGCATAATATTTCTCCTACAATTTCAATACACTCCAATTCACGAATTCATTAAATTAACCATCAATTAGCTTGTAAATCATGACGAACGATGTTACAATCAAGCAATTATTGATCGATTTCAAAGGTATGTAACTAAATTATGTTTAATTTCATTTTTCTAGGGGTTTTTTTTTTTCAATTTGATGAGTTGATTTAAATTTCGTGGTTTTCATATAGGGTTTAATACGGTAAATCTATTTTTTTTAATCAATTTAGGTTTTTTAACTATTAATTAACCATCTATTGTTGATATTTAGCATATACTCGTCTTTAATAAGTGAAAATACATATATTTTTTTAGAATGCACCCCATGTGTTTGATGAAATTTCTCAATCAATTTGCCATTATAATTGAAGTGTATTCACAAGTGTATACTTTGTTTTTGTTATGTTTATTTATTTGTGTATGAAGTGTATTCACAAGTGTATACTCTCTTGTAGTTATGTTTATTGTGACATTAGAATGTATGCGTATTTGTTTGTGGTATTAGTATAAAAAAGCAACATGAGTGGTTTAGTAAATCAATTGTATACACTGGTGAATACAAGTGTATCTATTTACGAATACAAATTTTGTACATATTTGTTAATGGATTCAATATTTACTAGTGAATACAGAGTATACACTAGTGTATACAATGTATTTATTTGTATAAATATTATTGTTATTGAAACAAAAAAAATATGGTTTCATATGTATTTACATAAAAGCATCATTCAAGTGGTTGGTGGTTAGAAACACTAGTTATTTTAAGAAACCGATGCTAATTGCAATCGTAAATGGTTTTGGTTCTGTTTTGCAAATTTAGCTGTCAGTTAAATGAAATTTGAGCTAAAAGTTATAATAGATGTCGCGGAGATGAAAAATGTGAATATATATGTTTTTAAGTAGATTAGATTAGCTGATTATTGGGTATAAGAGGTGCTCATAAGTAATTAGCAGTGCTAATGGCTATTGTGACTGTTGATACTAATAATTTTGTTATACTTGTTTCTTTCAGATATGGTGTTAGCAAACAGAATGAAGCCTTCAATGCAGAGCTAATGGATATATATTGTCGGTAAGTGGCAACTGTTTAGTAAGGGATACATTCCCATTTATTGTTCTTATTATATAACTTTCTTATTATCACTCTCATGGTCGGTCTTATATGGTCATTAGTGACCGGTCTTATTTCAACTGTTCATAGGTATTTTCTGGGTCATTTGTATATATATCCATATTTACTTAGGTTTTTTGATCATATTGATTATGTTATTTTTGTGTTTATCTCCAGATTTGGGAAGAAAAAGAAATAGCTAAAAAGATAAACCAAAGAAGAAAATAAAGAAGAATAAGCAGAGAGCTTACTAACAACAACAATTGATGATGCTACCAAGAGGGATGACGTGTATAATTGATATAGAATAATAATAAGAGAAACATATAAGAAGGAATAGTTGTTTAGACTTGATTTTATTTTTTGATGATTTTGTACAAAAACGTATGAAATGTTGCTAATGGTTAATGCTTGTCAAGTAAATTGGTTGTATACACTAATGAATACATTTTATTCACTGGTGTATATATAAACATTGTATTCACTGGTGTATATATAGACATTGAATTCACTGGTGTATACATTGTATTTCTAGTTAATACACTAATGTATACACTAATATACATTGTATTCACTGGTGTATATATAGAAACTGTATTTACAGGTGTATACACTGTATTCACTAGTGTATATATTGTATTTACACTAATATACATTGTATTCACTGGTGTATATATAGACACTGTATTCACTGATGTATACATTGTATTCACTGGTGTATACACTATATTCACTGGTGTATACTGGTGTATATATTGTATTTAAAAGAATGTTAAACTTTTTTTTAAACACTATACACTAGTGTATACACTATATTCACTAATGTATAGTTATACACTAGTTATTTATACACTATACATTGTATACACTATATTCACTAATGTATAGTTATACACTAGTGTATTTATACACTATACACTAGTGTATACACTATATTCACTAATGTATAGTTATACACTAGTGTATTTATATACTATACACTAGTGTATACACTATATTCACTAATGTATAGTTATACACTAGTGTATTTATACACTATACAGTAGTGTATTTATACACTAGTGTATACACTATATTCACTAATGTATATGATGTATTCTCTATTGAATACATCGTATAGTTATAAGCATGTGTTTAAAAGAATGTTAAACTTTTTTTTAAACACTATACACTAGTGTATACACTATATTCACTAATGTATACACTATATTCACTAATGTATAGTTATACACTAGTGTATTTATACACTATATTCTCTATCGAATACATGGTATTCACTATTGAATACATGGTATTCACTGGTGTATATATAAACATTATATTTACTAGTGTATATATAGACATTGTATTCACTGGTGTATATATAGACATTGTATTCACTGGTGTATACATTGTATTTCTAGTTAATACACTAATGTATACACTATATACACTAATATACATTGTATTCACTGGTGTATATATAGACACTGTATTTACTTGTGTATACACTGGTGTATATATTGTATTTACACTAGTATACATTGTATTCACTGGTGTATACACTGTATTCACTTGTGGATACACTGTATTCACTGATGTATACATTGTATCTATTTATTAACTCAACGTATATACACATGTGTATACATAATATAATTTATTAGTAAATTCTCACACAAACATTACTTAAATTGAATCATTAACGACTTTTCTATATTACTTCAACTAAGATAAAATACATAAAACTCAATCGTCTATACATCATAATTACGTTTTCAGTGATATATTCATAAGATTCAAACTTTTATTTATTTATTAAAAATTGATAAGATCTCGACTTGCATCCACTTGTCCATTCTTATGTCATTCATGCTCCGTCAACATGTTCATAGCGGGTACCACCTACAAAATAACGGAAATAAAACTTATATTAATAACTAAACATTATTACAACACATGAATAACAACATGTCCATACCTTAACAAGCAAAAAAAAAACATTATTGCATCAAAAATGATATTGTATTTACAAAGAAATACACCGTATTCACTTGTGTAAGTGTTGCATTTACTTATCTATACATTATATTCACTTAAACACCACAAAACGCGACAAAAGAGCCATGTAATATGAACATAACCACATAAACACGACAAAATACAATAATAACCTCATTGAATATTCATATGTGCAATGCATATTACTAATACCCCATTGGGGACTTTTATCAAACACTTGGTGTGCATATCATTAAAGAACTTTTTTCATAGAATATATACCTAAAAGAATACATTGTATTCATTTGTGAATACATTGAAATGAGTTTTATATTCACTTTATCCGCTTGTGAATCCACTTGTATATACTTAGATATCGTAAAAAGTATTTCAAAAAGCCTATGTGATATGAAATATATACTTATATTGGTTTACTCAAAACTAAATAAACACAACCAAATTCAATATAACTACTTAAATACTCATATGGACAATGCATAAAACTAATATTTTTATTGAAGACTTTTATCAAACACTTGGTGTGCAAAAAAAATAAAGTTTTGTTATCTTATTTTCAATCAATTGTTTCAACTTAACTTTACAAATCACCATCATATTACTCTCAAATTTGAAATGATTTTGTTTCAATACGACCATTAAACACCAAACACAACATTTACCAAAATAGGAAAAGTTAAATTATAGGGGAATAGAAAGAAAAGAGCATATGCTAATAATCAAATGAACTTAATGTTCCTTAAATCATCAGATATTGAAGATCCAAACCCGCATTGAAAAAAAAAATGAATTCTAGGTAAAAAATAAAACAAATTCGACTTACTTTCAGTTGGATCTTGATAAAGATTAGATCTTGGAAGATATTAGGTGTGATATTTAGATTAATTAGGTATAAAAATCGATTTGATTTGAGGAATTCAAAAGAAAAAGATGTACCAGGGAAGTGTTGTTTTAAGAGAGAGGAAGAAGACGTGAATTTAGGAGAGTTTGGTTTGATCTGATTGTTTTCTGAAGTAAAATGTCAATTATACCCCTCCAAGTGTTAAACTCCCTTTGATTTAAGTTCTTGATCAAAATATGATCTAAGGGCTAAGATATGGTTCCTTTAGTTCCTAATTATATGAATGGTTCTCATTTGAAACCAACTATATATATATATATATATATATATATATATATATATATATATATATATATATATATATATATATATATATATATATATATATATATATATATATATATATATATATATATATATATATATAGAGGTGGGTTCATTTAGGAACCATCAATTATTTAGGAACCATTAGGAACCATTTAATAACCATTAGATCATTTAGATCAAAAATTAAACTCAAGGTGGCAATTTTGTAATTAAGTCAAAATTGAGAGCCAAATTGGAAATCAATTAAAACCACTTTAAAATCATAATTAACTTTAAATTAACATATCTAGAGTATAACTAGGTTTTAGGAAAAACTAAATACACCATTAGAACAAGCATTTAATTATCTTTCCAACGAGCACCCACTTGATATACTTTTGACGACTTTTTTTTTTTTTTTTTTTTTTTAGAGTGAGTTTCGGTATATACACTAGTGTATATACTAAATATTCACCAGTGTATATACTAATTCACAAAAAACACATCTGAACTATATATACTATACACTAGTGTATACACTATATTCACTAATGTATAGTTATACACTAGTGTATTTATACACTACAGTAGTGTATTTATACACTAGTGTATACACTATATTCACTAATGTATAGTTATACACTAGTGTATTTATACAATATACACTAGTGTATACACTATATTCACTAATGTATAAGATGTATTCGATGTATTCTCTATTGAATACATGGTATTTACTGGTGTATATTGTATATTCACTTGTGTATATTGCGTATTCACTGGTGTATATTGTATATTCATTTGTGTATATATATATTGTATATTCACTTGTGTATATTGCGTATTCACAATTAAAAGGAAATTAATATAAAGAAAATAATACCCCACATTCAAATTTATGTCTGGAGAAGGAATTACAACTCTATGTGAAGAAAGTTTTGAAAACCAAATTAAGAAATAAATGACTATAAACCTACTTTCTTTTCCCAATTCATCTCATCTCATGAATAAGATTACATCTGCTTTACCGACATCAAACAAATGTCTGTTTATTTGAATTGTACCAACACCCCTCTAACTAAAACTTAAAACAGCTTGCCTACTCTATTTATGTCACATATCATCGCCGGAGGTCAACAGTGGCGGAGGTCACCAGTGGCGGAGATTTGTGTCACATATCATCGCCGGAGGTCACATATCATCGCCGGAGGTCACCAGTGGCGGAGCTGCGGCGGAGGTCACCAGTGGTGTTAGATCGTATTTCGACATCGCCATGGTTGGATTCTGAGCTAGGGTTTCGAATTGGGGATATAGCTGCTGGGGATGAGGTTGCTGGGGATGAGGCTGCTGGTCGTGCTGCTTGATTTAAAAAAGCTAGGGTTTGTGTAATAGCAAATAATCGATTGGATTATTCGATTTTGACCTAATTTTGTTGGTGATTGTGCACCGATTTGAGTCGCCGTAAATGGAATTGGAGATTGACTAAGAATCAATTTGGGGGTTTTCTATGGAGGCTGCTGGTGTGTAGAGAGATATAGAACTTGTTTGGTTAAAATGTCCATTATACCCTTGTTTTCATTAAATTCCCCTACATAAATAAACTTTGATTAAAACATGATCCAAGGGCCTAAAAATGGTTCCTTTGGTTCCTAAATAATTACATGGTTCTTAAATGAAACCAACTCTATATATATATATATATATATATATATATATATATATATATATATATATATATATATATATATATATATATATATATATATATATATATATATATATATATATATATATATATATATATATCAGTTGATTGAAGAGATAACTGTAAGGGGACGATATGTTTTCTTCTTCCTCTTTATCATCGGCTTCAAATCCTTGTAAGGTTTTTGATTTTACATTTATCTCCTTTATGTGACGTGGTTGATATTAATCACCAATTTCTTTTGCTTTTTTCTAAAATAAATCTTTATTATTATTGGGCTGATAGATTTACTGATTGTGTTTGTGAGATTGGGATAAGCTAATTTCTCCTAAATTTTATATCAGTTGAAATTCATGACGGTAATGGTTTGGTTTTTGGTTTCGATTTCGTTGTTTTTGACGGGTAGTTTTTTCTGAAGAGAGGAAGTTGTGGATGATTTAAATCAGGTATGCTAACTTAACGAGAATCTTTTACGGTATTTTTCTTTTTTCACTCTATCAACTTAATTTGTTATCCTTGAACAATTTATCTTTAACGTATTTCAATGTTATATCAGTTGTTACATATATTTAATTTGGTGGTATAAGTGAATTCATTAAATGGACTTTACTCAATAAATTTTGAGAAGAATTAAAAAGGTACCGGCTTTACATCAAAAGTGAGCTATTGCTTTTTTTCTAAATTGTTGTTTATATTAATTTGCAAACTTCGTTTACAAATCCATGCTAGTGATAAGTTAATAAAGTATAATAAAATCATAATTTTAGCTTATAAGGATAAGGGTCAAGGAAGTCAAAAGTCACCCAAAGTGTATTTTTAATGTAAAAAACTTCGTGAGCCATTTTTTTTTTCAATAAAAATGATAAATAATGTAGTTTTGTTAACAAAACTTGATTTTTTAACAAAAACGTTTTGGACAAAATCTATTTCGGATCAGTTCGACCCATGTCATACCAAAAGTTTACTCGATATGACATTTCTTCGTTCATGGTTCTGATTTTATAAATACTTACCAGCTAGGACATTTCACCTTTGGCCAAATGGGTTATATTAAAATACTTAGCTAAAAGCGAAAACATGTTAAATGGTTTTAAAGTCATCCACTATTTTATGGGGAGAATCTCTAATCATTTTATTCACTTGCTTATCATAATTAGCTCATTAGTCACACTAAATATGGTGGTTAGATTGCAACAAAAGACAAAACACAATGGTTCAAAAAGCGACTCTTCCATTCAATGTAAAAAATCAAGTATGTGCTGACATACACTAATGGTATGCGTTATAATTTCACGATGCAGAGTTGAAGATAAAGAGATGTGGTTTGGAAATATCGTCTTTAAAAAGTGATATCAAGAAGTGGGGTGGAAGGCTGTTAAATACAAACTTGACAACATAATCATATGAAAAGGAGGTAAAGAACATGTTCATATGGAGCGGATATACCTATCTGAATTTGATAGGTTTTCAAAAGTCCAAGAAAGATGTAAACATGCTGAAATATGTAAATATGGAACGTTATCGTTCAAGTTCGTTAATCTGGGGAAAAAAAGTTAGTCTAAAACTCGATTAAGAAAAAGTAACAAAGTAAAACACATAAAACGAAGTCTTTAACTTGATTGATTTTTCTGGTATTCAACATTTTGTTGCTGCGTGTAGCTTTGTTAACGATAATGCACATAATGTTGTGGATTTATTTATTTTGAAAGACTATAAAAAAACACGTGTAATTAATTAATGTATTAATGTTTTTAAAGAAGCAGTGGAATATAATGTTGGTCGTGCTTGGAACTTATTAAATATGATAAACGTGTATTTTAAGGTCGCTCTTTTGATTGATAAGGAGTTGCTTTTTTTTTTGCCAGGTCCATAATGTTACGGTTAAAACAAAGAATCGAGTAATTTTAATCTTGTGTTTTGTGACACATAGACAAGGTCGTTGTTCTACTTTATAATTTCTTTTTGGTTTATGATAAGTTATCGATTGATGATATTGGTGGTTTTCATAAAATTCAAATCTTTATATCAACGTTAAGTAGCTTATTTTCTCGGTAATTTGAATTAAATTTCTTAAAAGTTAGAACTACTTAAATGATACTGTTTTTTTCTTCATTTGAATGTTGTAATTATTTCTAAATGGTTTGGTCAATAATGTAGTATTTTATTGATTCTTTGGTAGATGATGTAAAACCGTAAACTTAATAGATGTTTTAGTATATATATAATAGATCATGTTATATTGTTGAAAGATACAATAAATGTTGTTGCTAAATGGATTGGGAAGTGTAGTGATGGTTCTATGCGTTCAAAACGATTTTAACATAAATTTTTAGTTCAATATCGTGTATCATACGAAAATTAAGCTAGTATACAAGAAATTGAAACATGAAAAGATTCAACAAATTAAATATTAATCCCTTTTGATTTATACAGGAACTCGTGTGTTTTTTAGTTCGCATCTACAGAAAAAACGTAAAACCTTAAACACAAAAGTAAAATTAAGCAATGACGGAATTTATTCTCCAGTTGACGCATAAGCAGCAAAAATGGAAATCAAGTAAGCCGCAACAAAATCCAAACTCGAAAAATAGGAACATACGATCCACACTTAACAAAATCGAAAACCGAAATCACAAAGCAGCTATGGAAAGGAAGGTATAACTTTAATTTGGATTTAGGGTTTAGGTTTGAAGGTCTTTTTTGTCAAATGGACGAATTCCCAACTGACATTTTATTTGTGAGTGTAACACGTACATACATATCTACTTTTGTCACTAACTGACTTTTTTATTTGATAGGGGATGTTTGTTGAAGTTATTATTAGTAAATTTCAAATAACGGTTATACGTAATTATGATTTTGCTCCATTAAAGTTTCCTAAAATTTTGCATTTCACATATTTACGACATATCTCACCCTATAAATAATACTAACTCATGTATGTCATTTAGACAAAACATTTTCAGACGTTCAAAAGGAGATATAGCAATGGGATACGAACATCACATTTCCCTTACCTGTCTTATATTCATATCGATTCTTCATTTCGCTCATCCTCTTAACGAGGGACGGACGTTACTAAGAGATACCGACCTCAACGACTTGCCGGGTAAGTACCTACTGGCTACTAGTCATTTTTGAAGTTTATATGCATGGTTTATATATTGTTCCGTCAATGCAGGTAATAGACCAGAAGACTGGGTAAATGCCCACAATGCAGTTAGAAAAGCGGTCGGTGTGGGGCCTGTAAGGTGGAATGCTACGGTTTTTGAATATGCGAAAGCGTATGGAAATGTAAGGAGGAAGGATTGTGCGCTTAAGCACTCAGAGACAATGGGTAAATTCGGTGAGAATATTGCTACAGGGACAGGGAAAGAATTCAAGGGGACGGATGCGGTGAATATGTGGGCATCTGAGAAGGCGTTTTGGGATCCTAAGACCATGACTTGCCAGCCTAACAAAGTATGTGGCCATTATACTCAAATGATATGGAAAAAAGCGATTAATCTCGGGTGTATTAGAGTTAGTTGCCCAGCTGGTGATAAAGTTTTTTTTAGTTGCAATTATGGAGATGTGGGCGAAGATTTTGGAAAACCGGGAAATCCTTAGTCTCAAAATTTATAAAGGCGTGGGATCGAGCACAACCCGGCCTCTATTGGTTTTTTAATAGGAATGAATATTCTCTAGTTTTCTTTTAAGCATGTAACGATATTGTTACGTTATATTTATAAAAATAAGAATTTGGTAATTCGTTTTTTTGTCGGTTGGTGTTGGCTCAATTTGTTTTAGACGAATCAATAAAATCCCGAGTCAAACAAATAAACAAAACCTTAAATTGACTTGTAAAATTGCATTGATTTATGATTGCTTATTGATAAACGGTTATTGAAAGATTGAAAACATTTCGGCTATTGTTTGAATATGTTACAAGTATAATTATTTGGAATTTATTTCTTCTAACTGGTAAGTAAGTGTATCAATTAGGTATGTTTATGGTAAGTTCTCTATTTAGAATTCAGAAACACCAAATTAGAAAAGTTCTGTAAAATCATAATCGGTCACTGTTTCGATCATAACTTCCAAGTATAAAAAACGAGATTGACTCCTAATCGAAATCCTAGAGAAATCAACTCAAAAGGAATTATTTGACCATATATATTGTACTTATGCTTATCTATTCGGGTATTTATTTGCACTTTAGATGTTACAAAAGATATAGATAAAAGAGAATTAATTTTTTTTTCGAACGACAATACTAGTGATTCGGGGCGACATTCAATTGGGTAGTATAGAGGCTCAAACCCAGACCTTCTAGGTAAAAACAATCTCCACCAATAGGACAAACCGCCTCTGTTTCATATTCAATAATATTAAGAAAATATATAAAGTGTTCAGTATTAATTATAACCGAAGTTAGAAAAACGTACAGTTAGATATTCACATGCATGCATCGTAAATCAGTATCAATATTCACAAGAAAACTGCTCCAACCCCCGCCTTTCTTTTTCTATATATCTTTCAATCCACATATTCAATTCATACTTACTCAATTCAATAATGGCTCACTACCCACACGACCCAAGCAGCTACCAAATCCTCGACGAAATCGGCAGAGGTTGCAGTGCCATTGTGTACAAAGCCTTATGCACCACCATCTCCGCAGTCGTTGCAATCAAATCCATTGACCTTGACCGATCAACCTCAGATGATTATGAAAATATTCGTCGAGAAGCAAAAACAATGTCTCTTCTATCTCACCCTAACATTCTGAAAGCCCATTGTTCCTTCACAGTTGGGCGACGTCTTTGGGTGGTGATGCCCTTCATGTCCGCTGGATCTCTTCAATCAATTATCTCGTCTTGTTTCCCTAAGGGTATTTCCGAGCCTTGTATAGCCACAATTCTTAAAGAAACATTAATGGGTTTATGTTATCTTCATGATCAAGGCCATCTCCATAGGGATATTAAAGCTGGCAACATTTTAATGGATTCAAATGGTTCAATCAAGTTAGCGGATTTTGGTGTTTCAGCATCTGTTTATGAATCCAGTTCTCGTTATCTTATGCTTAATGATATCACTGGAACGCCTTACTGGATGGCACCTGAAGTTATACATTCGTATAATGGGTATAGCTACAAAGCTGATATATGGTCATTTGGTATTACCGCACTCGAATTAGCGTACGGTAGACCTCCATTATCACACCTTCCATTCTCAGAATCTTTAGTAATGAAGATCACAAAAGGATTACGCTTTTCTGATTACCAGAAAGAGGAAGAAAAAGGTAACAAAAATCCCAAGTTGTCGAAATATTTCAAGGACATGGTGGGATTATGTCTAGATCAAGATCCTTTCAAACGCCCTACAGCACAGAAACTGTTGAAGCATTATTTCTTCAAGAACTCTAAAGGGTGTGATTTTCTTGTGAAGAATTTGCTTCATAGATTGCCTTCTGTGGAACATAGGTTCAAAGAAATTAAGATTCAAATGACTAAAGAACATAAGGACGACGATGATCATGAGGAAGAGGGTTTAACTGGGAATACTAAGGAGAAACATAGAAGGATTAGTGGATGGAACTTTAATTTGGATGCTAAATGTGAACTTGATCATGCGTTTCCTACCGGGGACACAATTATAAGCATATCCAAGGATTTTGATCAAGGTATATTTTTTAATTTTACTTTTTAAAACACATTGTTTTAATGTTTTTTGATGTACGACATCGATCCAGGTTTAGCAATGGAAAAAAGTTCTCAAAAGGAGGATTGTGCGAGAAGGGGGGAAACTGTGATTTCTGAAAAAGGAGACAAAGCAAGTTCGGGTAGTGAAGTAAGCCAACCTGGTTGTGATGAAGATGCTAATGTCGATGGGGTTCATAGGGAAGTTGTGATAAGGAGTTTGAGGACACTGAAGAAGAGTTTGGATGATCAAAGAGAGAAAGTGATGTATATGCTTAAGATGGTTGGAGCGGAAGAAACCGATGGTGCTGGTGAAATTGTTGGCAAAAACGAGATGCTAATGCAAGTGATACAGAAGTAAAAAATTAGAGTTTGTAAAGTTGTGATGTTTCACTTGTCTAAAAATATACATTTTATTTCTGTCGTTTTATACTTTTATTGATTCAAAAATTATATAAATAATTAACGACTCGTCTTTGAACTCTTGGATCAGGAGATCCTTATACTTATAAACTGAAATAATGCTTAAAATTAAACTAAGCTAACATCCTTTCTCAAACTCATAATGCAAGACTGAGAGTTTGTCAAACGATAAAAAGTGTGAAGGGGAGCAAACCGAAGCTTGGTTGTTGATGCTGAGAGCATGTAGAAAGCCAAATTCAACAGCCTATGCAAACAAACGTGGGCGAGACTAAACAGGGTGTGATAGAATTCTAACATAACTTATGCAAAACACTACTTTTGAAATTTGACAAATTTTTATAAATATAATCACCAAAAATCGTTACACGAACATACCCCTTTTTTAAAATGATGAAACCGACTTCTATCTCTCACAATTATTTCCCTACCAAAAAACTTTGAAATTAATTTACTAGCTTCGTGGCAGTCTTTACATACTCTCAAATTCTTGGTAATCCTTAAAATTTCCTTTGGTTTCGCTTTTAACAAACCAAAAGCAATGGCTAGTTTCTCACTGTGGTAAAACAAGGGGTTTTCCATGTCCTCTTCGGTAATTTCATGCAACACACTCTCGGCTTCAGGCACGTAGCCAATAGATTTAATGGAGGTCAACATTTCACGCACTTTTTCATATATCTGTTTGGAATCAGTATGAGCTCTCCCCCCAGCAATGAACTCATGAACCGTCCCACCCATTTCGATTAGTGAAAATCCTGGTGCTTTTTTCACTCCCCTGTCATTCATCAACTTCCTAATGTTGGCAACTTCTTCCCATTTTGAGGCGGTGGCGTAAATATTAGCTAATAACACATATCTCCCGCTATTATGAGGTTCCAAGTCTATGACTATTTTCCCTATTTGTTCTCCTAAGTCAATGTTTTTATGTATCTTACAAGCCCCAAGAAGTGCACCCATCACACCCACATCCGGATTCGTGGGCATGTTTTTTATTAGCTTCATTGCTTCGTCTAACATTCCAGCTCTTCCGAGTAAGTCCACCATGCATCCGTAATGCTCCATTCCAGGTGTAATACCATGAACTTCAACCATGTGCTGGAAATAGTATTGACCTTGTTTAACTAACCCCGAATGAGCACAGGCACTTAGTAAGTTCACAAATGTAATGTAGTCTGGAGGTATCGACTCATTTTCCATTTTGTTGAAAAGATCAATAGCAGCACTTCCTTTTCCATGCATTGCAAATCCCCCAATCATACAATTCCATGAGGAAATTCCTTTGGTGGGTAACTCGTTAAAGGTTTCAAATGCCTTTTCCAGGGAACCGCATTTGCTGTACATATCAATGATGGTGGTTGCAAGTTTTGGGTCTATTTCTATTCCGCTTTTCTTAATATTATCATGTATCCACTCTCCTTGTTTCATTGCTCCTAGCCCTGTACAAGCTGATAACATAGTAGCTGCTACAAATTTATCCAATTTAACATGACGGGATTGCATGTCATCAAACAGCTTAAACGCTTCTTGGAAATGGTTGGTTTGGACATATGCTGCAATCATTGCATTCCATGAAGCAGGGTTCTTGTGTGGCATTACATCAAACAATTTACGAGCTTCATGAGTATATCCTGATTGAGAATAACCAGTAATTAACGTCGTCCAAGAAACGACATCTTGATATTGCATCATATCAAAAACTCTCCTTGCTTCCTCCAAACTCGTAAAGCTGACATACATATGAATCAAATTGTTCTGACAAAAAGCATCTGAATGGAAGCCGAATTTAAAAATGTGAGCGTGAAGTTGCTTGCCTTGTCGAATAGCATGAGTGTGAAAAGAAGAAGCTCTTATAAGAGGAGGGAAAGTAAACTTATTTGGTGTAACATGAGATTGTAGCATTCGTAAGTAAAAGGATAAGCATTCTGTGATGAGGTGAAACTGCAAAAAAGCGCGAAAAATGGTATTGAAAATGAAAGTATCAGGATGAGGAATATTGTCAAACAGGTTGAGTGCATAGGATAAATCACCATGTGAAGAGATAGCACAGAACTTGATAAGCCGACCCATGGTATCGTTATCGCGTGAAAGGCCGTGTCGGATGATCTGGGAATGGTATTGCTTTAATTCATTCATACTTGAGCATGAATCCAGGCGTTGATGAAGCTGCTGCTGCTTTGTTAAATTCAAATTCAAATTCGAAATAGAATTACAGGAAAGCATCATCATTATCCTTGTAAATCACTGGATCCCATTAATAGATGATGGATAAGAATATGTGTACCTTACCTTCTATTTAAACATTCGACCAGACTTCACTCGACCAAAATTTATTCGACTCGACCTCACTCGACTAGGAACCACCTAACTGGAAATTACACTGACTCGACTAGAATTTTAGTTCGTTTAGGGGTATACTAGATTATTGTCCCGCGAAAGCGCGGAAAAAAATAAAAATTGAATAGTAAACTTTATGTTTATGTAGATTTTAGGTTATTATAAAAAGACAATGTTATACGTATAATAACATATATATATATACATTTACGTTTATACACATGTTGTTTATAGTTATAATAACATAAACACTTTTACGTTTATACACATGTTTTAATATTTTTTATTAGGAGATTTTAAATAAAAATAATGTAAATCATAGTTCAAATTGAGAGAAATTTTTTTTAAGTAAATTGGAATTTTGTTTTTATTTAAGTAGAGATTGAAATTAAAGAGATAATGTAATTATGTTTTGTAAAATGGTGTAAAATGAAAATAGTGTTTGATGACATCATCAATTTGATCTAACAATTGAAATCAAATAAGTTAACCCATCTAAAGGTCCTTACTTCGCCATGTGGCATTTAAGGCAACACCCGATTCATAAATAGGGTCGGGTTTCGGATAGAATAGTTCCAGTTTGTCGGGTTTCGGGTTTGACCCGATTGACTCGAAAATTACCGTCGAACTATATTTTAATCCAAAGGCATATGATATATATAAGCTAGAAGTCTGAAAGAGTTTCATACATGAAGCGATGTGGGACAAAGTAGAAAAACTAAAGGCATATGATATATATAGGCTAGAAGTATGAAAAAGTTTCATACCTGAAGCGATGTGGGACAACTAAAATGAAAATAGTGTTTGATGACATCATCAATTTGATCTAACGGTTGAAATCAAATAAGTTAACCCATCTAAGGGTCCTTACTTCGCCATGTGGCATTTAAGGTCTCTCTTTTATTATATATTAAAGATTTGATTCGTGTGATAGGTGGTCAAATAGTTAAGTAATCCGTGTTAGTTGAAGGCTAATTCGACCAAGGGTAATTCGACTGGGATAATTGATATCGTATATTTATACGTTTATTTATATGCGATATTTGGTCGTTTTTCGTATTAAACATGATGGATAAGATAAGTTTTTGCATTTAATCGTGTGGAAAAGTTGTTTTATTCATTTTACAGGTTTATAGATCGGAAAGTGGATTATGGACGAGAAATTAGCTTAAATGACGAAAATTATACAACATGGTGGAACTGTCAGCTCGGTGCGACGCAGCTAGTAGGGGTGTGCGACTCACATAGGATTTGAATTGGTTTCAAACACGGACAACGGTGCGACGTTGTCACTAAGGTGTGCGGCGCACTGCTATGTTTTGCAATTGTACTCGAAAACGAATTCCTTCTCTATAAATACAAATCTAGAGTTCCATAATTTTTATCAATCGTTTTTTATCAAGTTTGGAGCTGGAGAATTCGTTGGAGAGCTGCAAGAGGAGTTTGAAGTCGAGTTCGAGTAATATTCGGTCACGAATCGAATTGTCGAAGTTCTTCGTTTGTTTATTTCTTTTCAAGAACTTTTTCAGTATGTTTTCTTATTTGTTTTCTGTTTATTTAAACCAAATTATGAGTAGCTAGACTCTTTGAGTGCTCGTTTGATTTATGGACCTTGTTTGACAATTTTGTTTCGTTATTGAATGTTTAGGTGTTTATGTTTAATCGTTGATCCTTAATTGTTTATGTTTTGACATGTTACTTTGAGTTGTGTATCTGCAAATTGGTTAATCAATCTTCTAGGTATTCGAGAGGAATCTAGATAGATTAATTAGGTTGTATGAAATAATCGATCGGTCTATAATCAGTTTAAAATTGTTAGGATTTGACAGAATCTAGTAATAGCAACTTAGGTAATAAAACGTGAATGAGTAAGTCTAATTAATAAGATTCGAGAGGACTTAGTAATTAGAGAACTTATTCGATAGGAAACTTCATAAGATTAAGTCATAGAACACCGGCTTGTTAATTAATGCTTAATTATCTAGAATGTAACTGTATTCGAGAGGAACATTATAATTCGAAGTAGTTAAAGTTAGTAAGGTATTCAAGAGGAATTTTACTATATAATAGAAGTTAAATATACATTCAATTACGTGAACTTAATTAGATCTCAAGTGAAGTGTCAAACGAGTGTTTTTCTCCATTAATAACAAAGAAATCAATTTTCACAAAGATTTTTATAATCACTTTTTAGTTTAAAATAGTTAATCAGTCGTTACAACAAAAACTCAAAAACAAATTAGTATTATTAATTCGTGATTTAAAAGCTAAATTAGTCCCTGTGTTCGAACCTTTACTTACTTTTACCATATTACGTACGAATAGGTCAACTGCCTATAGTGTGTAATTAAGTCTAATAGTAGGTCGAGTTTTATAAACTAGATTTTACACATCAATAATTCATTCGATTAAGATTTTAAGGTTCAAATTTTTACAAGTGTTGGTTCGACTGAGAATGTTTGACACGAACGATTTTTAGTTGGCTCGAACACGTTGATTTGCTTGGTAACAATTTTGAATAGTCTCGAATACGACTAGTAAACTTACCATTCGACTAGATATTAATTCGACCAGAAAATACACTTAGACGAATAGAATCATTCAACTAGATATCAAACCATTCAATCAAAACTCATTCAAACAACCATTCGAATAATCAATCAAACAACCCATTTGAATAAACCATTCGAACAACCATTCGATTAGAAATTATTGCGTCGCACTCTCAAATCACTGCGTCGCAGTCAACGGGTCAGAAGGATTTTGTCAAAGTTTTGGAATTTTTACAAAGAGCATAAAACGATTAACGAGAATCAAGTAATCATGTCTTCAAGAGATCAAATGTCAATACAAGGAAGCCCGGATATAACCTGGAACACTCAGGTGGTAAATATGGTGATAATATTGCAAAAGGCATGGGGGAATTCTCGGGTTTAAAGGCGGTGAAGTTGTGGGCAAATGAGAAGGCTTATTACATTTTGGAGTCCAAAACTTGAGCCCCATCCAAGGAATGTGGGCATTATACTCAAATAATTTGGGAAAAAGTGACTCGCCTCCGGTGTGCCAGGGTTGAGTGTCCAAATGGTTGGGCTTTTGTTATTTGCAATTATCAAGATCGGGACCAGTAAACATATATATACTAGTTTTAATATTTGTATGATATACGGTAATCAAAAAAATTAATATAAAATTTTAGAAAAAAAGATTATAATGTAATATATTTTCGGGTTATTTGTCCTCGAACTCGTTCGTACTTTCTGGTTTGTCCATTTCACACCAACGTATGATTTTACTCTCTAATTGATTATTAAAGTTGTCAAATTGTACCCATTTGAATTTTTCTTTTTAAGAGTTAATTACAAAATAGGTCCTCTAGTTTGTATATAATTATGATTTGTCTCTAACATATTTTTCTTTTATGGAGATTGTTCCCAACACACTATTTTCTTACTGTTCTAGTGTCTCGTTCGTTATTTAACAATGAGTATATTTTAAAACTAACAAAATTAGAAAAAAACACTAATATATAACATATCACCCTTTTCCTCGACACATCTTCGAATCCTAATACATTTTGTAGTATGTGAAGTTTTGTTTTATCATCTTCTTCATGTTATCGTCAATTGTGCTATTATCTTCTATTGTTGGGGAATTTGGATTTGTTTTAGCAGATTTGGATAAATATTTTTTAATAACATATCTTATGGATTCGTAAATTAACCCGGAGGCATACAATCCAAAAGTCTAAAATCGTGACACACCGAAATAAAAAGCATTGAGAAATTTGAGGTACCTAAATCGTGAGTCACAAATTTATAAAATGGTCGATATAAAAAATTTAAGGGATGAATTGTAATGTTCAAAAGACTAAGGACCAAAAGTGAAAGGAAACAGTAAAATTTCAACGCTAATGTAGTTAATTTGTTAGCTATGATGCATTAAAACCCTTTACGATGATGCAATGATGTAAAAAAAAGTATATACGTACATTTTCTATACCGCAAACTAATCTTCTTAACAATTATTTATTTCATGCAAATACGTACATTATCTATACTGAAAACTAAACGAACATTTTGAATCCCAGGTATTAAGTCCGTAACCATGAACAACACTGTGTTGGTTAAGTTTTATTAATCTTGTTAGTTTTGGTGTTATTACTGTTTGGTGTAAGCCCCTTGAGGATCGGATAACTAAACAGTAGACTTGTCCACGACATGAAAACCTGAGCAAACATCTCGTCCAGATTTCCGCGGCTTATTACTCCCTTCACGCCACCAACAAAACATACCAAATTCAACAACACCATGAATGTCAATGGTATCATGAACATTTTCGCACCTTCAAAATCAAACGTACCATTCTCGTATTTTTCCAGCTTCTCTTTATCAACCACTTTGTTTGTCAACCTGAAATTAGCTTTCGCTACACCAATTGACTTCATCGTTACATCAATACATCCAAATAGCAACGCGCTAATGCATTTTATGATATAGATCCTTTGTTCGTTCCACCATGTCACCAGTGATCCATCCGTTGATAATACTTCATACAAATGTTGCAAAAGTGAGGACACGTACACTGTTGCAAACACTTTAAACCATGGATTTGAAGCCTGAAATATATACAACTTACATTGTCAAGTTAATAAAACAGCAATGAACACTGAGGTTGCGGGTTCAAGTCCTTGTCTTTCAAGAAAAAAGAAAAAAAAAGCAAATGAACAACCGAATATTGTTAAATTGAGATTTAACTTACCGTGGGGTACAATGCGACGCCATTAAGAAGGCAGAGTTGTGGTATGGTCCCGTAAATTAGAAATGCGATTGACAAAAAGGGGTGGTACATGAAGTAGGCGTAACACATGCTTTGAAGGATTGACATTTTCGAGGCACCGTATAAGAGAGGGTTGTACCTTGATAAACCGACTTGTAGCAAACCAGATGACCATTTCATGAGCTGAACCAAAGCGTCTTTCATGTCGATTGTGGTGCAACCTAAGAAACATGGTCTGTTGGGATATAGATACACAGACTTCCATCCTCTGGTGTGAAGTAAATAACCTGTGAAACTACTCTCCAGCAATGAATCGTACGAGTAACCAATCTGTTTACCCCATTTAGTGTTATCTTCATATGAGCACAAAGCAAGCTTCGTGGCCTCTTTTAAATAGGCGGGTGTGAATTCTTCCATTTGAGGAGTTTCTTCGTTTTCGCTACCTTTTAGTGAATCTATGAACTTACTAGACTCACCAAAGATGCCTTCTGGATGTAGGAGATGTTCATCTACACGTACCATATATGGTTATGGGTTCAAGTCTTATTACCGTGAATTGGTTATTAATTTATTCGAAAAGAAAAATGAAATTGAAAGTTACGTACCTTGTTGATTGGGAAATCCATACAACGCTTTTTTCTTCAAGTAATAACCTGTTCCTGCACAAACCGTGCCTCCGATCCCATCCATCCCTTGATATTTTGTCTGAAATTCAGAATTTTGTACATTAACATGAGTATAACAAGATCTTGATCAATTAATTTAAAGAAAAATGTGTAGAGTGAATTCACCTTGTATGCGGATCTTGCTTGTCCATCATAGATATCTTTTTGGCTAACGTTATAAAAAATTTGCGGGTACTGGACATATGCAAGTGAACTGGAGAGCTTCGGATCAAGATGGAAACACATTGCTTGTTTTGCGGATGTAGGTTCATTGCAATACATGTCACAATCTAACACAAGCATATATGGAGCGTTGCTCAAGACTCCTGAAACACGAAGCTGCAAAAAACACAATAGATGTCAAATCAGCTTTTGATTGATTTTATGACTCCCGCATTTTAGAGTTTTGCATAGAGCATACAAGAGTGTTTAGTGCTCCGGCTTTGAAACGATGAGGAAGAGCTGGTCTTTTTTCCCGCGATACATAGACCAGTAGAGGCAATTGTTCTTGATCATCCTCATTCCTTTCGCTATTTTTGTTGTCATTGATTATCTGAATTTGGGTGTTAAATCGAAACAAAATATGTTTAAGAAATAAATAGTAGATGTGAGATGAAAGTTATTAACAATAATTATTTGTCATGTACTTTCAATAGTTATTATTAGTTTGGTAAATGAAAAATCAAATTCAATTGTTCAAAGAAAGAGTTATTTCTTGGGAAAATATTTTAGATATGATCGAAGTGCACAAACGTTCATACCTCGACAAGGGGTGGCCGATCATGGACCAGAGTAGCTCCATGAGTTCTTCGCTCTATGTTATCCTTGAATCGTTCGTATGTTAACTATATGACATATTAATTTAGTATTAGTCTAATAGTGGTTAAACAGATTTTTCGATGGAGTACAGACCTTCATGTTCTCTTCTTCTTGTTGAAATTCATCAGATCGAAAAAGCAATTCATCATGTCCATATGTTGAGAAAAACCATTCTGGGCATCTGCTTTTAATCCCATATTTCCTACAAAACGGTAACCAACTCTTTGCAAATGAAAACGCTTCCTTGATAGCGTACAGCGTTGAAGGTGCACCACCATCATCAGACAAATAGACCGCGAGTTTTCCTGATGGGTAATCAAGTCCCATAGCAGACAACACCGTGTTCATAACCTCAATAGTAGGCTCCTTACTAGGATCTGCGGTACATATGAACACATCCACTTTAGGCAACTCGTTATCATCCGGAAGGTTTTGAAGGGAAACAGTTCGAGCAACTGGACGCCATCGAAAGGCTTGTGTTAAGAACCATATGAAGGAGAATATAAGCTCGGCAGAAGTGACCAGAGCCCATGGTAGGGTAGGTACATCACCATGGATTAGGTTGATAACCCTGTAGTATAAGATGGCTAGTGTTGCTGTCAAGTGGAATATGATGTGAAGTCGTTGGGCTATCGTTTGTGGTTGTTGAACGGAACATGTGTTAAGAACAGTGGCATGGCGGTTCGATGTGGTGGTTCTTGCCATCTCTTGATGATTACCTGCTGCTGCTGCTGCAAGAATGAAGGATATATGCTTGATGATCACGTATGATATATAACGAGGAATTTTGCCACCCGCGCGTTGTGCGGGGTTTTTTAATCTCGAAAAATATAAAGTTTAAAAGATAAAATTGTATATTAATTTTCTTATATTTAACAATCACTTAGCTTTTTAGATGTTTTACACTAATAATAAATCAAATCAACAATTTCTTTGAATGAAAACACCCTAACCTAAATTTTAACTCATGCCAAATTTAATTTATCCTATTTAAAGTGTTAAAAAAAACTAACCTAAATTTTAACTCATGCCAAATTTAATTTATCCTATTTAAAGTGTTAAAAAAAACTATGTATTTGTATTTTGGTTATAATTATTTATATTAATATTAGTATAGTAAATTAATAATATTAGTTATTTAGTATAATAAGGATTTTTTAATTACCGTGTGTTTAGGCGATGTTTAAAATTATATAATTTTAATCGTCTAGTTAAAGTTTTGAATAAAATCATATTTTTAGTTTCTTTTTTAGATCTCAGTGTTTTCTTTTAACAATGAAAATATTATTGTTAGTTTTCACAAAAAATATTATTGTTAGTTTTCATAATAATAATAATAATAATAATTATTATAATAATGGTTACAAAACTTTAATAAAAATCCAAAAATGTTACTAATATAAATATAAATAATTATTTGTGACATAATATCAATAGATAATAATATTATTAAAAAGAATTAAGGATTAGTAATTAAAAATAAAGTAATAAAAAGTAAAATCGTAATTAATAATACTTATCGATTAAATATGAAATATAATAATAGTGTAGGGATAGAATGAAAAAAAGGTTAAATGGATGAGGAATACCATAACCTTCCCTCATAAAATTATGAATTATTCTTCAATTCTATATATATTTTTATATATTAATTTTAAAATGTTACTATTCGTCCACTTAATTTATAAATTAAATATATTTATAAGTATAATATAATTTATAATTCTAATGTTTGTCGCTATATATGTCCAATCCTTATATTTGTTTTATTGAGAAATATTAGATCCTTTTGCTTGGTATATTTTCTTTTTTGGAGTTTGCCTTCCTTCCAAAAACATTAATTGTTATTAACGTGCCACTTAATTCAATTCGTCTACAATATATAATGGATATTAGTTTCAAACCTCTTTATTTTGAGGTAATTAGAGAAAGAGTGTTTGGCAACTGTCACGAAAAATCCAAATAAAAAAATATATCTGAATCAATTAAATACTGCTATCATCTCATAATCCAAACAAAAACAAGAAACCCTACCGGTTTATACTTTAATCATCTTACCTAACGTTCCGGTCACATCCAAACCTTTTTAAAACGGTCAAAAGATACTACATAATAAATTTCTCTTAATTTATTGTCATTTAGTTATGTAACATTGGGGGTTATGTTAAAATAAGAAGACTAAATCTTGTGATAAAATGTGAATGTATTTAAAATCACTTTTTCAACAATCATAACACGTCTTTTTTTAAATAGTTTTCGAAAAAGTTTTGCTAATAACAGCCTTATGGGTTGTCATTAACAAATTATTACCCGCTTGATTTTCTTGTTGAAGATCAAGAGGAAGAGCATTTCCCATTGACATATTAACAAGACAAGAGACAATGATTTATTGTTGAAGATCAAGAGCAAGACTATTCATCTTCTAATGAATTTGACAACAACGCGTGTTTACGCTCAAAGGAAAACAACTACAGCAAAAACAACAACAGAAAACAAAAGTTTTGTAGAGAGAAGCAAGAGAGGGTGAGAATGAGAATAAGTGAATTAAAAAAATAAAAGTATCCGTTTATACCGCTTTTGGGTCAAATGGTGGATGAAGATGAGTTATGTTCCTGAAAATGAGTTGAAGGAGCTTGAAGATGAATGGGAGTCGCATCATCGAGCGAGCTAAGAAACAACACCGACTCCTTGAAAAACAAGCTAAATTACTTTATAAGGGTGCCTATCCAGAAAACATATTCAGCAGCATTGAAAAAAAACATACATGTCAACTGTTTCTTTCTTCATTTCTTGTTTTTAGTTTCGCGGGTTTGTGTTTTTGAGATCTCGTTTACATGATTGATTGCTTCTAATAAATAAAATAATATTCTACTTCATTTTTGTAACCATTAACATATGAATTCTATATTTGTGTCTCCCGCAAAGAACTCATGAGCCACACCATCTATTTCAATGGTGCTGCAGCCAGGCTCTTTGGCTACACCCTTATCCGTCATTAGCTTTCTCACAGACCCAACCTCGTCCCACTTGCGAGCCAGTGCATACACTCTGGACAAAAGCACATACACACCACTTAAGTTACTACTCCCTTGTTCCGACTCCATAATCTTTTTAGCCATTTCTTCACTAAACTCTATTCCAGTACTCCCCTTGGAGCAAGCATCAAGAATGCTCCTCCAGATCACCACGTCAGGTTTTATGTGCATATTGGACACGACATCTAGTGTGTCAGTAATAAGCCCCGCTTTAGCAAGGAGGTCAACCAGGCAACCATAATGCTCCAACACTGGTTCGATTCCATAATTGGTTGTCATTATGCTGAAAAAGTCACGACCTTCATTAACCATGCCACTGTGTCTACAAGCACTTAAAACCCCACTGAATGTAATGGAATTGGGCAATAACCCTTCTTCATCAACCATTCGTCTGAAGTATTCTAAAGCTGACACAGACTGCCCGTGCATTGCAAATCCAAGAATCATCGTGTTCCATGATGTCACGTCACGTTTCACCATTCTTTTGAATACCAGTTTAGCATTTTCAAATGATCCACATTTACAATACATATCTAGCAGACAATTATTAACCAAAACATCACGAGCCACTTGAGGGTTGCACCTTTTTAAAAGATATGCATGAGCCCACATTCCTAGCGATAAAGCCCCCAAGCCAGCACATGCACGTAAGATGCTCTGAATTGCAAAACTATCCGGTTCAAAACTTTCCTGCATCTCACGGAAACAAATTAATGCATCATCAAACTCATTTAACTGAACGAGGGTGTCAATCATGACGTTCCATGAAACAACACTTCTTTCAGGCATTTCATCAAACACATGCCGTGCATCGTCTAAGCTCCCACACGAACCATAAAAATGGATCAAGCTATTATTAATATATACATCCGACGCAAGCCCAAGTTTAACAATATGTGCATGCAACTGTATTCCCTCCGACATAGCAAACAAATACGCGCAAGCCTTTAGCACAAAAGGGAAGGTGTGCTTATCTGGAGTAGCATCATCATCCCCTTGACATAACATTTTAAGGTAGAGTAAAATGGCTTCTTGTTTCCGAGCAATATTATTGCTTCGAGAACAAGCTCTGATAATAGTGTTCCAAGCGAAAGAATTAGGATTTTCGATATGAGTGTAGAAAAAGAGGAAAGCATAGTGAAGGTCATAAAGAGACGAAAAATGTAGAATCCGAGAATGGAGAAAAAGGGTATGTGGATGAGATGTTGATGTCGTGCGGAGAGTGTGAGCGTGGATTTGCTTCAGATGAGACATCGACTTACACTGGTTCAACAGTTGAAGAAGACGACTGTGATGGTTTTGGATATTGCTGGTTTGGACCACCGCAGGAGCGGGTGTTGTTGCAAGAAGAAACATAGTATAGTTTTCAGTTTCAAAATTCCATCAACTGACAGTTTTTATACCTATGAATCTCAACAATATCAAAAAGGGATGACACTGTAGCGAATTTACATTACGAAAATGTTAATGAAAATAAACTTCAAAAATTTAGAAATGAAGTTGAGTAAAAACTAAACAAGATGGAATACTAATCAATCAAGTTGCTTGGTCCAGTCATAAGGTTCCCAATCTCGAACAAAATTCAGAACACTTTCTTTCTGAACCTCCATAGAGTCGTGTTTCTGGCGCCGATGCATGTCTTCTGCAGGCAACCGGAGCATACCTCTTATTACATTAATACCAAAACTGCTCTTGAACTGTGATTCGTCATCTATAACGTGGACATAACCTTTCTTTAAACCAAACTCCACATGGAAGTATGGAAAGTCTTCAGGTATCGAGTGACGCAACCCCTTTTCACTTGTATCAATTAACTTCTTGGCGTTGTGTTGACTCCATTCTTCTTCAGCTTCATCAATTGCCTGCAAATATCACTCAATTCATTCAATATACTCCCATCAATTTCTTTAAATTAAGAACAAACTTAGTTTTTAAAATGACAAGAACCTTTTTGAAATAGAGAGGAGCTTGTTTTGCAACATGTGGTGGTAAAGGGATGCATTCTACCAAACAATGTCGTCTCTGCTTTGCCAATCCCATCACTGTTTCAATAAATACGACTTCCCTCTCTTGCTTTGCAAACATCATTAAAAGACACTTCTTAAAATTCCGTATTTCATCCCACACGTTATCATCAACGCTTCTAGTTGCCAACTCATGCTACATAATAAAAAAAATAAAGATATACATTATAACGCCAGCAACATAACTACTAATTTAGAGAAATATAAAACTTGAGTGTGGAAAAACTGACCTGCATGGGCAATATGCAACAATGGCCTGGTACAACAGGCTGCCACTGAGGTAACATGAGATACGTGAAATTGGCAATTGCAATAACAAGATGTCGTGGTCTCTTAGGGTTCTCAAAACAAAAGTTGCAACGCTCTTGCTGGGTTAAAATGCGTTTTTCAAAGCGGGTATTCTCTGTTGACTTGGGAGCATTGTCACTTTTACCCCGTTTCTTTCTCTTAGGTCCCTCATCATTATCGTATTCATCATCTGCCTGACCAGATACACTAAACTTTTTGTTTTGCATTATTGAACGAGCAACATGCATGTCTGCATCTTCCTCTTTGTTCTTTTCGCGTGTTTTTAACCCGTGCATGATATACCTATTCAGTAACCGTAAAAATGTTGTCAGAGCAGCAATAAGGGTATAGAAGGAGTATATGACATCTAGATCTCTGTATATAAAGCTCTCGACAAGAGAAAGATTCACACAGATTTTAAATCGGTATTGTATAATAATCCGTTAAAAACAAAATTACCTGCTTGTGGTGCCATCACCATGTGGATTGGTTCCAACGGTACCAGCTTGGTTTTTCGCTTCATAAACCTCTGTCTCTCTCTGAAATAAACAAAGTAAACACTACTTATTTTTAAAGACTGAAGTGAAAAGTAAAGCCAAGTTGTTCATTTCTTACCAAAAGTTTATCAGCTTCTTCATGTTTTCCTTTCATACGTAACTGCATAGCTTTAGCAGCCAGCTGATTTGCGCTCATGGCAGGCTTTATGTCTGTACGAGATGGTCCTTCTGATATGGACACATCAGAGGTAACTCTCGTGTCATGATCCGTAGAACATGAATCATTGTCATTCTTCTGCTGAGACTTGAATTCACGCATAAAACTCCCATCATCGGTGAACTTTTGTAAGCTGGATAATGTAGAAGAAATGAGAGAAGCATCTGTAACCAACATGCTTTGACTTTTTCGTTTCCCCCAAGATAAAGAATCATCTCGTCTCGGCAATTTCATTTTAGCAGGCGTTCTGTTCTCACTATCCCTTTCATTGTCCTGATAATCATATTAAAATGGAAAAGTAAATCAATAAACGTTGGCCTGTGTCTACAGTTATAATATAAATATATACTTAGGTAAAAGAAGATTGGTTATAACTTTTACATTTTGAGCAACACCTGGCTGCTCCCTTGTCTGTTGTCTTATTCTGTTCTTTATGGCATGAAGGTGAGCATGAGATGGGGCAGCGGAACCTGATGACACAGATACTGCTAGTTTACCCAAAGAACCCCACCGCTCTACAACCACCTGTCAAAATATTTACATTAAAATGACGATGATGATAATGGATTATTTATTGAAGAAATGTGCGTACCTCGTCAAGGTCTTTTCCTTCACGGGCTGCTTGCTCCTTAGCACGCTTCAAAGCTTTAAGTCTCCAACTTGCACCTCCGTCCCCTATTACAGAAGCTGACAGCAGTTTACTATCTCCAGATTTTTCCTCTTCTTCTGGGTAACCACTTCCATCGTTCTTAAAGTAGGGATTCAGCTCTCTAGGATTCACCTTTTTAACCTGAAATAAAAATAATAATTACATTAATAAGGCAAACAAATAATAGTACACATTGCAGAAAAACAGCCAGGGCAGCAGTAGAAAGATGGAAACATAAAACGGGAAGAAAAACACATCTAGTTTCTGATGCACAAGATAAGTACTAGAGATTGTTAAATTATGTATTGTTCAAACATAGAGGTTAACCTAGCATTATAGTGGTATTTTTTATCCAAAAAAGGAAATACAAAAGAGAAAGATAACAAGTAGGAATGGAAAATGTTGATAAGATACCTCGGTGGTAGGAGGAGTTTGTTGAAGCAAATCAGAAGTTGATGCAGATTTGTTCTCGCCTGGTGTAAGCATAAACTCCAATCCCATCTCTTTCCTTGCATTGTTTGTGGATTGAGATACACCACCATGGCCATCTGTGTCACTATCAATATTATTTCCCTTCTTATGGCCTTTCTCAACTACTTGATCATCATCAGTGGAATATTCTCGTTTGGTCCTTGATTTCTTTGACTTGCCTTTGTCATGTCTCTTGTTGGCTTGTTTATTTTTCCTACGTGTCCTTTCGTGACTACCAGTTTCACTTGCATCTGAGTTTGAAGAGGAATCTTCTTCTGAGGAATACCACTTGTTTTTAGACCTTTTCTTGATTCTGTGGTCGTCATGACGGGACTTGTTTTTCTTCTTAGAAGTTTTCCTTGAGTCCGAATCATTTAACTTGTCATCCTGAGCGTTAATAGAAATGCAAGATTATGATATTGCATCATTAAATAAAATAAATAAAAAAAGTTAAAAGAAATAAGTAGAGTTACGTTATCAATCTGATCGCGAGGTATGACCTTCAAACCTGAAAGCATTATCTACTTGAGTATGTATAAGAGATAGTCACAACAACCTGGGGTTGACAATTCAATAGAAGACGATGTCTAATATGAGCAGCAGCTGAAAAACAAAGAGAGAGTTTTTATACGGTGGTTATCGCTTTTCGATGCACCAAGTTTAGCATAGCATTGATATGTTCCTCATTAAGTACAGGAAAATCAGCCAAAATTAGGGCTCATCCGATCAAATTAGGGCAAAATTAATCATACAGACCTAACTAACTACTATGGAATTGAATTAAAAACCATACATATACATGTATATATATATATATATAATATAACAGAGTCGTAGAAGCAGATGATGATACCTTAATGATGATTTCAATCCAATTCGTTTTCCAGAATTGATTTTGCAAAATATTTCAATTTATTATTCTCAAACTTTTATTCATTAATAGTTTTAGATCTTCAACTATTTCTTTTTAAATAATCTTACTTTAACTTTTAATTTGTTGTCGTTTTTCACAATCTAAATAAGGAACCACTTTACTCTAAAAACTTGCAAAAATTATCGAGTTAATCAAATCGATTTAAACTAGTCGAGCTCAAGCTCGCTACTAGATTACACTTTCTAGTTGAGTTCAAACTCTAAGATACTCAGCTCGTAAACTTTATCGATCTTAAATTAAGTTATATTTCTACCCTTTTATATACATAAAATTACTAAATTATTGTTAAGATATGAGAAAATGTATATACGAGTCAAATTGAGTTAATATAACAATTATTTATCCGGCTCGACCTTGAAATTAAAAATATGATAGAGTTTGAGTTTACCAATATTCGACTCGTTTACACTCTTATGTGTATTTCAAATGGTTAAAACAACAATTTAAATTTGTGGCATGTGTAACCTTATTTAAGTGTAACCTTCTTTAAAGTAAAAACCCAAAAAATAACTCATAAAAACTTGAAAAAAAACAACATCGATGTTATGAATCATTGGTATGGATAACGCGTTTCAACTTGCATGTCTTACTATTCTATTTCCAATTCTTCATTTAACCTTGGTAAATGTATAGTAGATTTTCTAGTATAAATATGTAGGCAATGTAAAGTTGTAAGATGCACCATATACACTTTCATAAGTGATATATTACTTTCTCCCATCTCCCATCTTTGTTATTCTTTCATAAAACTAGTTAGGGGGTGCTTAGTTCAAGAATGTAATGGGAATGGGAAAGACAATGGAATATAATGATTAACTAGTTTTCATTAACCTCAATTTGAAAGATAATGAATATTACTTATTAATGGGTAATGATTGATTGATTTATAACAAACCAACCTTCATCAATCATTTTCATTTCCATTGATTACCTATTAATACCCCCAACCAAGCATGCCCTAAGTTAAGTTATTATTAATCTTGCCCTAATATTAGTAAATTTATAACACGTTATCAGCACGAAAAACTTTTATCAAGAAGATTAAAACAAGTTCAAGGTATATCCACTATAATCAATAAATCATCAAGGTAAACATTTTTCCTAATAAAACTTTATACACTACCATAAAAGAGGTAACCATCATAATACTCAAATTTGTAAAGTAAAAGATTTTTAAATATGAACTACTAACTTTTACCAATATTTCATCATATAGTAATGGCCTACTAATTTATTATACATTAATGGACTACTAACTTATAAATATTTTAATGGACTACTAACTTTTACTAATCTTTAACATTTATTTTAATGTATACTAACATTTGCTCTTAACCTTAGTAATGCTTATTTGTTACTAACTTACTAACTTCTATTTATATATAATGTACGCTATCTTTACTCTTAACTCTCCTAACTTATATTTATTGATACTAACTTTTATTACTAATTCTTATTTATGTACACTAACTTTATTCTTAACTTTGCTAATTTATATTTATTGATACTAACTTTTATTCTTATGTTCATTTTTATTATTGTTTACTAACGTTAATGTTTCTATTCTTATAATTTCTAAGTTTTTCTTAATTACCATGTTTAACGATTTAATTACAAAGTTATTATTTTAAAATATATAATTACAACGGCTATATAACGGTTATAAACGACGTTATAACGGCTACATTTTTCACTATAAATTGAGAACTTTGGTTCATCCTTTTTTCACAAAATAATTCTCACTTTTCTCAAATTCATTTGGTTCAAAGACTTTTGAAGATGATTCATCCGCTTTTAATTTTCGTCATTGTATTAATCATGTTATCGAACATTCCCCTTGTTCAACTGCCATGGCGTGAATTTTATTTTTTCTTGACCTTACTTGTAACTGTTGTTTTTCCACTTCTCTGTGTTTCATTATGCATTGATATATATGGATTCTAATTTTAATATTTGTTCAATTCTTATAGTTACAATATGTCGAACATTGCAAAGATTGAATTCAAAGCACTTGATATACGTGGCAAAGATTATATGACATGGACCGCAAGGGTCAAGAGGCATCTTGAATCCATGGGTATTTTAGATACCATAAAAGCAGAAAATGAATGTTCATCGCTAGAAAAAGCGAAAGCTAATGTTTTCATTAATAAGCATTTGGATGATATGCTAGAAATGGAATATTTTAATATAACAGATCCATTCCTTTTATGGAAGGATCTTGAAATAAGATTTAATCATCAAAAGAAGTATTACTTCCATCTGCTAGGGATGAATGGAGAAATCTAAGATTCCAAGATTTTAAAAAGGTAAATGAATACACCTCCACTCTGTTTAGAATATGTTCAACACTTGAATTTTGTGGACATGGCGTTACAGAGGAAGAAAGGTTGGAGAAAACATTCTCCACTTTTCATGCATCAAATATAAATTTACAACAACAATATAGGTTACAGAATTCTAAAAGATATTCTGAACTGAATGCATTTCTCCTTGTCGATGAACAAAACAATGAACTTTTGATGAAAAATCATGAGTCCCGTCCTACAAGATCATTAGCATTGCCTGAAGCAAATGCTGCAAACATAGATGGTTCCAAAAATAATATGAGTGGACGAGGACGTGGTCGTGGACGAGGTCGTGGACATTTTGGCCAAAACCATCCTTATGGCCACAACCATAATTTTGGTCGAAACCAAAACTTTGGTTGAGGTCAATCTTATGGTCGTGGGCGTGGTCGTTCAAATTATTACCATGCTCCCCAAAACAAAAGGTTTCAACCACAAAGAAATTCCAAAACGACAAATCATGGTGATGGAGCAGGTCCTTCTCAGAATCATGAAGATATTTGTTTTAGATGTGGTGTAAAAGGACATTGGTCTAAAAACTGTCGAACGCCTCACCACCTCTGTGAACTCTACAAAGAATCCTTGAAAGGAAAAGATAAGGAAGTAAACATTATTGATGATCTTGAGTTTACAGAAACTGAGCTCAATGCTGCAGATTATTGCAATAATCTTAACCTTTTGGATTGATATGGATCTTGATGACCTCTATTTACTAAGTTTATGTTTAATAACTATGTTTATGTTCCCATAACTATGTTTCTCTTTTATAACTATGTTTTTCAATTTCTTAACTTGTCTTTATCTTCCATGTAATGTTTATGCAATAAATGTACCTTTTGTTATTATCTACTTGACTCATCTCTTATTTTATTTTATTTTAATATTTGAAGTCTGATATGAGTTCCACTGGAATACAACATCAAACAAAGGTTGGAGATCTCTGCATATCAGATAGTGGTGCCACACACACTATACTGAAAACTAAGAAATATTTCTCTGAACTGAAACCTACAAAAGCAACCATTCGCACTATATCAGGTCCTGTAGACTTGATAGAAGGAATGGGAAAGGCTAATTTTATGCTACCTAATGGTACAAAGCTTTTGATAAATAATGCTTTATTTTCTCCAAAGTCGTCGAGAAATTTATTGAGTTTTAGTGACATATACCTTAATGGATATGATACTCAAACAGTGACTATAGGTCATGAGAAATATATGCATATTGTTGAAAAGAACAAAGTTCTCGAAACACTACCAAGACTTCATTCTGGTTTACATTATACACATATACATTTGGTGGAATCAAATATGGTAGTGAAAGAAAAATATAGTAATCCTGGAATAATTACTTTATGGCATGACAGATTAGGCCATCCAGGATCAACAATGATGCGAAGGATAGTTGAAAGTACTCATGGACATCCATTGAAGGATCATAAGATACCTCAATCAGGCTCAATAATTCCATGCACATCATGTTCTCTTGGAAAATTAATTGTGAGACCTTCACCACTTAAAGTTGAAAATGAATCACCTGTGTTTCTTGAAAGAATTCACGGTGACATATGTGGTCCAATTCACCCACCATGTGGACCATTTAGATATTTTATGGTTTTAATAGATGCATCAAGTAGATGGTCTCATGTTTGCTTACTTTCAACTCGTAATGTGGCATTTGCAAAAAATTTGGCTCAAATTATCAAGTTAAGAGCACATTTTCCTGATTACACTGTTAAAAGGGTAAGACTTGATAATGCTGGTGAATTTACATCCCAAGCATTTGATGACTATTGTATGTCTGTAGGGATTGTTGTTGAACATCCAGTTGCTCATGTTCACACGCAAAATGGTTTAGCAGAATCACTGATTAAACGTCTTCAACTAATAGCTAGACCATTAATAATGAGAACAAAGCTACCTGTATCAATATGGGGTCATGCAATTTTACATGCTGCATCACTGATTCGTTTAAGACCAAGTGCTAATCATACGTATTCTCCCATGCAACTTGCTTTTGGGCAAGAGCCAAACATTTCTCACCTTAGAGTTTTTGGTTGTGCTGTATATGTTCCCATTGCACCACCACACCGTACAAAAATGGGACCTCAGAGGAGGTTAGGAATATATGTTGGATATGAAACATCTTCTATCATAAGATATCTTGAACCACTAACAGGTGACGTTTTTACAGCACGTCTAGCTGATTGCCAATTTAATGAGACAACTTTTCCAACATTAGGGGGAGAAAAGAAAATCAAAGAAAAAGATGTTTCATGGTGTGAACCTTATTTGTTGCATCTTGATCATCGCACCAAACAATGTGAAACAGAAGTTCAAAAGATTATGCACTTGCAACAAATTGCAAATCAATTACCTGTTGCATTTGTTGATACAAAAAGAGTGACCAAATCATATATACCAGTTGTTAACGCTCCAGCTCGAATTGAGGTTCCAGATGGAAAATCTGACGATAAAGTCACTCAAGAGTCTAAAACACGCTTGAAGCGTGGAAGACCAATTGGTTCCAAAGATAAAAATCCTCGTAGAAGAAAAGGTGCAGAGAATGCAAATGATCACGAGAAAAGTGTTCTTGAAGAGACACAAAATATCATCATTTCTCCAGTAGAGGAAATGAATGATAACAATAAAGAGATTGCAATCAATTATGAAAATACACATGTATTATGGAACCGAAACGAAATGGAAAATATTGATGAAATATTTTCATATAACGTTGCGTGTGAGGTTATGAATGAAAGTGATGATCCTGAACCTCAGTCTGTTGTTGATTGTCAAAACAGACATGATTGGGTTAAATGGAAAGACGCCATGCAAGCTGAATTAAATTCTCTCAATAAACGGAAAGTTTTTGGACCTATTGTTATCACCCCCAAATCCATGAAACCTGTAGGGTACAGATGGATATTTATACGTAAAAGAAATGAGAAAAATGAAATTATAAGGTACAAGGCCAGACTTGTGGCTCAAGGTTTTTCTCAAAGACCAGGGATTGATTACGATGAGACATATTCTCCTGTTATGGATGCTATCACTTTTAGATATTTAATTAGTCTAGCAGTTTCTAAGAATTTAGAAATGCGTCTCATGGATGTTGTTACTGCTTACTTGTATAAATCACTAGATAGTGATATCTATATGAAGATCCCAGAAGGATTTAAAATGCCTGAAACATTAAGTACAAAACCCAAAGAAATGTACTCAATAAAATTACAAAGATCTTTATATGGTTTAAAGCAATCTGGACGGATGTGGTATAATCGCTTGAGTGATTATTTTATAAGCAAAGGTTATACACATAATCTTATTTGTCCATGCGTCTTTATTAAGAAAACAACATCTGGATATGTGATCATAGCTGTCTACGTTGATGATCTAAACATCATTGGAACAAACGATGAAATTAATGAAGTGATTGTGCTTTTAAAGAAAGAATTTGAAATGAAAGACCTTGGAAAAACCAAATACTGCCTTGGTTTACATATTGAGCACATGAATAATGGTATACTTGTACATCAATCAAATTAACAGAGAAGGTCTTAAAACGTTTCAATATGGACAAAGCAAATCCGTTAAGCACACCAATGGTTGTTAGAACACTCAACATTGACAATGATCCATTTCGTCCTTGCGAAGAAAACGAAGAAATTCTTGGTCCTGAAGTACCATATTTGAGTGCAATTGGAGCTCTTATGTATCTTACTAATTGTACTAGACATGATATTTCTTTTGCAGTTAATTTGTTAGCAAGATTCAGTTCATCTCCCACCAAACGACATTGGAACGGAACCAAACATGTTTTTCGATACCTTCGAGGGACTGTTGATTTGGGTTTATTTTATTCTAACAATTCCAAACAAGGGTTGATTGGTTATGCAGATGCAGGTTATTTATTTGATCCTCATAAAGCTAGGTCTCAAACTGGTATGTATTCATGAATGGAGGTACTGCAATTTCATGGCGTTCTCAGAAACAAACTCTAGTTGCAACATCTTCAAATCATGTTGAAGTTATTGCACTACATGAAGCTAGTAGAGAGTGTGTATGGTTAAGATCAATGACACAACTTATTGTGACCTCTTGTGGACTAGAGACGGACAAAACTGCTATTTTGATCTATGAAGATAATGCAGCTTGTGTCGCACAGATGAATGATGGGTATATCAAGAGTGACAGAACTAAACATATACCACCAAGATTTTTCTCATACACACGAGACCTTATAAAGGATGATCAGATTGAAATGAAATATGTTCAATCTAGCAACAATTCAGCAGATCTTTTCACGAAGGCACTTCCTACTGCAACTTTCAGAAAGCATGTCTATGATATTGGAATGAGACACTTGCATAGTACGTAACAGTTTACGGGTGTCTAAATGAGGGGGAGTCAACTATACACTGCACTCTTTTTCCCTTAGCTAAAGTTTTTTCCCATAGTTTTTCTTTGGCAAGATTTTTAACGAGACAGTACTTTACAGTTGAACTCTGTTTTGAAAGCGTGTCATCCAAGGGGAGTGTTATGAATCATTGGTATGGATTTTCTAGTATAAATATGTAGGCAATGTGAAGTTGTAAGATGCACCATATACACTTTCATAAGTGATATATTACTTTCTCCCATCTCCCATCTCCCATCTTTGTTATTCTTTAATAAAACTAAGTTAAGTTATTATTAATCTCGCCCTAATATTAGTAAATTTATAACAATCGATCTTTTTTATAAAATTAAACACCAATATAAAATATACAACAACTAAAAACTTTACATAAAAAAAAAGAGTTTTAAATAAGGAAGAAAATACAAAGTTTTTGACACATATATCATCTACTCCACGCAGCTTCATGTGACTAGTTTCACAAACAAACAAACCCATTATTCCACTAAATAATAATAGTATTATTATGTAAAACCCTGTTTATATTATTATAGAAGGAAGAAGAAGAAGAATAGTAATAAGTAATGGCGTTCCGTGATGTTGTTGTTGTTGTTGTTTTAGTGATCATCGGTGTTGCCGTTGCTGCTGAAAATGATATCACAAAAACAATGGAGGAATTCTCAGGATACCTATTCTCCGACTCCTCTCAATCATTTCATCAATCATTCACTGTCGATTCTCTTAATCTTCACAAACAGGTCTAGATTTCATTCATACTATAGTAGAAATTCGATAAATTAATACTCTATTATTTAATACTCTATAATATTTTTTTGCCGGACTCGGATAGGGTGTTAAATTAATAATTCGCTAAAATTATAAGATAATATATTTTTGATAATTTCTTTGGACCCCGTATAAAATATAAATTAATAATTCCTTATATTATGAAGGTTTCTTGACTCAATTGTCTTTTTGTTTTTTTGTTGAAATCAATTTCCCAATCTCGTCTCTAATTTTCCATAGCATGGTAAGAACTGTTGGTGATAACTCAACAAGAAATTGTTCAATGTGATTGCCGCTTTAGTAGTTTTTTTTTGGCGATCGCGAAAGGGGTTCCATTGTATACAATAATTAAGTGGAAGCTTGAAAGGTGTTTGTAAACCAAGTATTCTACTATAAATTAATATAATATTAATTAATATATAAATTAATAATTATTAATTTATCGATTAATTAATAACTCTTTTAATTAATAAATTTTGGTGGTCCTACCTGTATTATTTTATAGAGTTTCTACTGTAGTAACTTATTTTACATACATCCTATTCATTTCCTATATTGGAATATGTTTTTAATATGTTGCATTGGCAAGATTGATCAACTCTCAAGTTTCTCCGATTCACCATCTCCTTCGGTAACAAGGATCTTATATACTCCCAACGATCTACTCGCTAGAAGGTGTATTTATTTCTCTATCCTATCACAATACTATCTATCTATCAATCAAATTAAATATATATCTATAATGTTGTAGCTTCATAAAAGATTTGATGGAACTTGCTGGCCTTTCTGTTCGCGAGGATGCTGTTGGCAACATTTTTGGTCGCTGGGAAGGTTCTCAACCAGATCTATCTGCTGTTTCAACCGGCTCTCACATTGATGCTATTCCATACTCTGGCAAATATGACGGGGTAGTCGGTGTCTTGGGTGCAATTGAAGCAATCAATGTACTAAAAAGGTCTGAATTTAAGCCTAAAAGGTCGTTGGAAGTAATCATGTTTACCTCGGAAGAGCCTACAAGATATGGCATCAGCTGTTTGGGAAGGTTTCTATCTTTAATTTTATTTTTTTACTTTTGGGGAAGATAACTAACTCACTATGGTTTTAGTCGCTTATTAGCTGGAAGTGTGCCTCTTTCTGAAGCTCTTAAGCAGACACTAGATAATAACAATATTCCGTTTCTGGATGCTGCAAAATCTGCTGGTTATGCAAAAAACGACTACTTTACAAATGTGTTTTTAGATGAAGAAACCTATTTTGCTTTTGTAGAGCTGCACATAGAACAAGGTCCTATACTGGAAAACGAAGGTTGCATGCTTTTCTATACATTTACGCTATTACCCTTACATGCTTCATAATATCAAATGTTAATTTAGTTTATGTTACCAAACCAAGGCATTTCTATTGGTATTGTGACTGCTATTGCTGCACCGGCAAGCATCAAAGTTGATTTTGGAGGAAATGGGGGTCATGCTGGCGCCGTCTTGATGCCACAAAGGTAAGAAACTGTTATTTGTTGTTACTCTTCTTTTTGTTGTATCGTATAATTCAGTCTGTTAAACATTTTGTAACAGAAATGACGCGGGACTGGCTGCTGCAGAGTTGGCATTAGCTGTGGAAAAACATGTTCTGGAATCTGGATCCATAGACACTGTTGGGACTGTTGGTAACGATTCTCCAAACTTTCTTTTCTTTCATGTTCTTATTTGTTTCAAAAATAATGTTGTGTAATACTCTTTGCCTTGTGTATATTTGAAGGTATACTAGAAGTGCATCCTGGAGCAATTAACAGCATACCTAGCAAATCACACATAGAAATAGGTATTATATCTCTCACAACATGTATCGTCTTTTAAAAAAGTGAGTTCAAAAGTTTATTAGTATTATACTATATGTTGCAGATACACGGGACATTGATGAAAAACGAAGAAATAAGGTGATTGAAAAGATCCATGAATCTGCTGTGAACATATCCAAAAGAAGAGGGGTGGAGCTTTTGGAGTTTAAAATAGTAAACCAGGATCCGCCTGCACTTTCGAATGAATTAGTAATTAAAGCAATGGAATCGGCAACTCAAGTACTGGATTTGAGTCACAAAAAGATGATCAGCAGAGCATATCATGATTCACTCTTTATGGCCAGGTACTAATCCAAACTCAATTGTTAATGTCAAGACTAATTGAACAAAACTACAGGCTTACGCGGTTTTCTCGTACTTAAATTCATTGCAGAAAAGCACCGATGGGTATGATATTCATTCCATGTTATAAAGGTACACCCTCTCTTCCATATTTGCAGAAAAAACTTGCTTTACATGTTGGAAGATAATTGAACAATTTTATCGTTCATCACGATTCAAATATTGCAACACCGTTGGGTTTTATTTATATACTTTAATTTGGTTTTGTTGATGATTTGCAGGATACAGTCATAAACCTGAAGAATATTCCTCCCCTGAAGATATAGCAAACGGAGTGAGAGTTTTGGCGCTAACACTCGCCAAATTATCCATTTCCTAATGAATCATGATTTCCCGTGTCTATTCATAACTGTAACATATACTTCTCATTCAACTTCTAGTTATCGCAAAGTCATTTCGTATTATTCAATACTTTTAATCGCTTTACGCCTGATAAGTTTTTAATATATGGACTGGCGCTTTACTAAAACATGTTTGTTTTCAATTAAACTGAAAATGAGCTACAATACCTCAAAAGAAATGAGACCAGTCCAAAAGAACAGTTGTCAGTGAATACCTAGACTATTGTTGATGCTGCTAGTGCATCAGATAATACACATACATGTTTCATGTTTAATGATTTGTCTCAACTGATAGATCTGCCTTTAGGAAAGACGGAATACTATAAAATGATTCACAATAACAAGTAAATGCCCGGAAGCGTATAATGCACTACAGGAGTACACACATCATACTGAAATTCATATATATCAGCATGCTTAGTCAATCACAAAGCAATATAATCTTGCTTGTCCGAGCAATTTGGACTACTTAAAGAACGACAAATCTATTCATGTATTAATCAAGAAGCAGTCATATAAAAATAATCCTTCGGATTTGCTACATAATTGTATTCAACAATTCATAAAGTAAATTTAAATAAGTATGAGGCGGGGCTTGAAAACTCAATTGTTCCATATATCAGTGAATTACCGAGATAGGTCTTATTTCTTAAAACAATATAAATAACAATGATACAACAAAAACATGAGCACAATGTACTGTAAATATTAATCATTAATTTAATTTTTTCTTTGTCATAACAGAAAAAAGTTTATTAGTAACATACGGGTACAAAACGCAGAGCTTTCATTGCTTTATATTTGCAACATACCATTCGTAAGTGCCAACAAGGCCATCTCTAAGTGAAACCTTTGGTTCCCAACCCAAGTTAGCAAGAGTTGAGCTGTCCATAAGCTTCCTCGGAGTTCCATCAGGCTTTGAAGCGTCCCAAACAAGCTCTCCCTCGAATCCTACAACCTCTTTCACCAACTCCGCAAGTTCCTTAATGGAAACCTCCTTCCCACTTCCCACATTCACGTGTCCCAACTCGGAATAGTTTTCCAACAAAAATACGAGCGCATCAGCCAAATCATCAACATGCAAAAACTCACGCAAGGGTGACCCCGTACCCCAGACCACCACTTGCTTAGCTCCTGTAAGTTTAGCCTCATGAAAGCGCCTGATCAACGCTGGCAAAACATGTGAATTCTCGGGATGGAAATTGTCATTAGGACCATATAAGTTAGTAGGCATTGCAGAAATGGCATCCCAGTTGTATTGAATCCTATAAGCCTGGCACATCTTAATACCAGCTATTTTGGCAACAGCGTACCACTCGTTTGTAGGCTCTAACGGACCAGTTAAGAGAGCGGATTCAGGTATGGGTTGGGGAGCATGTTTAGGGTAGATGCAAGAAGAACCTAAAAAGAGTAGCTTTTTGACACCGTAACGATAAGCAGAGTCAATGACATTGGTTTGTATCTGAAGGTTAAGCGTAATAAAGTCGGCAGGGTACGTGGTGTTGGCATGGATGCCGCCAACTTTAGCTGCAGCAAGGATAACATATTGGGGTTTTTCTAAAGAAAAGAAGGTTTTGACAGCAGACTGGTTGGTGAGGTCTAGTTCAGTGTGGGAGCGATAGATGAGGTTGGTGTAGCCAAGGTTGCGCAAACGACGTACAACAGCAGATCCAACCAGACCACGGTGACCAGCAACAAAGATCTTACCAGATTTGTCGGGAGTATGAGTCGGTGGCATGTTGACTTCCCTGAAACAAACTAAGATCTAACAAACAAACACAAATGCTGCTGCTAATTGAGTAATGTTAATTAGGGCGCCTTACCTTGACTATCAACAGATTTCTGATGCCAGACTCGGAAGCAGCAGTAGACAAGATTCTTGAGATTTGATTTGTTTGAGGTTATGTAAGGATTATTAGGTTATTATCTTATTCTTTTTAGTGTTTGTTGTTTAAGATTATTAGTTTATGTAACGGTGTTTTTATAAGTTTAATTTTCGTTGCTTATGAGTTTCCGTAAGATTTTTATTTTATTTTTTATAATAAGTTAATAAGCTAAACCAAACTTTTATCAAATATTTATAAGCTTTTTTTCATAAGTTATCTTTACTACAATATAAAGAATCTCCTTTAACATCTTAATAATCTTTACTACAATATAAAAAATCTCCTTTAACATCTTAATATCTTAAATTTTAAATAATTAAAATTACCTTTATACCATTTTCAAATCAAACGCATTACAACTCTCAATCCCTAATTCTAATTCTGGTCGGCCTTCACTCCCACCCCTTTGATCTCTTCCTCTATCTCCCCGTGATTTATGTAATCTGTCTTTTTTGATTTTGGGGTCTTAGACTATCCTATTGTGTCGATTGAGGATCCATTTGACAAGGAAGATTGGGAGCAAGTCAAGTTATTTTTCGAGCTTTGAATTTGCCAGGTTTGATAGTAAATCTTGTGTACGTGTTTTTTGGTAATAATTATAAGTAATTATAAATATACATGTGGATAAGAATCGAAGATGGTTTCATTGTTTTAAAAGAAATTAAGGACAAGCTTATATAGAAATAGCTATATACGTTATTTGAGATATTGATGTGACATTTCTTATAATTTATACGATGTTACTCCATAAACCTCTAGGACTAAGGCCTTTGTTGTGACGATTATATATGCAGGTTGTTGTGACCATTATAATTTAAAAACATTTATTATTTTTTTGTTTTGAAATCTGGTGTTTATGGATTCTGATTTTGAATTTTTGAAATTTTGATTCAAGTGTTAACTGTTTGTTTGAATTTGTTACGATTTTAGATCTGAATTGTGGTTTGGAGCATGAAATTAAGTTGAAATTAAGTCGAATTAGTTCGAAATCTGATTGTTTCTGATTTTGAATTTATAGGTTTTGATTGAAATGTAAACTGTTTGTTTCAATTTGTTGCGATTTGAGATCTAATGTGTGGTTTGGAGTTTGGTTGAAATTAAGTTGAATAAGCGCGAAATTGGATTGTTTCTAACTTTAAATTTATAGGTTTTTATTGATGTGTAAACTGTGTTGTTTGAATTTGTTATGATTTGAGATCTGATTTGTGGTTGGAGTTTCATTAGGTTGAAATTAAGTTGAATTTGCTCAAAATCTGATGTTTATGTATTCTGATTTTGAATTTATAAAATTTTGATTGAAATATTTACTGTTTGTCTAAATTTGTTTAGATTTATAGTTTTGAATTCATGTTAGGTTTTGATTGAAATGTAACTGTTTGTTTGAATTTGTTACGATTTGAGATCTGATTTGTGGTTTGTAGGTTGATAAGCTTGAAATTAAGGGGTCTTTTGTTTTTTCTGAATACTTAAGTCTGAAATCTAAAAACCAGTTCTGAATGATAAGAGGCAGTGTCTGAAACTTGAAAGCATAATAAGTAAGACTGTTTGAAAAATAGTCTAAACATTTTTTTTTTCTTTTTTTTTTCTTTTCTCTTTTGGTTCCTCTTATCATTTTTAATGATATTAAACTAGCTAAATTGCATAAAAACAATAACAAATAATTGAATGTAAAATTTAACAAAAAATATCTGTATATTAGAAAAACAAGTGATTTCAACAATAATACCGAATATTAATAAAATGCTAGTGAAAATATTATATCAAGCAAAGTACGATAAAAGGGGAAAATATAGTACTTTTTTATTTGTAAACTAACATGATAAAAACTTTTCTATCACTTATTTTTCATTTTCATAATTTATCCAGTTATTTTTCACGTAAATTAATCATAACTATTCAAACCATTGACTATTTTTTACCCTTTTAAATCAATGTAAATAATTATATATATAACGTATGTAACACTTATTAAAAAAATCATAAGTTAGTTCAAGCTTAAAATAACGAGATTTTAAATTAAAATTTAACGGACTCAAATTTTTTTAAACTATCTAAATAATAAGTAGATTTCATTCTTTTCAAAAAGTATTATTTTCCTCTTTTGTTTTATTCATTTGTAAGAAATAAATTATGACAAATAAATTTTAAAATATGTAAAGACTTGTGTGTTGAGTTTGAGTACATGAGATTGGTATGAGTTATTTAATAAGAGGATGTTCAGACATTTATTTTTACTCATTGAACAAGAAGAAATTAAGATATTATAAGAGTTTAAAAATAAATAAATTCAAACAGTATTAATGTCCTTATATCTGATTGAATAAGAGAAATTACTGCTTGAACTTATTTGAAAAAACAAAAGAGGCCTAAGTTCAATTTGTTTGAAATCTGACTGTTTATAGTTTTGAATTTATGTTAGATTTTGATTGAAATGTAAACTGTTTGTTTGAATTTGTTACGATTTGAGATCTGAATTGTGATTTGGAGTAAGTTGAATTGGCTCGAAACTGACTGTCTATAGTTTGAATTTATTTTAGGTTTTGATCGAAATGTAACTGTGTTGTTTGAATTTGTTATGATTTGAGATCTGATTGGTGGTTTGGAGTTTGATTAGGTTGAATTAGCGCGAAATGTAAACTGTTTGTTTGAATTTGTTACGATTTAAGATCTGATCTGTGGTTTGCAGTTTTATTAGGTTGAAATTAAGTTCAATTTGCTCGTAATATGTTGTTTATAGTTTTGAATTTAGGTTAGGTTTTGATCGAAATGTAACTGTATGTTTGAATCTATTACGATTTGAGATCTGATTATCTGATGTTCAAGATTTTAATTTTGAATTTATGTTAGATTTTGATTGTTTTTGTGTGTTTATGCAAAATCTGCATCACAAAATCTCGTGGAACGAGATTGCCAGCGGGCCAAAGAAGATTTGATTTCAATAAACGAGCTAATAAGCAATGTGAAAGACTATACATTAAAGATGGAAACCGAACGAGTATCGTGAAAGAAACAATCTTTGTCACTGGTACAATATATGGGATAAAAAATTTATATTCTTAAAAGAGAGTTTATTGATTTAATAAATTAAGTTTTATTAATTTTGTTTTGGTATTTGTAACGCAGATTGATAAAAGACAAGCCCATATTGTGGATCTTATTGTGTCAACTCTACGATTATCAAATCTTGATATTGTCGTGTCGTATGTTTTTAAAGGAGGTAATGAATCCCCGATGCCTGCTGCTGCAAGTGTTAGAAATGATGTTCTTGGGCCAGTAGTATCGGATTCCCAAGTAAGTAAATAAATCATCTTAGTGTTTTGATATGTGCTTTGAAAGTGATTATGTGATACTGAATAATCAGAATCAGCTGCATCACATTTAAGAAAATAGTGTTTGGATGTGTTGTTTTGCTCTTTGAAGTTGTAATAATCAATGTTCGAGTGTTTGGCAGATTCTGATTATTTTGAATATTATTAGATAGACGAGAAAATAGAGACGAAAATGGAAATGAATATGAAACCAAAAGTATCTTAAATTGTGTTAAATTAAGGGGGTAAATATGTGACAATTACCCGTACATAATCAGTTTTGAAATATAGTTTAATAAGTAAGTTTATATTGGTTTATAAACTTTATTTTATTCTGGTTTCTTAATTTCCAAAATTCATCAATATTTTTTCTTGATGTGCAGAGATTACTTGGAGAATATGTGGAGTGGCTTCAATCAAATATTGCTCGTGAAGTAAAATTTTATGAAGAAACTTTTGAGAAAAAATGGGCTTCGCTTGTGGATGCAAACAACCGATTTTCTTTCGAAACTCGCAAACTGGTTTGAGAAAAAAAATGAATTCAGTATTGAAGTATTAGAAGACTTCAGTCCTGCTGCTGCTTCCAAGATATTTGAGCAAGAAATCCGTGAAGTGGTAAGCTTGATTTACTATAACTTTGCAAATGGTACAGTTCTTGTGAACTTTAATGTGGAAATCTTTGTTTTCTTTAAATGGTATGGTGCTAATTAGTCCATTTAATTTGTTATATAGTTCTTGGGGACTTTCGGTGGAATAGGAAGTGCCAGTTTATTAGCATCACTTTTGACATCGGTGCTGCCAACCACTTTAGAAGATTTTCTTGCTTTTGGGATTTGCTCTGCCGGCGGGTAATCAATTTTAACATTGTTGTCATTATATTACATTTCAATCTTTCATAATTTAGTTTTTCTTGGGCGGTTTTTGGAAAACTTTTGACGCATTTTGTTTTTTGCTACTTTTTCTTTAACTTTTTTTTTCCATCTCTTCAACCTGTTTGAGATAAAACACAAACCCAAATCGGGGCATTCACAAGTAAATGGATAGAAATTGCCACCTCATTGTCATAACTAATCAAACATTTTTTCAACTATCTAATTAGACTTCTTTTTTTTCTGACAGTTACATAGCAATTGCAAATTTCCCAGTTCGTAGGCAAAAAGTGGTCGATAAAGTCAAGAGAACCGCCGATAACATAACATGTAATCTCGAAGAAGCAATGCAGAAAGATTTAGTGGAAACAACCGAAAACCTTGAAACTTATGTTAAGCTTATCGGTAAGCCTTACCAAGATTTGGCACAAAGTAGATTAGATGAACTTACGACAATTCAAAAGAAAATGACAAAAATGGTGGAAAGAATATTTACGTTTCGATCATGTTTTTTTTTGTTTTAATCATGTTTATATTGCTTTTATGTTGTAATATTTATGTTTTTCTCAAACAATGAGTGTTACTTCAACTTGTAATCGACTGATAAAATGTCTTTATATTTTCGGAGAAAAAAGATAACGAAAATTATTGTGATTCAAAAGATAATAAACTAGAAAGTGTTATACTTAATATATTGACCACGAGACGGATTAGAAACTACTGAAAACTGTAGCCGCAAAACCATTTTACGAAATAACTTCATCGTCGCCACCGCATAGCGCGGGTCCTCTACTAGTAATCTATTTATATGTTATAGCCATCAAATAAACTTATAGAAACATCCCCTTATTATTCTATTTACCCCCTTTTACTTTTTTTATTTTCAACTCAAAACCTTCGATCACTGGTCAAAATAATAAATAGAAATTTGTTATAAATTAACTATTATTATGATGTGATTAACAAATATATTAATCAACTTAAGATTAAGAAGAACAAGATAAGAGAAGTAATGTATAACTTATAAAAGTTTATACATGAGGTGCATTTTATCTCTATATTTGAGGTAGTATTTATACTACTAATATACACTATTTATTTACCAAGATTAGTAGTATTACTAGACAAATATATATGATAATAGTCTAATGGATTGAACATGGAACTTGACAATGTGTTAATCCACTTGAATCAATAATTCATAATAAAATTATAATTTTTAATGAATAAAGGAGGGAATGAGAGTGGGTTGGTTCCATAGAGAGGTATCCACGTGGAGAATGTACGACCACAATACAAAAAAGCATCAGCTAACTGTGTGATGTGATGTGTAACACCTCCTTCTTACTGCAAATTGCACTCTTCCTACTTATACATATATATATATATTATATATCTATCTATATCTATATATCTATCTATATCTATATGTGTATGTTTGTTTTTCTAATTGTAGAATATCATAAACGTTAACATTCATTCCATTTTGGGTTACTTATCTTTGATGATCAACCACCTAAGCTCATACTCAAACATTCATTCCTATTCATAAGCTAAAGTATTATCTTTCATTCCTTCTTTAACTGGTTGGTTTGTATTTTGGTGTTTCTTTTTACTGGTTAATACTTTTCAATTTTATGAATTACTGTTAAGGGGGTGTTTGTTTCTGATTATGTAACGGGTTACGAGCTTATGTAAATTTTGATAAACGCTTATCAAGTTCAGCTTATAAGCTTAAATAAACCATAAACTCAACTTGATAAGCTCATAAAGTTTCATGGGTGTAGTTACTACTTACAAATGGGTTCTAACCCTTGCACTTATTTATTTGTTATTAGGAATGGAGAAGGAAATTGATTTGGGGCTTTCTCTTGGTATTACTAGAGATGCAGGTGCAAATGCAAATGCCTGTACCCGTCGCTTAAGTGAGTTAGTTTGGTCTACTCAAAATGGTTTAACCATCAAGTGTGCTACCAGCACCAACAACAACAACAACAACAACGACAACGAGTGTTGCATTATCAAGGATGAAAATTCGCCTTTTTTGGGTTTAACTCCTACTTTTGCACTACTAACTTGAAATATTTCAATCAAATACTTTGTTTATTTTTGGGTTGTGATATTTTTATTATAAAACATAGATGAAAATGTTGGTGACCATCTCACTGAAATGCTAAATTGTAATAAGGGCAAGGAAAAGGAGTGTAGTGCGGATGCCAATCTCGCTACAACCACTCAAGGTGCAATAACGATAGCCCATTCCCGTTCATTCTTTATTTGTTAAACTACTTTCACATTATCACTTTCCATACACATCCTTAATTCTTTTCTTTCTTTTTTTCTAGCTCCAAAAACGGCTGATCTTTTGCCACTATTATTACCCAAAGGGCCTGAAAAGATTCGTGATAAATTCAGCCCCGATTTTGGATTGCAAGAACGTCCAACGAAACAAGAAGACTGCGTCACTGCTGGCTGTGCCCCGTTTCTTGAAAAGATTGAAGAAACTGCTGAAAATGATGTTATATTGAAAAACGTCGAGAGAGAAGACAGCCATGGTGAGAGCATGAACAGTGGTAATAATGTAATGTCAACAGGGAATAAGAGATGGAGGAATGAAGAGAATCTGATTATCGAAAGTAAAAGAATCAAGAAACAAAGTCAAGAATGTCCTCCTACCGTGGTCAAACAGCAGGACAGTTCTTTCATGAATTGGATTTCAAACATGGTCAATGGCGTAAAACCAATTGGTATTGATGATCACAAAACCTTGAATCTTGTGAGTAAAGGATTGGGATTTCAATCTCTGTATTCACAAGATGGAAAACGACTTGAAGAAACAAAAACACCTATCGAAAGTAGTAAGTCCAAAGAAATCATCTTGTTCAAGAAAACGGTATCTTGCCATGTATCAGATGATAATGATAAAGATGAAAGCTTTGACCAAAAAGCTTGTGGGAACTTATGGATCACTCGCCTTTCTTCAAAAAACAAATCCACCGACAATGTTTCTGCTTCTCTCGGCTTGAATACTCCCTGCAAATTAGATGCTTTTAAAGACACTAGACCAACTTGTTTACATATCAAGGAGAATAGAAATGTCTTGTTGAAAAAGAAGGTATCAAATTTAAATGGAATTCCTTCAACCTCTGAAAAAAACGAGTTATCGAGTGAAGACAAGATCCTCAGAATACCAAAACAAATATTTGACACTATAAAGCGGCTTAGGTTATCTCGAACAGATATCCTCAAGTAAGACTTTCATTTTTTTTTAATACAAAGAAAGAGTATTAAACACTATTCTATTATGTATTATTGTCTTTTCAGGTGGACGAATTCTCTTTTACCCATTAAAAATTTAGACGGATATTTCTTGCGGTTGCGGCTTGCAAAATGGGAGGAAGGAGTAGGAGGATCAGGGTACTACGTTGCTTGCATAACTGGTATCATCTCTCACACTTCATCCTCTACGTCTTCATACTGCACATATACCTCTTCCTCTCAGCGTGCAAACTTTTCACTTTTTAAAGTTTTAACAACAAATTTTGATTTCCTAACGGTTATAAATTTGTAATTTTCTTCTCAGAGAAATTAACTAAAGTATAGAAAAAAGTGTCAATTTTGGATTTAAAAAGTTAAAAGGTATATATTTCTCTGCATTAATGAGGGAAGAGCATCATCAAAATTTGAATGATTTAAATTGTTAATATTAAGTATTTTTCGATGATGTTGGGGATCACGAAGATGAAAACCCATCAAAAGGTTCAAAGAAGAGTATATGCGTGAACATTGGAGGTGTTGAATGCTTGGTTGAAAGTCGATACATCTCTAACTGTGATTTTCTCCGGGTAAAGTTTAGTTATCATTTTGGTGTAAGGTTTTTGATGAAAATATGGTTGATTACTTGATTTGATATTGGATTCCAATTACAGGATGAACTTGTCGCATGGTGGCGGACAAGTGGACGACCCGCTTTAATGGAAGAGAAGTTAACATCCAAGTTGGAAGAGAGAAACAAGTTGGGATTTTAAGCGAGTAGCTTTTGAAAATTTTGAAGCAATCATACTATCCTTTGATTCGGCATGTTTGTTCTCTACAACATATATAATTTTATAAATAAGTAGAGTGAGTAGCTAAAGGTCTTGAGTATGGATATAGTAATAAATATAATACACAAGTTTTTCCGGTTGTTTAAAGAATCAAACGACATTTTTAAAGAAGGTATACATGTTAAAATTAAGTTAAGAGTACAAAATCTTGAATGGTATCATAACAAATGCATTCAATCTATAAATGGGAGCCATAATGGTTAGCATATGATATTGCTTGTAACAAACTAATTACTCAAAGGGAAGATGAAGATAGAAAAAATCAGCGGTGGCAAAATGGACGGGTCGGGTTGGGTTGAGTTGCGGGTCAAAACGGGTTCGGATCAAATGGGTCACGGGTTAAATGGGTCATTTTAGACACCAGGGTCGAATGGGTCATGGGTCAAGCGGGTTGGGTCGGGTCGGGTTAGGTCAAAGTCTATAACTTTAACACTTAAATTTTATTTCAAAAAACTATTAATTATTTGTTTTAATTAATCACTAATCAAAATTATTAAATTTAATTATTAACACAAATGCTACTGTTATTTTTAATGTTTAAAAGCTATATATACATATATATATACTAGTTTTACTACTCATATGATGTACGGTTATTAGAAAACTGGTATTGAAAAACATAAATAGATTTTTAGTTTAGTTAAGTTTTATATTATAAACGTATTGATAATTAGTAGTAATAGATAATCTATCTTAACTAAAATTAAATCATATTAATAAGTAAAAGTTATAATAGTTTTATTAAATATCGTTAAGTGAGGTTTGAAAAATCGGAGTGTGACATTCCATAATTTATATATATATTGAAAAATAAAGGAAATTTGCTCAACAAAAGAATAAAAATAATAATAAAGTAAACTGGTACTTTTTAAAACAACCACCAAACACCTTTTTCTCTCTCTACAAAAAAAAACATGGCCTATTTTTTTACGGTTTTTCTCGCATCTGGTTGTTTAATATCCTTAATAATTGTCGCCCTTCTCTATAGTCTGACTATAATCACCGGTAAGTATTTTTGATTTAAACAAAAACTTCACGTAGTATGCATCCAATTCAACCCAATCTCTGACCCGTTCGACCCGTGTTTGATTTTGGAAATTTTTCGACCCATTGAACCCGTTTGTTACATTAAAGGTTGCCAAAATCGGCCCAATTAGAGAAGAAACTCACCCAAATTGACCCGAAATTTGTCTTTTGGGTCAACTTTGCCGGTGCTAGAAAAAATGTAGTTGATTACACAATATGTTGTGGGTGATTATCCTCGATATGTTTAGCAATCGAATAGTGGCGATCGCTTCTTTCACCATCTACATATCCAAATCCAAAACAATCGCAGCATTTAATTAGCAGTAAGGAATAGTAGAATTATCTGAGCATAAGTAGGATGAGATTTGGTAACCGCTGCTGATTTAGTTTAATGGATTACATATATTGTGGCCTATTTTATTCACTAACATCCATGCTATCACAACACAAAACATTTGAACGTTTAAGCCGGATAGAAAATCACAAAAAATGTAAATGCTAGTCCCTTAACAAAGATGTTCATATACTAAGAGCAAAAGGGCGTCGGTAAAACTTGAACTTCAACAAGAGCCACAAGGGTGTAGACATTTTAATGTGTTTAGTTCCTCAATATTGGACTCGGTTTGACAAACATATAAATTGAAATGTTGTTGTCACATCATAAAATTATCGCCCTAGTAGGTGGTCAACGTAACTCTTAGAGAAAATTGAGAAGCCAACTAACAATGAATTTGTGACTCCTCGATATTTTACTTCAACACTAGAATGGAAAACCACATTATGTCGATAGAAGGCAACGATATAGAATTATCACTAAGAAATACATAATATTCTAAAATTTTGCATCTTAGTATGGGATACGGCTATTAAAAAATGTGGCATGAAGTTATAGACCATGGAAAATCACACCACGGTCCACGTATATCTCGAAAGATGCTTTTTAATACATTCGAGTACTGTTCTTGTGGTTGATGCATGAAAAGGCAAATTCATTGAACGGCACACGATATGCCATGTATCCTAAATGTAAATATTGAAGAGAGATGACTAAACTCCGACATACTATAAGATAGAAAAAACAGTGATCCAACTGTGGCTAGCTTGGTTTAAGTAACGACAATAATGTGACGTGGATTGCGTCGACGCATCTTGCCAAGCTCAAGAATGTCAGTTGCATACTTTTGTTGAGATAAATAAAGACTTTTATGGTTATAGGTGGCAAAAGCGCCCAAAATATGATTGAGAGCTCCTAAATCTATCATCATGGATGACTATGTGATAATCACTAATTCGACACCACCAAAATCTTCGACAATTTAAAATCACCACAATTTTATTTTTCATTTTTCCGTATAACTAGAAAGATATTGATGATACTTATTAGATTAAGGTGATGTTCTTTTGAACCAAATGTTTTCCTCTAAATATGGATACCAGCTTTGAATAACCAGATGTGGTCCAAAATCATAGTCTAAATCAATACACTATGTTCTTTTTTCCATGTTAACATTTATTTTTACTACATTAGTACTAAATTGTTGCATTTATAAACCGTCTTAAATAAAAATATTCATAAAAAGTTCAAACATAATGGCAACATTTTTCAAATAAAGATAATATTCAAACAACATTTTCAACATTTTGCATTAATTGTGCCGCAAGTTGATCTCGACAATTGATCATATATTGTTGATATGTTGTATTTACATGTGGTTGAACCTCGTACTCATTGTACTCATCCCCATCTTGTACATTCTCGTTAGCATGTACTTCACCTCAATCATATTCGGACAAGAAATCATCACTTAATCATTCTTTTCGTATAAAATTATGAATAGCAAAGTATGCTATATTAATATCTCTTTGTTTCACCAAAGAATACGAAGTCATTCTCTTCAAGATGGAAAAACGTGCTTTCAAAACACCAAAGCACGCTCAATCATGTTTCTGAGTTTATTATGAATTTCTCCTTACCATTCATGGCATGTCGTCTACGGAAATCTCCAAGCCAATATCTACCATTACGATATGGCGCCATAAACCCCCAAGTATAGTTATATGCGACATCACAAAGATAAGATTTATCTGAAAGTTAATAAAATTTTCCATATTAATATTATACATTAATAGATATATAGAAACAAGATCTATTTGTGATTAAATACTAATACTATTTAATCACAAAATTTACCTACAGGAGGAGTTGGAAACTCATATTTCGGATCTACTATAGCTTCAATCAATATTCTAAAATCATGTGTCGTATATTCCCATTCGGCCACAACATAAGTAAAGATCATGTTAAAGTCACAAATTTCCAAAACATTCTGGTAACATTTACCTCTACATCTTGCTCTATATACATGTTTTTGATCTGTATGGACAATAGCGTGTACCAAAGTTCCATTAGAGGCTCTCTAATTAGAAAAAATAAAATATATAAGTTAAAAAATAAATAGTAAGAAAATAACACTAGTTGTAATATCATTATTTACCTTAAAAATTTGTCGTTCTCTGTTATTATTACCCATAAAGTTTGGGTTAGGGATTGAAAGATGTTAGTATTATAACTTATTCCACAAACACCATCATTTTATCCAAACCTATGAATTTTTGCATTTGAGTGTTGACATCTACGCTTCAACACCATGAAACGTAACGTTGGTTGTGTCCAATTATTAGGGGTGTTCTAACACTACTAAACCACAAGGTCGGTTTTTGCAACATAGTTTGCTTTTAAGGACGGTTCTTACTAAAATAGTTTGGGAGGGATATTCTTCCAAACACTACTAAACCACATGGTCGGTTTTTGCATTTTACTCACATAAAAAAAAGACCTAGTCAGAGATAAAAATAGATATTTTATATAGGGTTTTATCAGAGTTTAAAATAGATTTTTTTTTGACTCTGGTTGAAAAAATAATAAACAACAAAAGTTTTAAAACCTCGGACCGAGTCAAGTAAAATATATTTTGGCTTTTAATATACTATTTCTATTTATATCGAAAAACGGACAAGAAAATGTTTTGTTTTGTTTATTTGATCGAGATGCATCGAGAATTCAATCAGACCGTTGGAGGCAAATATCTAACTTAACTTGTTTTGTGGCCCAACCAGCCAACAACGTGTACATACGCGTATTTTAGCACCACCGCTCAACAAGCCCATACCTACTTATTCATTTCTATTTTATTTATGAACACACCTTTTGTTTTTTATTACACATTTATCTTGAATTTATTTTCTTCAATATTCTCTTATTTACTAAACCACAAACCCAATTAAATTAAACTAATTAGAGATGAAATTAAGATTTGAAATTGAAGAAGACGGATAACTTACTTTATAATTTGGTCCGAGATACAATATTTTAGATTCATTGGGAACCAATATATGGCATTAGAATTTATCTAAAAAAATCGACATATAAAAGTTAAACTTTTATATAAGCTTTTTATATATAATAAAATCAATAAAGGGCCGAACACCTTTTAACTTCTTTTAATAATATATATTTTATTATTCAAAAGGAGGTATGCTAAATATTGGTAAAATAGATACACTTTTGTATCTCTATATGTACAAGGAATACATGTCTCTATGTCCCCCCTCTTCCCTTTTTCTGTTTCTCTTTCTTTTCCTTTCCTTTATGCAAATGTAAATGTAAATGTAAATGCAGCAGCAGCAGCTTTTAATTTCTCCTCAAAACAAGAATTAGTGTAATTGATCGGAATGAAGTCAAATAGTCGTTTGGATTGTGCTGTTTTTCAGCTCACACCTACAAGAACAAGGTTACCCCTTTGCCCTAACTCAATTATATATCTATATCTGTATCTATATCTATATCTATATCTATATCTGTATCTATAATTACCAGGTGTGATTTATACATCATTTCAAATGACAAGAAAGAGAAAATAGCTTCTGGTTTGCTTAACCCCTTCATTGCCCACTTAAAGACTGCTCAACTTCAGATTCAACAAGGTGGTTATTCCGTATTCTTACAACCCCCGATTACCACTCATAATTCTGCTGATTGGTTTACCAAGTCTACCCTCCAAAGTTTTGTTCGTTTTGTGAGCACTCCTGAGATTCTCGAACGTGTTTGCACCATTGAATCCGAAATCCTTCAGATACAACAAGCTATTTCCATTCAAGGAGATCTTCCTTCTCCTTCCCTCGCCGTACATTTACAAGACCAACCTCTGCTGCTAACCAATAAACCTGCATCTTACGACGACAAGGCAATTGTCCTTTATACGCCTGGTGCCAATGAGACGACCCATTCAAGTCCTAACCAAGATAATTCAAAGTATTGCTTCCTTAACTCCATCCTTCAACTATATATATAATATACCCATCTGCTTATATTTCTATTCCTTAACAGAGTCCAGCTTCTAAATGTTCTTGAGACACGCAAAACAGTGCTCAAGAAAGAACAAGGCATGGCCTTTGCGCGTGCTATGGCTGCTGGATTTCATGTTGACCAGGTCGCACATTTGTTATCATTTGCTGAATGCTTTGGTGCATCACGTCTAATGTAACCAACCTGTCTTTGCATAACTCTTCTCAACTGATGCTCTACATCTACACCGACTTTACTCTTTTTCATCTGATTTTGGTACAGGAGTGCTTGCTTGAGTTTCACTGATTTGTGGAAGCAGAAACACGAGTCTGGACAATGGGTTGACATAGAACCAGAAGCAGGAGATGCAATGTCTACCAAATCAGATTACTCTCCATCAGGAATTGGTATGACTACAAACAGGGATGATGCTATTTGCGAAACTAAAGAGAGACCACCAGGAACTGATCCAAATGCAGGTAAGCTTTTTACTGATCTTCATATGTTTTTGTATCAATACCATCTTCCTCTTCACAATGGTATTTTCCCAGTATCGATATATGTATTTTTCACCCCCTGAAATTATTCATGCTCAATGAAGTTTATGGTTATGCATGTGACGTGTGATCCAGATCATGCTTAATAGTCTCAACTTTCACCACTACTTGAAAGGATCAAATGAAATATGATTAGAAGTTATAGAGTACTCCCAAATACAAGGACTGATCTAGGCTTGCCGATTCAAGAGCGAGTCTTGTTTTATTTTATTTATGAAAATTTGGGATTTTATCACTTTTACACTAAGACTAAGATTAGTGTTAAAAATATTATCATTTTGATAATATTTTAATAACTTTAGATTACTGTATTAACATATTGAATGATATTGTTTTGAATGATTGCCTTTAGCTTGTGTATTCAATATCGTATCACAAATCTTTAGTTCAATGCATGATCGGAAATTATGGCCTTAAACTTTAATACCTTGTAAGTTGTCTGTCTTGGTGTGTATAGAACTTGATCCTCCAGGCTCTTTTATTGATCGAGTAGTTGGTTCCATTTACAAGACTCCATCTTCTATTTTTTTTAATGGGTAACGAGTCTGGAAACACCTTTGATGTAGGAGTTTAAAAAAATACAGGAGTATCCTTGTTGATTTCTTATCGGATCTTAATCTGTTTACTTAACTTGTATCCCAATTCATAATAATGTTATTTCTAAGTGAGCATTTACAAATAAGTAATTCTTTTTTATTTGTTGCAGCGGGTGGTCAGCAACAATATCATACAACAGGGCAATTTCCCCATCCAGGTTTCCCTCCATGGGCGATGCATTCTTCTCCGGGTGGCGTACCAGTGTATCAACCATATCCCATGCATCCCTACTATCAACATTATCCTGCTGGAACTGCTCCGTTTTATCCTCCACCACCTTACCCCCCATACCCCACATCATCATCATCCCCAATGGATAATAGATATACCAATTCGGAATCTGAAGAAACCTCAGAACAACATAAGAATGGTTCTGGAAAATCTAATAAAACAAAATCAGGCAGGGTGGTTATCCGTAATATTAATTTTATTAACTCAAAATCCCAGAATTCCTCCTCAGAAGATGATGAAATAGATACTGATGATGAGACTGTGCTTAATACACAACACCCAAAGAGAAAAGATAACCGCAAAGAGCCTGAAACTGAGATTCCTAATGGAAAGGAAACAGATGGTGTTGGCCACTGGGGCGCATTTCAAAGTTATCTACTTAAAGGGGCTGCAGAAGGTGACCGTTCTTCTGCTAATGAAGATATGTTTGCAATGGAAAAGGATTCTAAAACAAAAAGACGCCAAAAAACAATGCCTGATAATGATCCATTAGCCCATGCAGAACGTGACGATGCTGGTGGTGAAGATCACAGAATGAATATGCAGTCATATGATGGAAATGGAAGAAAGATTATGTACAGGAACGGAAATGACGATTTTATGATAGGTGGAAGAGAAGAAGTAAATGTAAGGAATTCATTGGCCGATAATCGGTTCGAGGCTAGTTTGGACCGAAATGGCTTGCAGCATGCTCCTGGTGATGAAGCAGTCATGGTTTCCTTGCGCTCAACTTCAGGTGTAAATGACAATAGAAGTAGCATCAACATGGACTATTATAATGACCACCCATCATCCAGTAATAAAAATCCAAAAAACAGTGAGCAAGTTAAATATGAGCCAGATGCCTTAAGCTTGATGCCTGAACGAGATGTTGAAAAGAGGAGTAGAGGTTATGATCCTGCTTTAGACTATGAAATGCAGATAGCTGAAGATGCCGCTTCACGTGAGAAAAAGAGCAAGGAGGTTAAGAAAGGAGGGCCTAAGAGTGCAGAAAAGCAACAACAGTCGAAAGTAGCAGCCAAACAGGGTGGTGGTTTAGATAAGAAGTTTGTCGGGAAGGGAAGACCGTCGAAGGTGAATAATACCCTAGAGGATGCACGAGCACGTGCGGAGAAACTAAGATCCTATAAAGCTGATCTCCAGAAGATGAAGAAACAGCAGGTAAAATAATATATATCAGTTCATATTAATTATTTTCCCGAGCGGGGAATCAAGTAGTCAGTATACTTAAATTCTAGTTTGTTGGTTTGTTTTATTTCAGCAAGATGCAGAACATAAAAGACTTGAAGCTTTAAAGATGGAGAGGCAAAAGAGAATCGCTGCAAGAGGAAATCCCAGCAGACAAGCGGTAGCAACTAATAAACTGTCCCCAATGTCTCACAGAGGAGCTGGATCCAAGTTCACCGATTCAGAGCCTGGCTCATCATCTCCTCTGCAAAGGTCCAAAATAAGACCCGCTTCCATAGGATCAACCAGCAATTCAAAGAAACCCTTGACAAGCAAGTTAATTGACGGGAATCATTCGGCTGGGAATCGGTTGACCAGATCTTTGTCATCCATGTCAGATACAAAGAAAGAAATCAATTCTGTCACACCTGTTTCAGTGACCCGCATTAGAAGACTATCCGAGCCTAAGAAGATGAACAATACTCGTGTTACTACTACTGCTATTACTACTAAGACACAGGGTGCTGGGCCTGTTACAAAAGCAAAGTTATCTAATGGATCCCAGACCAAAAAGATAAATGCTATTATTAACCTTGATCAAAGTAAGGCCACGACTCTTCCTGAGCTCAAGGTCAAAACATCCAAACTATCTTCAAATCTTACAAGCCAAAAGGAGAGGGAGGATAATCCTGTTGCAACTTCTAAAGTTGCGAAACTGAGTTTAAACGACACATTATTGCATACTGATGACAACCCTATTATCGTAGACAAGAGTGTTGTTATGCTTGAAAATAAACAGAAACAGCCATCAATAAGTAGTAAAGAGTTTGACAGTAGTAATCATGGAACAGGGGTGAATATTCATGTTGTTGATAAGGAGACCATTTCAGTCCAACCACAGAAGCATCCTATTTCAGCCGAGGTGAAATGTTTATGTATCTCTTATCACATAATCCATCCACCGACCCCATAATGATCCTTATTCTAAAAACAAATGCAAACATTTTCTGTTCCGGTCTGTCAAAAATTTATCTTTAAACCTTAAACTTTGAGGTCCCATGATTTGACAGTGCTAGTCTGGATATATATTCCCTTCTTAATAAAATGTTGTGATCTTGTGGTCGGTTCATCAGGTGAAGAAAGATTCAGTGGAGGAAACAAGTTCCTCAGAGTACCAACCTCCTTATGCACGTGTTTCATCTTTCGAAGACCCTTGTACTCGAAATTCAGAATACGCGAAAGCACCTCAGACAAATTTTGGGATGGTATCAGGAAATGAAAAAGCATATATTTCTGATTTTAACAACTTGAAGTTGGAAAAAATCCCTGAAATTGTTGAGAAGCCACAAGCAAAGGGATTCAGACGGCTTCTCAAACTTGGAAAGAAAAGCCATACTCCTACTGATACTGCAAGTGGGAATGATTTTCAACCCGAAGGTAACTCCCAATTCATATATCCGTTGTTTTAAAGCTATTACTAGTATTGCCGAGTTAATGGTTATAATTATGGTTTGTCAACAGTTAATACATTGAAGACCTTAATCTCTGAAGATCAAAATGGTCAAAAGTGTGAGTATAGTTGTTAATTAATGAAAGATTTTATAATCATAGTAAGTGTATTTGTTTGATTGTTGGTATTGAATATGTTTTGACAGCTTCAAGACATTTCTCTTTATTATCATCGTTCCGTGGGAAGTGAAGAAGAAGAAGAACAACAGGAGGGAGGAACGGAACGCATGAGAGCTTAAGAAGTGTAATGTGTAGTTTATGATGAAATTGAAACTGAATTTGGGAGTGTGAAAAGTGGTGACAATCTAATGGTTAAGTTACTTTTAGAACAGCCGGTCATACTGATTATATTTTTAAGAGTAAATTACATAGATCGTCCCAAAGGTTTATACGAAATTACGGTTATTGTCCCTAAGTTTAAAAAGTTGCATGGTATGTCCCAAAGTTTAGAGTAATTACGGATTTCGTCCCTAATTTGGATGTCCGTTAATTTCCACCGTTAGCCTTCCCTCACGTGTTAAACACGTGAGGGGTATTTTCGTCATTTCGCAGTCTTCTTCCCCAAAATAAAATAAACCCTAAGAAAATAAGCTTTCCCAAACAAACACACACACACACACACACACACACACACACACCGGAAAGAATTTCGCAGTCATGAATTGATGCTCAGTTATCACGGAAATCATCTTGTTGAGTTATGTTTCATAAATTGTTTTGTGTCATCAACAGATGATATGAGTATAGGTCGGTTTGGTTACGTTTTGGCAAAATTAAATTCACCGTAGTTTATTTCGTAAGGCTTTTTTAAAAACAAGAGTCTATGTGAAATAAAAATAATATTACAATTAGGAGACAAAATAAATTGTTTTGGACGCGTGATAACTGAGCATCAATTCATGACACAAAACAATTTCGCAGTCATCATCACCGGAGCCACCACCCCAACCGACGTCGCCGGAAAAAAACAAGCTCCTCGGAATCCGTTGTCATTGCTGCTGATTTCTTCTGTTCCGTTTTCAAAAGGGTTGGAATTCACATCATTATTAGACATTGATTGATTAGGGTTCTTTTTTGATTTATTTTGATTAGGGGTATTTTGATTCGGAACAAAATACAATGATTAGGGTTCTTTTTTGATTTATTTTGATTAGGGGTATTTTCCAAATGGACTAGGAATGAAAAGTTTAGTTCATCGATTCATAGTGCAAAAAGACGAAAACCAATCGATTCCAAAAGTTTTGTCGCCGGAAAATCAATCTTTTTTGATTTATTTTGATTCGGAACAAGGTCTAATCAATCGATGAACTAAAGTTTGTGATTTCTTCTGATTTTGATTTATTTTGATTTTGATTTTTGGATTTTTGAGGAAGAAGGAGAAAGGTAGGTGAAAAGTGCGAAATGACGAAAATACCCCTCACGTGTTTAACACGTGAGGGAAGGCTAACGGTGGAAATTAACGGACATCCAAATTAGGGACGAAATCCGTAATTACTCTAAACGTTGGGACATACCATGCAACTTTTTAAACTTAGGGACAATAACCGTAATTTCGTATAAACCTTAGGGACGATCTATGTAATTTACTCTATTTTTAACTTAAAAAAGGAAAGAGACAAGTTAGAAAAGTATGACAAAGAAATAATCAATTAAAAATTACACAAAAGTCGAAAATGTGTTGTAAAAGGTTTGAATAATAAAAGATTAAAAATTATACAAAAATTACTTATTTTGCCATAGTGACATCCAATTGGGCAGTATATAAGTCACGAATCTTGTATCAAAGTTAGTTACATATTTCCTAAACCTTACACCAAAGTTACACTTAAGAGGAAACTCATGGGAGGTCGAACCAAAACAACCTCCTATCAATGGGACAAACCCCCGTTAACACCTTTTCCATTAACACCTTTTCAATTATCCATTCCAATTTTGAAGTGCATACAATTATGACTCTCAAACATTTTATTGATACATAGAAAGTTATTACTTTTACTATGAAAAAGAAAAAAAATATATATGAAATTAGATATATATATTGAATGAAGTATTTTTTAATTAAATTATTTATTTTGTCCAATTATTAAAGACACTAGTTACTTTAAGAGATTGAAAAGTTAAAAATATTTAATTTATTTATTTATTTAAAAAAATCAAAAGTAAAAAGGATAATCACATATTAATACTCTAAACAAAGTTTCTCATGTTTAACAACTTTGCTAAATTCCGCTCTCAACTCAGCATATCCCACAACAAACCCATTATCCACACAAGTATTTAAAGAAAAGTGAGTGAGGAACTTGGCGGGCGGACGGGCACCTATAATTTAACCCTAGATTTGGGAAAGGAAAGGAAAGGGAAGGAAAAGAAATGGTTGGGGTAAATTGGTATGAACAACAAAAAGACGATCAAATTCACCGTGTTCTTGTTGCCCCCCTATCACTATCAGAAGCAGGTTACATTTTCTAATTCCTTTTTTTTTTTTTTTAAATTGTTTAGTTAGGATAATAGGATTATTGAATGTTGGTGTTATAAGCAGGAAATGAGAATCAGCGTTTGATTCAACTTCGGCATCCGAAAACCGGAAACACTACTTCCTACATACTTACCAATCATAATAATATTTATGAACTTAATTGGTTTAAACAATCTTATACCTCCTGGTTCATCCAAGATTATATCTCTCAAGATGGCGGTTTGTACGCTGCTACTCCGATTGACCCTGTTTTCCTTCTATTGCCTATCTTTCATCAAGCACGCATTCAAAAGAATGGAGATGGAGGGATGTTTAGGCAACTTGACGATATCATTTTCATTGACGACTATCCTGATTATCAGTATTTATTGAATCTCGCACTAACCTCAATGGAACTACTTTTGGATTCTAAACGTAATACACCGCTTGCCTTCTGCCACTTTGTAAACTCTAATACTTTTATTTGAAATTTTAAAACTTATGGGACCATTCCAATCACATGTTTCTTTTTTTTCATCATCACACAGATATTGGATCCACTACCTTTTTTAGACTAAACGACCATAAGGTTTTAGCCTGGTTGTCCTGTAAGGTATACGACGTCAACATAAAGTTTGTGGGTTATTCGCATGTTTCTTTTCTTTCTTCAAGAAAATATTTCTGAATATCTTATTCATTGCTAGGTACAACAACTCAAACAGACACTTGTCAATTTGGATAACAATTATGCCGCTCAAACTCCCAAAGATACATGTATCTCTCTACCTTCTTAAATATACATTTCTCGCTAAACCAACAGTTTCAAGTATTCCCATTCCATTACATCTTGATAATCTAGTTTTTCTCGTCCTTTGCTGCAGTGGCTGATGTCGTCATGATTTTGGGTGAATACTTGGCAGATGACCCATGGTTGACGCTCTTATGTAACAATTTAAGGTACAAGCTGTTATTTTTTATTACCACAACAAGTATTGATTTCTGAGTTTCGAGAAAAAAATTCTCAGGTTAAATATAGGTGAGCTAGTTCAGGCTCCAGATACAAAAATCCATATGCCACCCGCACCAAATTCATTTAATCCGATACAGGTATTTTCATGATTTATTAACATTTGGAGTACTAACTGTTGATTCACATCCCTTATAAAAACAACCATGTTAAAACTTAAATAATTATTCATTGGTTGATGTTATATAAAATAAAGTAAAAGTAACCTGTTTTAGATAAAATAACCTGATGAAATGAAATATTAAACTTGTTCAGTTTGGACTTGTGATTATTTAACATTTCAGGATCAGACGGGGAGAGTTACCCGAAATGGAAAGCAAAATAAGAAGGCAAAAGTGGTGGAGAAAAATTCACACAACATTAAAGATATGTTTACGAGGGCTTCAAAGAGGGGAAGATGAAAACAGTTTATGCTACACCTTTTTATTGCATAAATATTGTGTGAACCAGTTGAATATTGATTCTGTTACTTGATTGTCATTGAACAAAAATTGAATTTCTTAGCGTGCCAAGTATCAGTCAAATTTCGTAGCTGCTTGTTAACAATTTTACATTTAAATGGTTTCTTGATGACGTAAAGAGAAATTGCAAACATTTCTTCTTATAGCATGATATCTAAGCTAAATCGATCTCTCAACCTGTGAATGCTTTTCTACTGTTGATGAATTTTTGTACGGATTGAGTAAAAGTTATCCAACAAGTCATTTTTTTTCGAATAAATTAAAAGTGGTGTGACTAAATTCAATTTTCTACAGATTGTACTTGATCACGAGACTATAAATGATTGTTCATTACAACAAGCGGCTAAAACACCAATAAATTTACTTCTATACATTATATGCCATACTTAAGAATCATTCATTCACTCGCTCAAGCCATCATCAAGAAAATTGAGGTCATCGTTTTCGTCTTCATCTTCATGAGCAACATTTTTAGGTGGAGGATGAGCGTGTAATGGTTGTATGTCCATCACCTGTAATGAACCTTTTCTACTCTCTCCATTCGCTTCATCGTATTCCACCAACCCATTCTCGTATTCCATTTCACTACAAACCTCCTGAAAGGATAAATAATAGTCAAACATCAACAGATTCTCGGAACAAGGGAAGAAGGAATAAAGAAGGGTGTTACCTCGTCCTCTTGATATGCTTGTTTTTCTGGCTTTACAATCCAGTCATACAACAGATTCTCTTCCAGAACGGTGTCCATGAAAGCCGAAGTGTTTGACATTTTCTTCCTTATTTGGCGTTCCCTTAGTCGTAAGTTGTAGTGAACATATATAAAGTCGTTTAATCTTTTCTGTCCCAGACGGTTATGCCTCTGGTTGTGAATCTGGTCATATATGCTCCAATTATGCTCACAACCAAATGACGAGCATGTTTGACTCAATATACGTACAGCAATCTGTTGCAGCTCTAAGCAGTTTATGCCATGTTGTTGCCACCACCCAGCTAAAACCAATATAAATGCAAATGCTACTCATTAAAGTATTTGTGTGATCAAATCAAAAAAGACCCTCCTCTGTTACCAACCTGGATTTAGTTCTGTTCGTGTGCTGATAGCCAAATCCGTTCCAAAATCAGCTTTTGCAGAACCAAAATCCGAAATCTGCACCAGCCAATTAATATCCTTCAGAAATTACAATCTGACTTTGTTATAAAATCAAAGGATGAAGAGTCTACCTGTTTCGATGCTGATACCCGTCTTGCATTGTTTGGCTCAAATCTAACGATGCATGAATTTAGCCCACGCACAACCTCCGGGTACTAAACCATCATAAGAACGATAAGTAACATAATAAGAACAATTTTGGTAGGTAATAAGATATGTATTTCTTACAGGTATAAAATCAGGTCGATATCTGTAAGATGGATTTAGAAAGTAAGCAGCAAGATACAAAGGATGGCTGAGAGACGAATTCCAGTGATGGTCAATTATGCTCCACAAGTTACCATATTTTCGTGCGTCATCACCATGGTTGCTTTTTATGACAAGTTTTGCCTTGTACATGTCATTATATATATATGCCATTGACAGGCTGTCATCACCGTTTACCTTTTCAAGCACTTCCAGAATAGGGCCCACTGATCTCTTAACATATTGAGCCTTTTTCCAAAATGTAGCATTCATTACAATTTTTTCAACCTCTTCACCTTCCTCAGATTTTGAAACTCGAGATGATAGCCATTTAGTGGACTGAAACAAGCGTTTGAGAGCAGCCCTGTGGTCTATCAGGCTTTGCAACGTTAGAAAACTCGATGCATGTCGAGTAAAAGATGCTCTCACCACTTCTTGTCCCTCAGTATATTCTCTTTTCATTAAATTTAATAACCACATCTGGTTGTACAAAAGCTTTATAACTTTCTGTCCTTTCTCGATACATTCCGCCACCCATTTTATTTTTGCAAAATCTTCCAGCATTTGTTCAATACAAGAAGCAGCACAAGGAGTCCAAAACAGATTTTGTCGTTTTTCTTCCAGCATCTTTCCAGCGGCTTGATAACTGGGTGTGTTTTGTGTGACTACCTAGAGCGACCAGTTAAACCATAAATCAGCCTAAAACACATAAGTCAAATATAACGATGATAGGTTTATTATATCTACCTGTACAACGTTTTCTTCCCCAGTCTCATCCACGACTTTGTCAAGAAATTTAAATAGAGTTGGTGCATCTTCAACAAATTCAGTGGCATCAACTGAAGAAACAAAGTGCAAACCTCGAGGACAAGAAACCAGAATGTTGATTAACGTCCTGTTGTGTGCATCTTTCCAACTATCTGCCAATATAGAGCAACCAGTGACAGCCCAAGAGGCTTTATATTCAGCTAGGTGGGTTTTAATGGTAGTGATTTCATCCTGAAGAAAGCGACCTGATAACATAATGCTCGGGGGAGCTGGTAAGTCTTGTCCATATTGACCCACCGTTTCCAGCATCTTATGGAAGTAGGGTGAGTTTGCTGCCTGTGTTGGAACTCCAGCATGATAAAAGAACTTGGATATTGCAGACATGACATCCTTTCGTGATATTTTTGGTGATTGCACAATGGTCTCGATGGATTTTGTTTTTTTCAACAACGGTTCTTCTTCAGAAGATATCATCATCATTCTTTTGGAATCAGTGGAAAATCGTTTTTTATCTCCATTTGAGATTAGTAGATCTTCATCATCTTGGTGCTCGTCATCATCTGAGTTCATCATATAAAACGCTGCTGCTGATGCTGTTGACGATGATGGTTCAGGTCTTCTGTGTCTCCTCCCAGTACGATGCCATTTCATATTCTCTTTAATTTTGAGATAGACATCCTCAGGAGCAGATTTACAGGGTGCTACTTCACCTGGTATTCTAGCGAGGTGTTGTTTAAAACGATTAATGCCGCCGCTAACTATTTTATCACAGTAATTGCATTTAACTTTTTTCTTTCTGTCGTCTCGAGGAACACCATGTTCCCAACCAGGATCAACATATCCTAATGAACGAAGAGGAGCCGTATTTATAACCAAACCCTTGTCTACACCGCCAAGGTGTTGTTGTTTTCCTTTGCTTCTATTTGTATCATAATTGTGATTGTCATTATCATTATAAGGGAAGTTGAGATAAGTATCAAATTCGGTTTGCTTACGGGATCCTTGTAAATTAAGTTTCATTTGAAGGGAGACATCCGGAGGTGCGTTGTCACAATAAGTAACTTCGCCGGATAAACGAGCTAAATGTTGTTTTAATCTGTAAATGCCACCACTAACAACTTTACCACAATAATTGCATCTAACTTTTTTCTTTTTGTCATCTTGGGGAGTAGCATGTTCCCAACCAGGGTCAACAAATCCACCGGAACGGACTGATGTTGTCATTATAACTACTACTATTAATAATCAATTCCTAACCCTAATATTAAAACCCTAAACATACAATACAAAGAAATAATAATAAGAGAGTTAGTGTACCTAATTAGGGTAGATTGATTTCAGAATTTCATTTTCGGAAGAAGAAGACGATTGATTATTCATGGATGGAACAACAAGAAACACAGGTTTTCTTTTCCTTTTTCTTTTTAATCAAAAGGCCCAATTTTCTTTCTTTGTGTAAGTATGGGTTGGGTTGGGTTGGGTTTGGGCTACCTAGCAATTTTCATAACATATGAAACCCAAAATACTGAATTTACATATTACATAAATATAAACATTTCACCTTTATTTATTTAGAGTTAATTACATAAATTGTCTTTATAATTTACTTAAAATTATGGATTTCGTTCCTAAGTTTAAAAGGTTGCATAAATCATCCAGTTTTAGAAACTAATATCTTAAGTTAACATAAGGACCGTTATTGACTTATATCATACTTACAACTACCACCATCCACGCCCTTCACTTTCACCTTCCGTTTTTCCGGCTGGTCCACCGATGCCATTCCAATATGGCCAACACTTCCATCTCCTGTTTAAACTCACCCAAGTCCACTTTTGGTATCATTTCTTCTTTCTATTTTTTATGTTTTTTTTTTGTTGATTTTTATGAGTAATTATGTTGTTTTATTTGTTATAGGGTTGATCTTTATACAGGAATGCCAAATGGTTCTTCAGTAAGTTTTTCCCCCCTGTTTCATCATAGTACAATTACAACTACTTGTTTATACTAATAACACGATTTTAAAGGGAACCATTAACTAAATTGCCCATGTCCTCGACTTCCCACAACAAGACTAGTAAACCATACATTTGGTTGACAATACAAGGATTTTGCTACTTTGGCTAGATCATTCATTATTTCACCAATTTTATTGCCTTCGTGTTTGTATAATAATCTACATTTTTTCGTACTGCAGAAAACAGTGAAGGATGAAAACAATTGCTTAAGCAGGACATGTATCCAATAAACTGAAACCACTTACTCGACAGGAAATCTTTTTTACGATATTGTTTGTGTGTGCAGTTCTCTAATTGTTGATACTGAATTATCTAGGGAGATGAATGAACTAGGACTTCCTTTATCTTTTTACACAAACAAGGAGGTATACTATATTTTCTTATTACAAGCTTCTTTTAGGTTTCTTTAGCTACATGATTTAGCTCATGAGCTTTTAGAACGATTTGTTGTTTCCTTTGTTGCCGGATGTTGCTCTATCTAAGAAACATTGTAAATCATATTACCTCCTACAAACCCTAAACCCTAAACCCCAACCCTAATTTGGGAATGAAATTAGACACCAAGAGCTACAATTTACAGTTTTCCATAATCAAATAACATTATTTATCACATCTTTTTGTCTATGCTCGTGAATAGATATTTACGAGTTTATGTGATTTCCTTAATTTGGCCATATCTTTCTCGTACGGATACCGATGGAGGTAATTCAATTTAGGAATGAAATTAGACACCAATAGCTAAAATTTCAGGTTTTTCTAAAATCAAATAACATAATTTTTATTTTTCACATCTTATTGCCTATGCTCGTGAATAGATATTTACGAGTTTATGTGATTTTCTTGATTTGACCATATCTTTCTCGTACGGATATCGATGGAGGTAATTCAATTTCGGAATGAAATTAGACACCAAGAGCTACAATTTACAGGTTTTCCATAATCAAATAACATAAATTTTATTTTTCACATCTTTTTGTCATTAACGAGTTTATGTGATTTCCTTTATATGACCATATCTTTCCGTACGGATACCGATGGAGGTAATTCAATTTGGGAATGAAATTAGACACCAAGAGCTCCAATTTACAGGTTTTCCATAATCAAATAACAAATTTTTTATTTTTCACATCTTTTTGTCTAAGCTCGTGAATAGGTATTCACGAGTTTATGTAATTTCCTTGATTTGACCATTTCTTTCTCGTACGGATACTGATGGAGGTAATTCAATTTAGAAATGAAATTAGACACCACGAGCTGCAATTTATAGGTTTTCCAGAATCAAATAGCATAGTTTTTACTTTTCACATCTTTTTGTCTATGCTCGTGAATAGAAATTCACGAGTTTCTATAATTTTCTTGATTTGGCCATATCTTTCTCGTACGGATACCGACAGAGGTAATTTAATTTGGGAATAAATTAGACACCAAGAGCAACAATTTACAGGTTTTCCATAATCAAATAACATTATTTTTATTTTTCACATCTTTTTGTCTAAGCCCGTGAATATATATTCACGAGTTTATGTGATTTCCTTAATTTGGCCATATCTTTTTCGTACGGATACCGACGGAGGTAATTTAATTTGGGAAGGAAATTAGACACCAAGAGTTACAATTTACAGGTTTTCCATAATCAAATAACATAATTTTTTTTCCACATCTTTTTGTCTATGCTCGTGAAAAGGTATTCACGAGTTTATGTGATTTTCTTGATTTTGACCATATCTTTCTCGTACGGTTACCGATGGAGGTAATTCAATTTGGGAATGAAATTAGACACCAAGAGTTACAATTTACAGGTTTTCCATAATCAAATAACATAATTTTTATTTTTCACATCTTTTTGTGTATGCCAGTGAATATATATTCACGAGTTTATGTGATTTCCTTGATTTGGCCATATCTTTCTCGTACGGATACCGACGGAGGTAATTCAATTTGGGAATGAAATTAGACACCAAGAGTTACAATTTACAGGTTTTCCATAATCAAATTAACATAATTTTTATTTTTCACATCTTTTTGTCTATGCTCGTGAATAGGTATTCACGAGATGTAGGTAATTCAATTTGGGAATGATATTAGACACCAAGAGCTACAATTTACAGGTTTTCCATAATCAAATAACATAATTTTTATTTTTCACATCTTTTTGTCTAAGCTCGTGAATAGGTATTCACGAGTTTATGTGATTTCCTTGATTTGACCATATCTTTCTCGTACAGATTACGACGGAGGTAATTCAATTTGGGAATGAAATTAGACACCAAGAGTTACAATTTACAAGTTTTCCATAATCAAATAACATAATTTTTATTTTTCACATCTTTTTGTCTATGCTCGTGAATAGGTATTCACGAGTTTATGTGATTTCCTTGATTTGACCATATCTTTCTCGTACGGATACCGATGGAGGTAATTCAATTTAGGAATGAAATTAGACACCAAGAGGTAAAATTTACAGGTTTTCCATAATCAAATAACATAATTTTTATTTTTCACATCTTTTTGTCTATACTCGTGAATAGATATTCACGAGTTTATGTGATTTCTTTGATTTGGCCATATCTTTCTCGTACGGATACCGATGGAGGTAATTGAATTTGGGAATGAAATTAGACATCAAGAGCTACAATTTACAGGTTTTCCATAATCAAATAACATAATTTTTATTTTTCACATCTTCTATGCTCGTGAATAGGTATTTACGAGTTTATGTGATTTCCTTGATTTGACCATATCTTTCTCGTACGGATACGGATGGAGGTAATTCAATTTGGGAATGAAATTAGACACCAAGGGCTACAATTTACAGGTTTTCCATAATCAAATAACATAATTTTTACTTTTCACATCTTTTTGTCTATGCCTAGGGGTGTTATTCGGGTCAACCCGACCCTAATAAGCAACTTTCGGGTCGGGTTCAATCGGGTTTTAACTAAAATTTTCTAACCATAACCCGACCCTAATAAGAGTTCGGGTTTTAGGGTTCGGGTCGTTTTCGGGTCGGGTCCAATAGGGTCGGGTTATATCGGGTCCGGGTACAAGTTATGATATATATAGGCTAGAACCCAATAAAACATATGATATATATAGGCTAGAAGATGAATCGGGTGTTTCGGGTTGACCCGATAGACCCGAAATACGTGTATAACCCGATAAAACCCGACCCTAAAATGGTAAATAGGGTTCGGGTCGGGTCGGATATTTTAACACCCCTATTGTTGGGTACTCTCAAAATTTAAACTTTCACCTTTAATTACTGAATTTTCAGTCATTAAAAGTCTTAATATTATTTAAAAAAAAAAAATTCTGGGTTCCTTTTTGTAATTATATAATTGCAATAATCTTTAAAATAATTACAAGTCACATACAAAAACTGGAAAAATTAAAAGCATAAAATTACAATAGTAGCACATTATCGATTCATTCAAAGTTAAAAACCTGACTTCGCATTCACTTCATTTAATTTTGCCTCAAACTTCACCCACTGTCAAACACATTTCGTTCAATCTAAACACAACATAGAAACAATAAAAATTGAAAAGTCGATTATAGCATTATTTACTTTTTGAACGAGATAAAAAGCACTTTCTCGAATGCTTAGCTCCAATGATACATCCGACATGTTCTGCAACGAAAAGTGCTAATTTAAAGAAACCTGAAGGATGCAATACTTACTAAAAACAGGGGAGGGGACTTTAGGTTCATGTAACAAAAAAGTAACAGGAGTTATTAATCAGTAAAGGTGTCACCTTGGAAAGGTGCAATACGCCGCGGAAAACAAGGAAAGCTTAGTCCGAGATATGTTGGACCATTTGAGATACTCGAAAGGGTAGGTCCAGTTGCGTATCGTTTAGAACTACCACAAGAGCTCGGTAACATACATAACACTTTTCATGTTTCGAGACTGAAAAAGTGCTTATCGGACGAAACACTTATCACACCTTTAGAAGAAGTACAACTAGACGAAAAGCTCCAATTTGTCGAGGAGCCGATTGAAATCATAGATCGCGAAACTAAGAAACTAAGACACAGTCGAATCCCTATAGTGAGGGTACGTTGGAACGCAAAACGTGGCCCCGAATATACCTGGGAACGAGAGGATCAAATGATGCTTAAGTATCCTCATCTCTTCACTTCTCCCACAACGAATACTACAAGTTGAAATTTCGGGACAAAATTCTTTCAACGTGGGGAGAATGTGACAACCGTCTAAACTCAGGTCGAGAACGCTAACTTATAACCTCGATACGATATTTGATACTCGATATAACTAACTTTATGTGTTACGTGATTGCGTAGACATAACTCTTTAAGCTAAGCTCGATGTAACTCACACAAAACTTTTAACGTAGGTTTACGTTACTTAAACTCTAAACGTGTGTGTCTCGGAAACGGAATCGGAATCGGAATCAAACCAACAATTGAACTCTAAAATACCAAGAATACATACAATGAACTTGCCTAAGTTCATTTAAAATCAATCGGGAACCTTAATGAACAAAAATGCATAACGAGAACAAAAATCGGAATTTTTGCTGAACCAGCCATTCAGCCAACGACTGGGCTCCGGCCGGCGTTTGGGATCCTCCAGCGGGCGGCTGAAAGGTTCTGGTCAGCTTTTGGGTGACTCATTTCTGCATGTAACACAAACCAAACACTTGTCCAACGACGATTGGACCCATCTTTGGTCCAGAAATGTCAGTCACTTACCCCCTACTCACTTTCATTTCTTTCATTTCTCCTTCATAATTTTAAAACACAAACACACACTCAAAACACACACATTGTTTCTCTCTCAAAAACCCTCTCAAACACCCTTTCTATCCAGTAAAATACAGCAAGAAAACATCAAGAAAACACCCCCATAAATCGTCCTCATCATCAATCTAAGCAAGGGTTTCCATTCATCTAGTCAAATACATCATTTTCTACCGATTTGAAGCCGAAAACACCTCCTAACTACTCTAGATCATCATCATACACTTTCTTTGGGTAAAAACACTTTTCCTTTACTGTTTATACATAAATAACTCATTGCATGTATGATCCATCACCCAAAAACATGTTTTTATAAAGTTTTATAACGATTTATACACAAAAACGGGTTTTTATAATCTCTTACATAAATCTATATATTTGTGGCTAAAAATCCAAAAGAAACTGAGATTTGAAAATATATATAAGTACTCTTTATGAATATTTAGTTGCATGTCGAAATCTAGCTCAAAAACGCTTAAAATCGCGAAAATGGCAAAACAAGAAAAGCTGTCACGACCATCCAGCCGCTGGCTGAAGCTCCAGCCGCAGGTTGAATAATTTCAGCCGCTGGCTAAATGTTGCTGCGCACAAAAATTGAATTTTTAACGTATTAACGGAGAAATTGAGAAACATATATTTTTCACAGTTTATGACATAATATAACATATTACATAGTTGTATTTTGAATGACAAGATGAGGTATCTAAATAACTAATTTATCATAACATTTTATAATGATAATATATGTGTCGTGGTAAGCGGGAAAGTGGATAGAAATTTGGGTATAAATTTTATAGCGCGGAAGCGCTGCCCAAATTTCATTGGACATAATTATAACACTTAAACAACAAACAATTCGTTGACTAACGAGTATGAAAGCTAACAAGTGATAATAGTTACACGAAAACTTGGTTTATACTAGGATTCCGGTGATTCCGAGCACCTTTGAGCAATTCTGAGCACGCTAGAAATCTTCGCAAACAGTGAGTTACAAACCCTTACTTTTTAAACGCTTTTAATACATTTTGGGGTGAAATGCGAGTCTTAGGCTTAAACGTTATAGTTAAGCTGAAAAACGCTTTGATACTTGAATGCTAAACGAAAACGTTTTGATACTCGAATGCTATTACGAAAACACTTGTATACTTTGAATGCTATTACGAAACGCTTTGATATTTTGAATACTATTACGAAAGACTGTTGGGAAATACAATGATTTACCCTAAGATTAATAAATCTGTTAATCAAAGTCTCGGTCTGAGTGACTGAGTCTGAGTGTCTCAGTCTGAGTGACTGAGTCTGAGTGTCTCAGTCTGACTAACTCAGACTCATTAAGAGACTTAAGGCGTGATTTTAGGTAATCTAGTTAGACAGAATCTTCTATCTCTTTAGAAGATTTACTAAGATTTATCCTTATCAAGCTCACTATTATTGTGTATAAATAGTGAGCTTGAACGTTGTAATCATTGCACCTTTCACTGAAATATAACTGTGTGTTATTTTCACTGTTTCTTTATTATAATTCCGCTATAATAATTACTGAAACTGAGTAATCAATCGATAAATAATAATTAACATCTAAATACTTATTTGTGATTGATTTGCCATTGTTTGAGATCTTATTGAGACCTAACAACTGGTATCAGAGCAAATAAGATTTACATTTTAATAAATTTATAAATCTTAAACGATCAATACTTAGAATCTCAAAACAATGTCATCATCTTCAAATATAACTGCAATGGCTGGAAAAGGAATTCCTGTCTTCAATGGTCATAATTTTGCCCATTGGAAGCTTAAAGCCGAGTGGCACCTGTCAGGAATTCATGAAGAAATGATAAGAATCATAACTGAAGGACCCATAATTCCAGGAAAAATCATCGATGAAGTCAAAAAAGGTGATAGAGTTGTCCAACGTGCCAGATGGGTTCAAACCACCAAAGCACAATGGACAGATCAAGACAAGCTGTTGTACAATCTTGATCCCAAGGCCAGAAGCATTTTAGGAAATGCAGTATCTGAACAAATATTTTCAAAAATTGCTGGTTGCAAAACTACTAAAGAACTCTGGGATACATTAATTGTGTAATATGAAGGTGTCCCAGTAGTAAAAGAACAAAGATTAAACAGTCTCATAAGAAACTATGAAAACTTTTACATGAAAGAAAAGGAGACTTTGGCTGATGTTCACACAAGATTTCAAATCATGCTAAATGATATGTCAGCTCTGGGAGTGACAAAAGAAGATGATGAAATCTGTAAGAAATTTGTTGACATTTTACCTAACAAATTTGAATCTGTTATTACATCTCTTGTAGTGAGTGAGAAACTGTCCACCTACAAGCTGCCAGGACTATTTGGTTTATTGTTGAACTTTGAGGAATCTCAAGAAAGGAAGAAGATCAACAATAGGCGAACTGCAAGAGATCCAGAAGCTGCATTAGTTGCAACTAGCAAGAGGAATAAAGAAATTTATTCTAAAGCTGAATCATCTGAGTCTAAGTCACACTCAGACTCAGAGTCTGATGACGAGTCAGAGGTTAAGAAACTGAAAACTCAGCTTGCCCTGTTGACCATGAAGCTTGAACAGAAAACAGGCTACAAAGGCAAGAAACCATTTGATCTGAAGAAGGTAAAATGCTTCAAATGCAATGAATATGGTCACATGGCTGCTGACTGTAAAGTAAAGAATGCTCAGACTGAGCACATGGATGAAGTTGCTGAAAGAGCCCAAAGATACCGAAACAAGTATCTTAAATATAAGAAAGGCTATGTTATGGAAAGATGGAAATAAAATTCTGGGCTGAAGCTGTAAACACTGCTTGTTTCACACAGAACAGATCACTTATTGTGAAACGTCATGGCAAGACAGCATATGAATTATATCACAACAAAGTTCCCTCAATCCATTATTTCCATGTCTTTGGAAGTAGATGCTATATTCTGAATCAAAGGGACCTGTTGTGCAAAATGTCACCCAAGGCTGATGAAGGATTATTTGTTGGCTATTCCAGTGTTGCTAAGGCATTCAGAGTGTACAATGAACGAAGAAAGGTTGTTGAAGAGAGCATCAATGTCACTTTTGATGACACTACTCAGTCTGACGAAGATAACTCATCATCTCAGATTGACATCTCCACAATTAATCAACTCTGTGACGAACTGCTCCTTAATTCCTCTGAATCTGCAACTCAGAGTGAAGATCAGTCTGCTAGAAACACTTCTCAAGATCAAGAATCAGAAAGTGAAACTGATGAACCATCATTTCAGAAAGCTCCAGAATCAGAAACGTTAGAGTCAATTGAAACTGACGATCCTCAGCCTGAGACACCTCAGACTGATCAAGGTCAGCTTCAAACCACTCAGACTGATAGTGGTCAGACTGAAGAAGAAGAAGTTCCTAACACTAGCTCAGGCAACATCAAGACTGTCAAAGGCCATCCTATTTCATCTGTCATTGGATCCTTAACTGAAGGTGTGAAAACCAGAAGAAAGAATGCCACAGCAAATTTCTGTTTCTATACAAATTTCTTGAGTCTGATGGAACCAAAGACAGTTGAACAAGCTCTATTAGATGAAGACTGGGTGGATGGCATGCAAGAGGAGCTTGGAGAATTCATTAGAAATAATGTTTGGACAAAAGTCCCTCGTCCCCTGCTTAAAACTATCATTGGCCTCAAGTGGATCTTTCGAAACAAGTATGATCAAGATGGAGTGGTGATCAGAAATAAAGCCAGACTGGTGGCTCAAGGATACAAACAGGAAGAAGGCATTGACTATGATGAAACATTTGCTCCAGTGGCCAGAATTGAAGCAATTCGCCTCTTTCTTGCATATGCAGCCTTCAAAGATTTCTTGGTCTATCAAATGGATGTGAAGAGTGCCTTTCTCAATGGAGACTTACAGGAGGAAGTCTATGTGAAGCAGCCTCCAGGTTTTGTTGATCCAAACTTTCCTGATCATGTTTATAAGTTAAACAAAGCATTATATGGTCTCAAACAAGCTCCTAGAGCCTGGTATGATACTTTGTCTGAATTTCTCATTAAAAATGATTTTAAAAGGGGATCAATTGATAAAACTTTATTCATCAAAAAGGAAAATGGTCACGTCATTCTGGTTCAAATATATGTGGATGATATCATATTTGGCTCCACAAATGACAAGTTGTGTACTTGGTTTTCAAAACTAATGTGTAGTGAATACAGAATGAGCATGATGGGGGAACTTAATTTCTTTCTGGGTCTACAAGTTGAACAAAAGAAAGATGGCATTTTCATAAACCAAAGTAAATATGTTCATGACTTAGTCAAGAAATTTGGTTTTGAAACAAGTTCTGAAATGAAAACACCAATGAGCACCTCTGACAAATTGCACAAAGACTCATCTGGCAAGTCAGTCTGTCAAGCCACTTATAGAGGAATGATTGGTTCATTGCTCTATTTGACTGCCAGCAGACCTGATATCATGTTTTCTACATGTCTCTGTGCACGTTATCAGGCTGATCCTAAGGAATCTCATCTTAAAGCTGTTAAAAGGATTTTTCGATATCTTAAGGGTACACCAAACCTTGGTTTATGGTACCCTAAAGATTCTGGTTTTGAACTAATTGGCTACTCAGATGCAGATTATGCAGGTTGTAAGCTTGACAGAAAGAGCACATCAGGAGGATGTCAGCTCCTAGGAGGCAAGCTGGTCAGTTGGTCTAGTAAGAAACAAAACTCAGTCGCAACTTCCACAGCTGAAGCTGAGTATGTGGCTGCAGGAAGCTGTTGTGCACAATTGCTTTGGATGCAACATCAATTGGCTGATCTTGACATCAAAATTCAAAACACACCCATCATGTGTGACAACAAGAGTGCCATCCAAATCACTGAGAATCCAGTATTCCACTCCAGGACTAAACATATTGAAATCAGGCATCATTTTATTCGAGACTGTGTGGAGAAAGGAAAGGTCAGACTGGAGTTTGTGGTAACCAATGATCAATTAGCAGACATATTCACCAAACCTCTGAGTGAGGAAAGGTTCTTCTATTTGTTAGGAGAACTTGGCATGTTAAATCCTTAGTCTGGTCAATATCAAACTTCAAACTGACCACTGGGTCAGTCTGAATATTTTCAGTCTGACTAAAAAGTCAGCTTCAGGACTCTCGGTCTGACCACAGTCCTCAGACTCAATGTATTTTTAGAACATATTTTTTTTTATATCTTCTGTATCTTTTAAATTAATCATTAGATATTTTTTTTAATTTCTTTTCTTTGGTCATGCCCTGTCAACGGTCAATCGTTACAAGTTGTAATTTTCCTAGGGGTCTAAATTGTAATTTTCCTAAATTAGTTACAAGTTCTCGCTATATTAGTTTACATCTAACTGAATTTCAAATTTTTAAACCTAGTTTTTCCTCTTTCTAATTCTTTGCTTAATTTTTTCTCTCATGGCTAACCCTAATCTGATGCTTCATGTCACTTCAAGAATGATCCCAGGTGCCGATTTTCAACAACGGGTTCAATTAAGGACAATAATAGAGTGGCGACTGCTGAAATTCCCGCCAATCGTAGAAACAGGGGTTTTGAGCAACTGATTCAGTATATGAAGGCTCATCCCCTCTATGGCGCCTTCTTCTGTGCAAACACTATGTGTCCTCTAGTTCTATGTGAATGGTGGTACACATGCACCGCTACTGCTGACAGAACTGCTCTCACTGGCACATACAATAACGGGCGTTCAACCATTGTCATCACTGAAGAAACAATTCGGAGTGCATTACTCCTTCCAACACTCGCTGAGGCTGGCGAAGGAGGGGTTTCAGGCGAGACGGAGCAAACAGCAAGCCAGGGAAGAAGCTTTTCCCCTCATTGGACAGCCTGAAACACAGGGAGTCATTAAATACAATCTTTTCACTGGAAAATGGAAATTCTTGTTTTCTATGATAACAAGATGCTTGGGGGGTAAATCGGGAAGTTTGGATCAGATGAATGAGTTTGAAACTCATCTGTTTCATGCTATGGTAACGGGTAGACGAATCTCCTTCTCACAACTTTATTCGATGAGATTCTCTCCCTAGCCCTAAAACCCAAAAGACCGAATGATGTTCCATTTATTCGTGTCCTTTCACTCAGTTTTGAGGAGGCCCTGGGCAAGGAAACTTATGATCAGCTTGATCAACGATTTTATATATGTGAACTACCCAGGCTGACTCCAAAAATGTTTACTTACATAATATAACTGAGACTGAAGCTCCACTTACTCCTGTGATGCTTGAATGGATTGCCAATCCATTCATTGATCAGGAACAGACTGAGTCTGACTCTTCAGACTCGGATGTCCAAGCTGATAGAATTGACGGAGGGCCTGAGGGAAATATCCCTGCTGCGGATGCTGAGGTGGAATTGGGTGGGGCTGGGCCAAATGCTGCTGACCAAGGTATGGAAATTCCCCTTACTTTACCTCAGTCTGAGAGTATCCCCTCTCAGTCTGAGCAGTCCACTCCACACCTTGATGTACTGGCTACACAAGCGACCAACCTGATGGACTCACCAAGTTCATTGGATAAAGCTCTCACATCTAGCCCCACAGCAAATCAAGCACTAATGGACTCACTATTCCATGAGGCTGAGAGTTCTACACTCCCCTCCAGTGCTGCAGTTCAGACCAGCCTCTCTCTGCTAGAGCAAGAGTTGGATCTGACTGCTTTGACTACCCAATGCCCCATTAAGGTTGTAAACTTGGAGAAACACATTGCTGCTACCACACTGTCACATGTGGCAAGCATTGAAGAAAATGTCTCCCTCCTAGACATACCTGTACTCAGTATGGGACCACCCCCCTCAGCTTCAGAGCCTATTCCAACGGCTATTTTCACCAGCTCTGTGCTGGTTCACGATAAGGGAGGGAGTGAGGCTGTGCCACCTGTTACATCAACACCTGTTACTACTTCAACCCAGTCTGAGGTTGCATTGACTGTTCCTGTGCTGTTACAAGCTCTTAAGGACATGTCAGCTCAGTTTGATGACAGACTGAAGGCAATGCAGACTGAGGTTCATGCTTTAAGAACACATAATGCAGAGGAGCTGAAAGATTTGAAGGAGGTGGTGTTGAAACTGACCTCTGAAGTCAGTATGATCAGGAAGGGCAAGGCTACTGCAGAGGGCTCTCAGCTTCAGGGGGAGAAAATAACTGATGCAACTTATGAATCTGAGATCCCCAAGCAGCAGTTGAAAAGGAAAAGAGAAGAGGGGGAGAAAAGGTACTACAAGACTACCAGGCTCAACACTAAAACTGGTCAGTCTGAAGTGCACTATGAAACTGATTGGAGTGAGAACTTAGGGGATGAAGAAGTGATGGCTGATATGAAAGTAATGGACAGAAAAACAGGGTATAAAAGTGACCCAGAACAGACTGAAGTCAGGGCAAAGGATAAACTGAAGAAGACTCAATCTGAACATGATGCTGAGGCTGAAAAGAAACAGATAGAAGCTGAAAAATTGGCCAAACTTCAAAGGTATGCTCAAAATGCTGGAATGACTGTAGATAAATACAGAGAATATGTGAAGGGCTTATACCAAAAGAAATTTGAGGTCAATCCATATGATCAAGCATCACAAGCTGCTGAAGAGCTTGAAGCTGAGATGACAGCTGAGGAGGAACTAGCCATGGAGAAGAACAGATGAGGGTTGAAGCTGATGCCCAAATGGCCAAACTAGTCCTCAAGAACAAGCTAGGGTTGACTACATTGAAACAACAATGAGGAAACTTGAGCACAAGATTCAACACTTAGACTGTAAAAGTCATGGTGGAACTGACCTCTTTGCTCACATGTACACACAAAGGTGGATCTTTCAGAGTTGGATTGTCAAGAATGCACACCATGGGATTGGAAGAATGGAAAGATATAGCAAGTTTGAGCTACAATATAACTGACACAGCTCAAAGTATGGCAATAAGAAGAGAAGCTATCTTCAACATGAATGCAGCTCACATGCTGAATCTAGTGGATGATGAAGATTACAGAGCTTTCTGTTATCAAGCACAGCGTGAGGGTCAGGGCTAAATCTTTGGGTCTGGAATCAAGCAGTATGCATCCTGTTCCTAA
>CAJVGC010000060.1:6302613-6546298 GCA_910822075.1 Senecio squalidus
TTACGATATTGTTTGTGTGTGCAGTTCTCTAATTGTTGATACTGAATTATCTAGGGAGATGAATGAACTAGGACTTCCTTTATCTTTTTACACAAACAAGGAGGTATACTATTTTCTTATTACAAGCTTCTTTTAGGTTTCTTTAGCTACATGATTTAGCTCATGAGCTTTTAGAACGATTTGTTGTTTCCTTTGTTGCCGGATGTTGCTCTATCTAAGAAACATTGTAAATCATATTACCTCCTACAAACCCTAAACCCTAAACCCCAACCCTAATTTGGGAATGAAATTAGACACCAAGAGCTACAATTTACAGTTTTCCATAATCAAATAACATTATTTATCACATCTTTTTGTCTATGCTCGTGAATAGATATTTACGAGTTTATGTGATTTCCTTAATTTGGCCATATCTTTCTCGTACGGATACCGATGGAGGTAATTCAATTTAGGAATGAAATTAGACACCAATAGCTAAAATTTCAGGTTTTTCTAAAATCAAATAACATAATTTTTATTTTTCACATCTTATTGCCTATGCTCGTGAATAGATATTTACGAGTTTATGTGATTTTTGATTTTGCCATATCTTTCTCGTACGGATATCGATGGAGGTAATTCAATTTCGGAATGAAATTAGACACCAAGAGCTACAATTTACAGGTTTTCCATAATCAAATAACATAAATTTTATTTTTCACATCTTTTGTCATTAACGAGTTTATGTGATTTCCTTTATATGACCATATCTTTCCGTACGGATACCGATGGAGGTAATTCAATTTGGGAATGAAATTAGACACCAAGAGCTCCAATTTACAGGTTTTCCATAATCAAATAACAAATTTTTTATTTTTCACATCTTTTTGTCTAAGCTCGTGAATAGGTATTCACGAGTTTATGTAATTTCCTTGATTTGACCATTTCTTTCTCGTACGGATACTGATGGAGGTAATTCAATTTAGAAATGAAATTAGACACCACGAGCTGCAATTTATAGGTTTTCCAGAATCAAATAGCATAGTTTTTACTTTTCACATCTTTTTGTCTATGCTCGTGAATTTCTATTCACGAGTTTCTATAATTTTCTTGATTTGGCCATATCTTTCTCGTACGGATACCGACAGAGGTAATTTAATTTGGGAATAAATTAGACACCAAGAGCAACAATTTACAGGTTTTCCATAATCAAATAACATTATTTTTATTTTTCACATCTTTTTGTCTATGTTCGTGAATATATATTCACGAGTTTATGTGATTTCCTTAATTTGGCCATATCTTTCTTGTACGGATACCTATAGAGGTAATTTAACTTGTGAATGAAATTAGACACCAAGAGTTACAATTTACAACTCTTCCATAATCATATAACATAATTTTTTTTCCCCACATATTTTTGTCTATGCTCACGATTAGATATTAACGAGTTTATGTGTTTCCTTGATTTGGCCATATCTTTCTCGTACGGATACCGATGGAGGTAATTTAACTTGTGAATGAAATTAGACACCAAGAGTTACAATTTACAGGTTTTCCATAATCAAATAACATAATTTTTATTTTTCACATCTTTTTGTGTATGCCAGTGAATATATATTCCACGAGTTTTATGTGATTTCCTTGATTGGCCATATCTTTCTCGTACGGATACCGACGGAGGTAATTCAATTTGGGAATGAAATTAGACACCAAGAGTACAATTTACAGGTTTTCCATATTCAAATTAACATAATTTTATTTTTCCACATCTTTTTGTCTATGCTCGTGAATAGGTATTCACGAGATGTAGGTAATTCAATTTGGGAATGATATTAGACACCAAGAGCTACAATTTACAGGTTTTCCATAATCAAATAACATATTTTTATTTTTCACATCTTTTTGTCTAAGCTCGTGAATAGGTATTCACGAGTTTATGTGATTTCCTTGATTTGACCATATCTTTCTCGTCAGATACGACGAGGTAATTCAATTTGGGAATGAAATTAGACACACAAGAGTTACAATTTACAAGTTTTCCATAATCAAATAACATAAATTTTATTTTTTCACATCTTTTTGTCTATGCTCGTGAATAGGTATTCACGAGTTTATGTGATTCCTGTGATTTGACCATATCTTTCTCGTACGGAGACCGATGGAGGTATTCAATTTTAGGAATGAAATTAGACACCAAGAGGTACAATTTACAGGTTTTCCATAATCAAATAACATAATTTTTATTTTTCACATCTTTTTGTCGATACTCGTGAATAGATATTCACGAGTTTATGTGATTTCTTTGATTTGGCCATATCTTTCTCGTACGGATACCGATGGAGGTAATTCAATCTGGGAATGAAATTTGACACCAAGAGCTACAATTTATAGGTTTTTCCATAATCAAATAACATAATTTTTATTTTTCACATCTTCTATGCTCGTGAATAGGTATTTACGAGTTTATGTGATTTCCTTGATTTGACCATATCTTTCTCGTACGGATACGGATGAGGTAATTCAATTTGGGGAATGAAATTAGACACCAAGGGCTACAATTTACAGGTTTGCAAATAACAGAAATTTTTTACTTTTCACATCTTTTTGTCTATGCCTATGGGTGTTATTCGGGTCAACCCCGACCCAAATAAGCAACTTTCGGGTCGGGTTCAATCGGGTTTTTAACTAAAATTTTCTAACCATAACCCGACCCTAATAAGAGTTCGGGTTTTAGGGTTCGGGTCGTTTTCGGTCGGGTCCAATTAGGGTCGGGTTATATCGGGTCCGGGTACAAGTTATGATATATATAGGCTAGAACCCAATAAAACATATGATATATATAGGCTAGAAGATGAATCGGGGTGTTTCGGGTTGACCCGCTAGACCCGAAATACATATATAACCCGATTAAACCCGACCCTAAAGTGGTAAATAGGGTTCGGGTCGGGTCGGGTCGGATATTTTAACACCCCTATTGTTGGGTACTCTCAAAATTTAAACTTTCACCTTTAATTACTGAATTTTCAGTCATTAAAAGTCTTAATATTATTTAAAAAAAAAAATTCTGGGTTCCTAACTATATAATTGCAATAATCTTTAAAATAATTACAAGTCACATATCAAAAAACTGGAAAAATTAAGCATAAAATTACAATAGTAGCACATTATCGATTCATTCAAAGTTAAAAACCTGACTTCGAATTCACTTCATTTAATTTTCGCCTCAAACGTCACCCACTGTCAAACACATGTCGTTCAATCTAACACACCATAGAACAATAAAAATTGACCAAAGTCGATTATAGCATTATTTACTTTTTGTTGAACGAGATAAAAAGCACTTTCCTCGATGCTTAGCTCCAATGATACTTGCCACATGTTCTGCAAACGGAAAAGTGCTACATTTAAAGAAACCTGAGGATGCAATACATACTAAAATCAGGGGAGGGACTTTAGGTTCATGTAACAAAATAGTAACAGGAGTTTTATTAATCAGTAAAGTGTCACCTTGGAAAGGTGCAATACGCCGCGGAAAACAGGAAAGCTTAGTCCGAGATATGTTGGACCATTTGAGACTCGAAAGGGTAGTCCAGTTGCGTATCGTTTAGAACTACCGACAAGAGCTCGGTAACATACATAACACTTTTCTTGTTTCGAGACTGAAAAAGTGCTTATCGGACGAAACACTTATCACACCTTAAGAGAAGTACAACTAACGAAAAGCTCCAATTTGTCGAGGAGCCGATTGAAATCATAGATCGCGAAACTAAGAAACTAAGACACAGTCGAATCCCTATAGTGAGGGTAACGTTGGAAACGCAAAACGTGGCCACCGAATATACCTGGGAACGAGAGGATCAAATGATGCTTAAGTATCCTCAGCTCTTCACTTCCTCCACAACAATACTACAAGTTGAAATTTCGGGACAAAATCTTTCAACGTGGGGAGAATGTGACAACCGTCTAAACTCAGGTCGAGAACGCTAACTTATAACCTCGATACGATATTTGATACTCGATATAACGTAACTTTATTGTTTACGTGATTGCGTATACATAACTCTTTAAGCTAAGCTCACACAAAACTTTTAACGTAGGTTTACGTTACTTAAACTCTAAAACGTGTGTGTCTCGGAAACGGAATCGGAATCGGAATCAAAACCAACAATTGAACTCTAAAATACCAAGAATACATACAATGAACTTGCCTAAGTTCATTTAAATCAATCGGGAACCTTAATGAACAAAAAAGCATAACGAGAACAAAAATCGGAATTTTTGCTGAACCAGCCATTCAGCCAACGACTGGGCTCCCGGCCGGCGTTTGGGATCCTCCAGCGGGCGGCTGAAAGGTTCTGGTCAGCTTTTGGGTGACTCATTTCTGCATGTAACACAAACCAAACACTTGTCCAACGACGATTGGACCCATCTTTGGTCCAGAAATGTCAGTCTACTTACCCCCTACTCACTTTCATTTCTTTCATTTCTCCTTCATAATTTTAAAACACAAACACACACTCAAAACACACACATTGTTTCTCTCTCAAAAACCCTCTCAAACACCCTTTCTATCCTACAGCAAGAAAACATCAAGAAACACCCCCATAAATCGTCCTCATCATCAATCTAAGCAAGGGTTTCCATTCATCTAGTCAAATACATCATTTTCTACCGATTTGAAGCCGAAAACACCTCCTAACTACTCTAGATCATCATCATACACTTTCTTTGGGTAAAAACACTTTTCCTTTACTGTTTTATACATAAATAACTCATTGCATGTATGATCCATCACCCAAAAACATGTTTTTATAAAGTTTTATAACGATTTATACACAAAAAGACGGGTTTTTTATAATCTCTTACATAAATCTATATATTTGTGGCTAAAAATCCAAAAGAAACTGAGATTTGAAAATATATATAAGTACTCTTTATGAATAGTTAGTTGCATGTCGAAATCTAGCTCAAAAACGCTTAAAATCGCGAAAATGGCAAAAACAAGAAAAGCTGTCACGACCATCCAGCCGCTGGCTGAAGCTCCAGCCGAGCAGTTGAATATTTCAGCCGCTGGGCTGGCTAAATGTTGCTGCGCACAAAATTGAATTTTTAACGTATTAACGGAGAAATTGAGAACATATATTTTTCACAGTTTATGACATAATATAACATATTACATAGTTGTATTTTGAATGACAAGATGAGGTATCTAAATAACTAATTTATCATAACATTTTATAATGATAATATATGTGTCGTGGTAAGCGGGAAAGGTGGATAGAAATTTGGGTATAAATTTTATAGCGCGGAAGCGCTGCCCAAATTTCATTGGACATATTATAACACTTAAACAACAAACAATTCGTTGACTAACGAGTATGAAAGCTAACAAGTGATAATTGTTACACGAAAACTTGTTTATACTAGGATTCCGGTGATTCCGAGCACCTTTGAGCAATTCTGAGCACGCTAGAAATCTTCGCAAACAGTGAGTTACAAACCCTTACTTTTTAAACGCTTTTAATACTTTTGGGGTGAAATGCGAGTCTTAGGCTTAACGTATAGTTAAGCTGAACTTGAATGCTAAACGAAAACGTTTTGATACTCGAATGCTATTACGAAAACACTTGTATACTTTGAATGCTATTACGAAACGCTTTGATATTTTGAATACTATTACGAAAGACTGTTGGGAAATACAATGATTTACCCTAAGATTAATAAATCTGTTAATCAAAGTCTCGGTCTGAGTGACTGAGTCTGAGTGTCTCAGTCTGAGTGACTGAGTCTGAGTGTCTCAGTCTGACTAACTCAGACTCATTAAGAGACTTAAGGCGTGATTTTTAGGTAATCTAGTTAGACAGAATCTTCTATCTCTTTAGAAGATTTACTAAGATTTATCCTTATCAAGCTCACTATTATTGTGTATAAATAGTGAGCTTGAACGTTGTAATCATTGCACCTTTCACTGAAATATAACTGTGTGTTATTTTCACTGTTCTTTATTATAATTCCGCTATAATAATTACTGAAACTGAGTAATCAATCGATAAATAATAATTAACATCTAAATATTGATTTGCCATTGTTTTGAGATCTTATTGAGAACCTAACAACTGGTATCAGAGCAAATAAGATTTACATTTAATAAATTTATAAATCTTAAACGATCAATACTTAGAATCTCAAAACAATGTCATCATCTTCAAATATAACTGCAATGGCTGGAAAAGGAATTCCTGTCTTCAATGGTCATAATTTTGCCCATTGGAAGCTTAAAGCCGAGTGGCACCTGTCAGGAATTCATGAAGAAATGATAAGAATCATAACTGAAGGACCCATAATTCCAGGAAAAATCATCGATGAAGTCAAAAAAGGTGATAGAGTTGTCCAACGTGCCAGATGGGTTCAAACCACCAAAGCACAATGGACAGATCAAGACAAGCTGTTGTACAATCTTGATCCCAAGGCCAGAAGCATTTTAGGAAATGCAGTATCTGAACAAATATTTTCAAAAATTGCTGGGTTCAAAACCTACTAAAGAAACTCTGGGATACATTAATTGTGTAATATGACCCAGTATAAAAGAACAAAGATTAAACAGTCTCATAAGAAACGATGAAAACTTTACATGAAAGAAAAGGAAACTTTGGCTGATGTTCACACCAGATTTCAAATCTTGCTAAATGATATGTCAGCTCTGGGAGTGACAAAAGAAGATGATGAAATCTGTAAGAAATTTGTTGACATTTTACCTAACAAATTTGAATCTGTTATTACATCTCTTGTAGTGAGTGAGAAACTGTCCACCTACAAGCTGCCAGGACTATTTGGTTTATTGTTGAACTTTGAGGAATCTCAAGAAAGGAAGAAGATCAACAATAGGCGAACTGCAAGAGATCCAGAAGCTGCATTAGTTGCAACTAGCAAGAGGAATAAAGAAATTTATTCTAAAGCTGAATCATCTGAGTCTAAGTCACACTCAGACTCAGAGTCTGATGACGAGTCAGAGGTTAAGAAACTGAAAACTCAGCTTGCCCTGTTGACCATGAAGCTTGAACAGAAAACAGGCTAAAGGCAAGAAACCATTTGATCTGAAGAAGGTAAAATGCTTCAAATGCAATGAATATGGTCACATGGCTGCTGACTGTAAAGTAAAGAATGCTCAGACTGAGCACATGGATGAAGTTGCTGAAAGAGCCCAAAGATACCGAAACAAGTATCTTAAATATAAGAAAGGCTATGTTATGGAAAGATGGAAATAAAATTCTGGGCTGAAGCTGTAAACACTGCTTGTTTCACACAGAACAGATCACTTATTGTGAAACGTCATGGCAAGACAGCATATGAATTATATCACAACAAAGTTCCCTCAATCCATTATTTCCATGTCTTTGGAAGTAGATGCTATATTCTGAATCAAAGGGACCTGTTGTGCAAAATGTCACCCAAGGCTGATGAAGGATTATTTGTTGGCTATTCCAGTGTTGCTAAGGCATTCAGAGTGTACAATGAACGAAGAAAGGTTGTTGAAGAGAGCATCAATGTCACTTTTGATGACACTACTCAGTCTGACGAAGATAACTCATCATCTCAGATTGACATCTCCACAATTAATCAACTCTGTGACGAACTGCTCCTTAATTCCTCTGAATCTGCAACTCAGAGTGAAGATCAGTCTGCTAGAAACACTTCTCAAGATCAAGAATCAGAAAGTGAAACTGATGAACCATCATTTCAGAAAGCTCCAGAATCAGAAACGTTAGAGTCAATTGAAACTGACGATCCTCAGCCTGAGACACCTCAGACTGATCAAGGTCAGCTTCAAACCACTCAGACTGATAGTGGTCAGACTGAAGAAGAAGAAGTTCCTAACACTAGCTCAGGCAACATCAAGACTGTCAAAGGCCATCCTATTTCATCTGTCATTGGATCCTTAACTGAAGGTGTGAAAACCAGAAGAAAGAATGCCACAGCAAATTTCTGTTTCTATACAAATTTCTTGAGTCTGATGGAACCAAAGACAGTTGAACAAGCTCTATTAGATGAAGACTGGGTGGATGGCATGCAAGAGGAGCTTGGAGAATTCATTAGAAATAATGTTTGGACAAAAGTCCCTCGTCCCCTGCTTAAAACTATCATTGGCCTCAAGTGGATCTTTCGAAACAAGTATGATCAAGATGGAGTGGTGATCAGAAATAAAGCCAGACTGGTGGCTCAAGGATACAAACAGGAAGAAGGCATTGACTATGATGAAACATTTGCTCCAGTGGCCAGAATTGAAGCAATTCGCCTCTTTCTTGCATATGCAGCCTTCAAAGATTTCTTGGTCTATCAAATGGATGTGAAGAGTGCCTTTCTCAATGGAGACTTACAGGAGGAAGTCTATGTGAAGCAGCCTCCAGGTTTTGTTGATCCAAACTTTCCTGATCATGTTTATAAGTTAAACAAAGCATTATATGGTCTCAAACAAGCTCCTAGAGCCTGGTATGATACTTTGTCTGAATTTCTCATTAAAAATGATTTTAAAAGGGGATCAATTGATAAAACTTTATTCATCAAAAAGGAAAATGGTCACGTCATTCTGGTTCAAATATATGTGGATGATATCATATTTGGCTCCACAAATGACAAGTTGTGTACTTGGTTTTCAAAACTAATGTGTAGTGAATACAGAATGAGCATGATGGGGGAACTTAATTTCTTTCTGGGTCTACAAGTTGAACAAAAGAAAGATGGCATTTTCATAAACCAAAGTAAATATGTTCATGACTTAGTCAAGAAATTTGGTTTTGAAACAAGTTCTGAAATGAAAACACCAATGAGCACCTCTGACAAATTGCACAAAGACTCATCTGGCAAGTCAGTCTGTCAAGCCACTTATAGAGGAATGATTGGTTCATTGCTCTATTTGACTGCCAGCAGACCTGATATCATGTTTTCTACATGTCTCTGTGCACGTTATCAGGCTGATCCTAAGGAATCTCATCTTAAAGCTGTTAAAAGGATTTTTCGATATCTTAAGGGTACACCAAACCTTGGTTTATGGTACCCTAAAGATTCTGGTTTTGAACTAATTGGCTACTCAGATGCAGATTATGCAGGTTGTAAGCTTGACAGAAAGAGCACATCAGGAGGATGTCAGCTCCTAGGAGGCAAGCTGGTCAGTTGGTCTAGTAAGAAACAAAACTCAGTCGCAACTTCCACAGCTGAAGCTGAGTATGTGGCTGCAGGAAGCTGTTGTGCACAATAGCTTTGGATGCAACGTCAATTGGCTGATCTTGACATCAAAATTCAAAACACACCCATCATGTGTGACAACAAGAGTGCCATCCAAATCACTGAGAATCCAGTATTCCACTCCAGGACTAAACATATTGAAATCAGGCATAATTTTATTCGAGACTGTGTGGAGAAAGGAAAGGTCAGACTGGAGTTTGTGGTAACCAATGATCAATTAGCAGACATATTCACCAAACCTCTGAGTGAGGAAAGGTTCTTCTATTTGTTAGGAGAACTTGGCATGTTAAATCCTTAGTCTGGTCAATATCAAACTTCAAACTGACCACTGGGTCAGTCTGAATATTTTCAGTCTGACTAAAAAGTCAGCTTCAGGACTCTCGGTCTGACCACAGTCCTCAGACTCAATGTATTTTTAGAACATATTTTTTTTTATATCTTCTGTATCTTTTAAATTAATCATTAGATATTTTTTTTAATTTCTTTTCTTTGGTCATGCCCTGTCAACGGTCAATCGTTACAAGTTGTAATTTTCCTAGGGGTCTAAATTGTAATTTTCCTAAATTAGTTACAAGTTCTCGCTATATTAGTTTACATCTAACTGAATTTCAAATTTTTAAACCTAGTTTTTCCTCTTTCTAATTCTTTGCTTAATTTTTTCTCTCATGGCTAACCCTAATCTGATGCTTCATGTCACTTCAAGAATGATCCCAGGTGCCGATTTTCAACAACGGGTTCAAATTAAGGACAATAATAGAGTGGCGACTGCTGAAATTCCCGCCAATCGTAGAAACAGGGGTTTTGAGCAACTGATTCAGTATATGAAGGCTCATCCCCTCTATGGCGCCTTCTTCTGTGCAAACACTATGTGTCCTCTAGTTCTATGTGAATGGTGGTACACATGCACCGCTACTGCTGACAGAACTGCTCTCACTGGCACATACAATAACGGGCGTTCAACCATTGTCATCACTGAAGAAACAATTCGGAGTGCATTACTCCTTCCAACACTCGCTGAGGCTGGCGAAGGAGGGTTTCAGGCGAGACGGAGCAAACAGCAAGCCAGGGAAGAAGCTTTTCCCCTCATTGGACAGCCTGAAACACAGGGAGTCATTAAATACAATCTTTTCACTGGAAAATGGAAATTCTTGTTTTCTATGATAACAAGATGCTTGGGGGGTAAATCGGGAAGTTTGGATCAGATGAATGAGTTTGAAACTCATCTGTTTCATGCTATGGTAACGGGTAGACGAATCTCCTTCTCACAACTTTATTTCGATGAGATTCTCTCCCTAGCCCTAAAACCCAAAAGACCGAATGATGTTCCATTTATTCGTGTCCTTTCACTCAGTTTTGAGGAGGCCCTGGGCAAGGAAACTTATGATCAGCTTGATCAACGATTTTATACATGTGAACTACCCAGGCTGACTCCAAAAATGTTTACTTACATAAATATAACTGAGACTGAAGCTCCACTTACTCCTGTGATGCTTGAATGGATTGCCAATCCTTTCATTGATCAGGAACAGACTGAGTCTGACTCTTCAGACTCGGATGTCCAAGCTGATAGAATTGACGGAGGGCCTGAGGGAAATATCCCTGCTGCGGATGCTGAGGTGGAATTGGGTGGGGCTGGGCCAAATGCTGCTGACCAAGGTATGGAAATTCCCCTTACTTTACCTCAGTCTGAGAGTATCCCCTCTCAGTCTGAGCAGTCCACTCCACACCTTGATGTACTGGCTACACAAGCGACCAACCTGATGGACTCACCAAGTTCATTGGATAAAGCTCTCACATCTAGCCCCACAGCAAATCAAGCACTAATGGACTCACTATTCCATGAGGCTGAGAGTTCTACACTCCCCTCCAGTGCTGCAGTTCAGACCAGCCTCTCTCTGCTAGAGCAAGAGTTGGATCTGACTGCTTTGACTACCCAATGCCCCATTAAGGTTGTAAACTTGGAGAAACACATTGCTGCTACCACACTGTCACATGTGGCAAGCATTGAAGAAAATGTCTCCCTCCTAGACATACCTGTACTCAGTATGGGACCACCCCCCTCAGCTTCAGAGCCTATTCCAACGGCTATTTTCACCAGCTCTGTGCTGGTTCACGATAAGGGAGGGAGTGAGGCTGTGCCACCTGTTACATCAACACCTGTTACTACTTCAACCCAGTCTGAGGTTGCATTGACTGTTCCTGTGCTGTTACAAGCTCTTAAGGACATGTCAGCTCAGTTTGATGACAGACTGAAGGCAATGCAGACTGAGGTTCATGCTTTAAGAACACATAATGCAGAGGAGCTGAAAGATTTGAAGGAGGTGGTGTTGAAACTGACCTCTGAAGTCAGTATGATCAGGAAGGGCAAGGCTACTGCAGAGGGCTCTCAGCTTCAGGGGGAGAAAATAACTGATGCAACTTATGAATCTGAGATCCCCAAGCAGCAGTTGAAAAGGAAAAGAGAAGAGGGGGAGAAAAGGTACTATAAGCCTACCAGGCTTAACACCAAAACTGGTCAGTCTGAAGTACACTATGAGACTGATTGGAGTGAGAACTCTGGGGATGAAGAAGTGATGGCAGATCTTAAAGTGATGGAAAGCAAAGTTGGGTATAAAAGTGACCCAGAACAGACTGAAGTAGGTGCAAGGGATAAAATGGAGAAAACTCAATCTGAACATGATGCTAAGGCTGAAAAGAAACAGATGGAAGCTGAAAAATTGGCCAAACTTCAAAGGTATGCTCAAAATGCTGGAATGACGGTGGATAAATACAGAGAGTATGTGAAGGGCTTATACCAAGAGAAGTTTGAGGTCAATCCATATGATCAAGCATCACAAGCTGCTGAAGAGCTTGAAGCTGAGATGACAGCTGAGGAGGAACTAGCCATGGAAGAAGAACAGATGAGGGTTGAAGCTGATGCCCAAATGGCCAAACTAGTCCTCAAAGAACAAGCTAGGGTTGACTACATTGAAACAAACTTCACAATGAGGAAACTTGAGCACAAGATTCAACACTTAGACTGTAAAAGTCATGGTGGAACTGACCTCTTGCTCACATGTACACACAAAGGTGGATCTTTCAGAGTTGGATTGTCAAGAATGCACACCATGGGATTGGAAGAATGGAAAGATATAGCAAGTTTGAGCTACAATATAACTGACACAGCTCAAAGTATGGCAATAAGAAGAGAAGCTATCTTCAACATGAATGCAGCTCACATGCTGAATCTAGTGGATGATGAAGATTACAGAGCTTTCTGTATCAAGCACAGCGTGAGGGTCAGGGCTAAATCTTTGGGTCTGGAATCAAGCAGTATGCATCCTGTTCCTAAAGATGTTGTATTCCAAGACAGAACTTATATTGAGACTGAGAAGCATACTGGGCTGTGCTATGTTGACTGTGGGGGAGAAGAGAGTTTTCAAGACAAAGACAGACTCAACATGTCTTCAATCTATCACTGCATTGCATTGCCAAGTGAATGTGAGTCGGCTCAATGTCTTCCATTCAGAATGAAGCTGGTCAGTTGGTTGTTCAACAATCTTAGAAGAATTGAAGATATTGGAACGGTGTCTGATAAGGTGGAGCAAATCAAGAAGGAATATCAGTTACATTTTCATAAATCTGACACTGAAATGGAGAGATTGTTAGCTTGGAAGACAGAGAGACTGAAATGGCTAAATGATAGAGATCAACCTTTGCCATTTGAGACTTCATTGAAGAAGAGGAAGAGAACCTTGAAGAAAAAGAAGTGATCTGGCTGGTGCTTATTTTGTTCACAAACAATGTTTTGTTAAATATTTTTATGTTTGTGTTTATTTTGATGCATCTTTTGTAAAAGACTTTGATTGAAACAGATAGGGGGAGATTGTTGGGAAATACAATGATTTACCCTAAGATTAATAAATCTGTTAATCAAAGTCTCGGTCTGAGTGACTGAGTCTGAGTGTCTCAGTCTGAGTGACTGAGTCTGAGTGTCTCAGTCTGACTAACTCAGACTCATTAAGAGACTTAAGGCGTGATTTTAGGTAATCTAGTTAGACAGAATCTTCTATCTCTTTAGAAGATTTACTAAGATTTATCCTTATCAAGCTCACTATTATTGTGTATAAATAGTGAGCTTGAACGTTGTAATCATTGCACCTTTCACTGAAATATAACTGTGTGTTATTTTCACTGTTTCTTTATTATAATTCCGCTATAATAATTACTGAAACTGAGTAATCAATCGATAAATAATAATTAACATCTAAATACTTATTTGTGATTGATTTGCCATTGTTTGAGATCTTATTGAGACCTAACAAAGACTATTTTGCTGGCATTGTTGATGGTCTTGCCAACAATGCCGAGGATACGAATACTATTTTTGCCAATGACTAAAACATCGATCGTCATGTTGCGGACGTTGTACAACATGGACGTGAGATACCATTAAAATTCCCGATACTACCAAGGACATTAGTTGCTATTAATCCCTTTGGAAAGGACCGTTAGTAGATATGGATAGCGCTATTAGGGTTAGTAGACCCTCACCACAACGACTTATAACTATGGTGCATAATACTAAATGGGTAGGCGTTAGGCTTAGCAACGATCATTGGGCAATACTTAGGATTGTCACATAGTCACGCTATGTGGTCAATGCCTACAAACACGAATACTACACTTTACACATGTTTATGTGATAACTATTTGAATACTAATACTTTATGCATGGTTATGCGGCAACTATTTGAAAACTATACTTTACGCCATTTTTATGTGCGTCGAAACTTGTATGCTTTTACTTAAACTTTGTAGCTCACTAACTACGTCTCCCGTAGTTAACACTTGACTCGTATTTTCAGGTAACGAGTAAGCTAGCGTTGATGACTTTATGCTTTGGGCGGATGACTTCAAGAACGGGAACGGTTCGGGTGGTTTGATTATGAACACCCTATTTTGAATTCGGATATGTAAACGATGTTTTAAACTATTATGTAAACTTTGATGTAACTTTTATTTAATATAACTTGGCGTTTATCTATATCTTGCTATCGAATGCTATTGCTCTTCACATCCCGTGTTTCCGTTTTAGCGGGGTGTGACAGACTTGGTATCAGAGCGCAAGGTTATAGTGAATACCGATTTTTCCAAAAATCAAACGATAACCGGTTTCTAAACAAAAGATTTTATTTAACCAAAACGTGAAGGCATTGTTTAACTTGAATTATTCGGAGCCTGATCACCTACGAATAATTAGGACTAAATTATGCCAGAACGGGATTGGTAAACATTAAACGAACCTTCCCGGGAATTCTTGAAGTCAGACCCACACAGACCTAGATGCTAAACTTAAGATACTCTATATGCTCAGCTTATTACTAACACTAACATAAGCCGTATCTTCGAACTAACTCGTTACCGATTTAGGGTATGTCGAGAGGGAAAGAGATAGCTACGTTAGACAACGAGACCGAACACTCTCACGAATCCCAATCACGCTCTCGGAGTCAACAATCGTCACCACCCACCCTACCTTTCCTCCGTCGGGACGGTGAAGGAAGCTCACGATTCCCAACACGTCGCGCTCGACATTCACCGAATCGTCACTCGAGACCTCAGATAACTACGCCACAACCACCCCCTGTGCGCGGATTGACTCCTGAAGAAATTCAAGCGCTATGTAACATGTCCGTCGACCTCCGCGGTTACACACAGGTCGTGAGAGATCACTCCCATCAGATACAGGGTTTGTACATCGAGGTGCTACGCGCAAAGACGATGGCACGAAAGGCAGTTCGAGCAGCGCGCAATTTGATGCTGATTAGCATAATACTAGTGTTCCTTATGATCGTATTGGTTGTATTTAAGGTTTAGAGGTTATTGTAAGATGTCTTTTGGGTTGTAAGTAGAACTTGTAGTTTATGGATGATTGTAAGCGTAGTAGTTATGTTGGTTGGTAATGTACGACAATAGTAGATGATGTTGGATTTTGTAAGAACATCAAATTTTGAGCGATATATAAAATGGCCGGATTATAATTACAATTGTTGTGTTCTTGTTATTCTCATTAAGACTGTTAGCAATAGGTTGATGAAAGTTTAAGACTGTTAGCAATAGGTTGATGAAAGTTTTACAAGACGAGTAACATATAAAAATAATAACAAGTCTACATAATGTTTTGTTAGCCTTATCAACATTTATAACCGGATGAGAAATAAAGGCCAAAACCAGACAACATAAAAGCTTGGAGGTTAAGTGGACAGTTTAACGGATAATGCTTAGCAAATAGTAACTAACACAATTGAATAAGTCAAGTGGGTGAAATCAAGGGCCAATTACTTTACACACTTTTTCAGTTTTCTCATGGTTCACGAGCCAAAGTTGCCACGAGATCATTAACAACCAAAGATTCAAGATATATTAGGAATCTAACTCTAAAGTTATATTTAGATAAGTGTCACCTATTGCACAAACATGATGTCCTAAACCTTAAATAACTCTCACAAATAAAACTAATTTCACATATTATCACATTGTTTCAAGGGCATATAACATTCGATTTTTGGGATTTATTTTCACAAAGTTTCAGAAAACAAATAAAATCTTATATGATATTCTCCCCATGTAAATAAGCAGTAACAAAAAACTACTTACAACTCAAGGATTTGAAGACCGTTGGTTGTGTACATTCCTTCTTTTCTCCTCAATCCAGTTGCTTCAACTTTTGTGGTCTTTGATCCCACTCGATCAATAAGATTCTAGAATAGTGGAGATGGAATGATAATAACAACACATTTTCATACAAGTTGATAAAATTTCATCCCTAGGGCCTAAACATTTGTTATGCATAGCGGTTACTTGAGTCAATTATGCACACAAACAAACTGACTCCAGTCAGTGTTTGTCTCCAGTTTCTTAAAAACGTCATAGACAATGATTTCAAAACATACGCAAATACACAAAGTTAAGTTGATTTTGTAAAACTGTTTCCTTTTCATAACGATAGTTGGTCAAATTAATTTAAAATGACAATCATGAAGAAACTTGCCTATTCCAAGGACATATTACATGTATTTGGTTTATATTCTCGACAAAGTCATATCGGCATACAAGAATAATTAGTACATGCTCACATTCACATAACAGATAAACACAAGATATCACGAGATAAAAGTTTAAGAGTTCATTCATGCATTTTATCAAACACTTAGAGGGCGTGTAAAGCTGCCAAATAGAAAATTGTAGAAATCAATCAATTTTTATCGCAGGTAGCAAATAGACACTTATCCAAACGAATCAATATTACTTGATTTATAATTATTCATTTTTTGTTTCAAAAATACTTTGCCGACTCTTTTTGTTTCAGTGAGAAACGTAACAGGCATTTAAGAGATTAGAGATGGCCTAAAATAACATTTGGCAAAATAGTGAAATCCAATTTTAATTTGAACCTTAGATTATTTTCATCATGTCATCAATAATAATTTCATTTTAACCCCTTTATTTTAAGTAATTTAACCATTACCTTTAAATAATAATAATTAAATAAAGCTAATTAACTTTCTACTTTAATAATCTAACACTTGTATTTTAAATTAATTCTAAAAATATACAAGACATATTTTTTCTTCAAACACATACACATTTTAGTATAAAAAGAAGGGTGTTTTTTTTTTTCATATAAACGAAAAACATATCATATAAAAAAATCTTCTGTTTTTTTTTTTTGGTCCTATATACTAAATATTTTTAGTTTTTTTATATATTATAAAAAGAAAATAAAATTATTTAATTTTTTTACTAGTTTTTTTGCATATAAACGGAAAACATATCATATAAAAAAATCGTATGTATTTTTTTCGTACTAGTTACGCAATATTTTTAGTTTTTTTTATATATTATAATTATTTTATTTTAAATAAGGTTTTTACCGAATTACACAGTAAATGTTTTATTTAACTTAACAATTGCTAACATAATCATTTTGTCAAATGACTAATAACTTTCTATTAATCTTTTTATATAAGTTATATGTTCTTTGTTAATATTATATATCTTTTGATATAATTCTTCTTGTATAAGGCGGGTCAATAAGCTAGTGTGTTATCATAATATTGTTAAGCTTCAAATTTTTTTCCATATCGTGTTTTCGAGATAAACTATGTTTTACATGTCCGGGCATTGCCCCAGATTAATTTTTTTTTTCTTTTTGTAATCTCAATTTTGACTTGCCTGCATCATTATGTTTAGATACGTATCAATAAACATGACATGATACATATCTTCGGTTAATAAATTAAAAAATAGTCATGCGGGTTTAAAAAACCTAGATCCTTTTGAAAGATAAAAGTAGCCTAAATTTATTATAAAAATTTTAATTTCAGAAAAAAGAAAAAAGACAATATTTTACTTTACCTAACTTTAAAATGCAAGAAAATGAACAATATTATCCTTTAAATACTATTCACTAATTTCAAGCTTTGCAAATTGATGTATATGATGATTATACCATAATATTAATTTATAAACCAACTTTTCTAAATGAATAGTGTCCTGCCCCGTTATATTACATTTATGTTCCGTTATTACATATATATATATCAATAATATTTTAGTTTTAGACCCTCAACTTTAATTATTTACATTTTAATTCTTCGAATTTAATTAATTTGAATTTACGTTCCATTATTACTTTTCTCCTACGTTTAGCTTTTAACGATTATTACCATGGAAAAGCGCGGAAAAATAATATCTCGTTATCATAAAAATCTAAACTTCTTAAATTTAATTGGTAAAGTTACTTAACTAGCCAATAATAATAATAATAATAATAATAATAATAATAATAATAATAATAATAATAATAATAATAATAATAAGGCTCTTCAAGCGAAATAAGCGAGGGCCGATGGGGGGCTAGGGGTTTTTTCAGGCGTGGTTTCCCCGGAGGTGGGTTTTTCCTCACCGGTCTGTTTAGGCGACAAAATTTTATTGGTTTTGTGGCGTAGGGTATCCGGATTGGTGTTCTTTTTCCTTGCGATTCAGGTTACGATTATTAGGGTTTTCAGGTGTGGGTTATTTATTTATTTATTTATTTCCGGTGTTAGGTTTTTCTGCATTACTTTCTTGGTTTCCGGTTATCTAGCAGCAACAACAAGAACCGTGGGTTTTCATTGTTCGTCACCCTGATAGTGGTGATGATGTTGTTCGTTTTGTGATAAATGACCTTACCAAACCACTTGCACCTTATGGTTCTATACAACGTGTTATTGACGATGATCTTGTAGAATATGGTAGCCCTTCTTTGTCTATCCTTGATAGTTTGCTTTCTATGGGGCTGCGTACTGTCAAGTCTATCCCTTCTAAGTGTTGTTTGGGGTTTTCTAGGGTTTTAAAGGGTGCTCTTGACAAAGTGATTTGCAAACCTGATTACATCTCTTTGGGTTAGTCTGCTTGTTTTTACCCATTTGTATCCTTAAAACATTTTACCCGAGGAGTAATCATAATATTAAGTCATATATTAAAACGGAAAGAAGAGTGTGTTCTTGATGCTATTCGTTCTTAGAATGTACTTGGTGGCAGTTTGCAACTTGTGAGAGAAACCTTGGCTGATTTTTCCCCTCCTTTATCAGATACTGATGAGGGAGATCTTGATTTGAGTTAACAGAATATCAAACAGTGCTAAAGGAAGATTTGTGACGAACATTATACAACGAAAGTTATGGTTCATTCGTCTTCTGGTATTTCCCCATATAACGATGCTACTCTTGAAGATTTAAAGACCAAGCATCCTTCCATGCCTGCTCCTTCTTTGCCACATATACCTATTGATCATCACCACATCATTGCATCATCATAAGTTGTTTTAGACTGTATTAAGAGTTTTCCTAGGGGTACATCTTGTGGTCGTGATGGTCTACGTGTTCAACATCTTTTGGACTGTTTGAGTGGAGCAACAATTGCTATTTCTGATGAATTAATCTCATCTATTACTCATGAAGTGAATCTCTTTCTTGATGCGAAATGTACTAAGATGTTGGGACACTATATTGCTAGCACCCCGCTCACACCTTTGGTTAAGTCGAGTGGTGGTATTCGCCCTATAATTGTGGGAACAGTTTGGAGACGTCTTGTATCTAAGGTTAACGTTGCTTTGATTGGTCATTCTTTGGATGGTTATTTGGATGATTTTCAGTTTGGTGTTGGGGTATCGGGAGGTGGTGAGGCAATACTTCATGCCATGAACCGTTTTATTGAGGATTGCGGTTGTGAAGTTGGTTTTTCGATGTTGTTAGTAGATTTTAATTTTTTTTTTCAATTTAGTCGATCAGGAGGTTATGTTACAAGAAGTTCGCCTGGGTTGTCCTTTCATCTCTCATTGGGTATAATTTTGCTATTCTACCCTTGCAAGATTGTATTACGGGGAACAAGTTTTATGGTCTTGCCAAGGAGTGCAGCAGGAAGATCCCCCTGGGTCGTTGCTTTTTGCTCTTGTGTTATATCCCAGGCGTGGTACTTAGATGATGACACCATTATTGGAGATAGTCTAGTCGTGGGGGAGGTTTTAAAGTTGATCATAAATGATGACCCTCGCTTTGGTTTGCATCTTAATGTTGACAAAACTGAAGTACTTTGGCCTACGGAAGATCCTAGAAGCATAATTGTAGGTGTTTACCCTCCTAACGTTTCTCGTCCTTTATATGGTGTTAAACTACTTGGGGGGCCTGCTAGTGTTGGTTTAAGTAGCGAACTTGTGATGATAGAGTGGCCAAGACCATTGAGCTTATGAACGCGAACTTGTATCGGTATTTCAAAGCTTTATTTTTCTTTACGCACGTGCGCACCCCATTTCTTTGAGTTAGTCTAACGTTCTTTTGGCTTAGCTCTTCGTTCTACCCTTGAACTTATTGTTACGACGCATGGTCCGGGGTTTGACGATTGGAAATGGAGGCTTGCCACCTTACCTTTTTATTTCGGGGGATTTGGTGTCTACTCCGCTGGTGATATTTTAAAATATGTCTTTCTTGCTTTGCGATTACAATCTGCTGATTTGCAGACTAAGCTTTTTCGGTTTACTGGTTTTTGTGGTTTCTGGACCTGCTTTTGACAATGCCTTGAGGGTGTTTAATACTACGTTGAATACTGACCTTTTAAGTAACCCAAGTAAGATCGTTGCCACCCAACTCATGGAGAAACTGGCAAATATATATTTCACACAAGTTTAACCCTTATTTTTGGACTCTATGTCGTGTTCTGCATGTTCTAGGTTTTTTGCAGGGGATATTTATGGAGATCATGTTGTATCTTGTACGGGCGTTGTCGGTATTAAACATCGACATAACATCGTACGTGATACTCTCATGGATATTTTTTTTTGGTATGGTATTTCTGCAGGTAAGGAAGTTAACATTGGGCTATGTGATGAACGTGATAGAGCCTTATGTCCTGCGGATGTGTTACTTTATGCTTGAAATGGAGGGTTTGACGTTTGTGTTGATCTAACTGGGTCTTCACCCTTAACGGAAACGGAGATGATTGATTTTATACCAGGTCATGCGGTTATTAATTCGGCACATCGTAAACGCGTCAAATATGGCTCTAAGTGTGCATATTTTAGATACGGGTTTCTCCCATTTTCATTTTCTTCTTTAGGAAAATTAGAGAAAGATGTTACCTTCCTAACACGAACTCAAAAGTTCTTTATAACTCAAGACAATGGTGCACGAGCTATTGGGCACATCTTCACAAGGATTAGTTTTTCAGTTGCTAAAGGAGTCGGAGCTCAGATAATATCCCGACTCTCCTCTAATTTCTTATAAAAATAAATAAATAAATAATAATAATAATAATAATAATAATAATAATAATAATAATAATAATAATTATTATTATTTTTCTTTTTGAACAATAATTGTATCAAGACTAGCAAGAAGTTATAATGTAATAGATAAAGAAGAACTTGGATGACAATTCTACTTAATTCATTTAAGAATAACAATATTTTGACAAATATTTGTATCAACTATAATAGATAAAGACTTTCCAATCCCGTTTTCATGTCGTTATAATATAATCTGTTTCACTATCCTAGGCAAATAACCCTAATTGAAGACTTTCTACAATCATCATTTTCCCTACTCTGCTATCCTAACCTCTTCCTATACTCTAACTGAAAACTAACATCAATGCAATTATATATCATACGAATAAACAACAATATATCTGTATATGATACCAATCATACCTTTCAACAAAGCTGTAGAATCCAATAAGCTAAACACCAAAACAACGAAGGAACAGCAACAAATAATCACCACATATGCAACAGAGAAGCAAACGATGACGATAGCAGTAAAGAAGACCAGGATACACGTGTAAGAAAGTAAAAAAAACTAATACACATCACTTATGCCAGCACACAAACGCAGACCCAAAAACAAAACAAAAGAAGTAGCCCAGAAATTCTCTCCTATAAGCCCAATTATCTCCTATAAGCCCAATAACCTTCACACATATCAAGACATTGACGCAAATTGAATTATAGGGTAATTAGTATTTCGTCCAGATTTAAAAATCAAATAAAAAAACTTAGAAATCATACTAATAGATACCTCTTGAAGAAATCGACTTAAATAAATATGCTTAACCATACACCCTCAAAACGATTATTAAAATCTAATTTTGATGTTTGTTGCTTAAGAAAGAAAACTGCGTAACCTCCAACCAGCGATCGAAACATTCAACCACCAACTAGCAATCGAAATTAACAAAAAATAAACTAAAAGTCAACAATCAAAATCGGAGGATCCTTTGGTATCTAGTGAATACAGCAAGCACTAGAAAAATCATCAGCTATTAATCAACATGTCATGATAAGTTGATTGATATATGAGATGAAGAATTAGGAAAAAACTTCAATCAATGCTTCAAATATGTCATTAACGAGCTTTTTGTACCCTCACGTTACATCGGGTTCAAAAATTTATATTTTAATTGATAGCCTAAAAACGAAAGCAAACAATCTAAAATTTTAAAAAGTTAAAAACCGTAAATCAACAAAGAAAATATAAAACTTAAAATTAACACTAAATAGGCTAGCGTAAAAATTTAGCACGAAAAAAAAAAACTTACATTTTAATCGATAGCCTAAAAACAAAAGCAACAACCTAAAAATTTGAAATGTTAAAAATTGTAAATAAACAAAGAAAATATAAAACTAAAAGTTAACACTAAATCGAAATCAAGACATAACAGTTTTATTAAATTGCCTAGCATTAAAAAAAACAAAGAAAATTCACAAAATTAAAACAAAGACATAACTACTTTATTAAATGGCCAGCATAAAATAATAGCACGAAAAAAAAAAAAAAACAAAAGAGAAAACAAACAAACAATTAAGGTAGCGTCTAGCTACCTAATTCACGGTTTATGGCAAAATTGACAATTTGTTAGTATATATAATTCTCATTTATTCTTCTTACTCTTTAAAAAAATTTAAAACTTTGTCAATTTCTTCAGAATTATAAATATGTATAAGGTATCTATATAAATAACTGTGAATAAATTTAAAATTTTCGAAATAAAAATGTGAAAAATATTATACTAAAAGGTATGTAGAATCTTATATTTGTTTGTTTTGGAATTATTAACATGTGCTTTTGTCCGGTGGCGAATCCAAAACCGAAACTGAGGGGTATTCGAAACAATAATTTTTTATAGATCCTATTAAATAAACATATAAAAAAATCTTTGAAATAATTTACACTACAAAAACATGACATTCGTAGACTTAAGGGGTATCTGTGACTACCCCGGAGTTTAACTATGGTCCGCCACTGATTTCGTCGCACAGGGAAAAATTAGCTTAGCGAGTTCAATTAGACAAACTAAACAATATCAAAAGATTTGCTTTACATACTAGTAGCATATTCAAAACGTAAGTGGGTCAACTGAACTTCTTGGGTAAGAGAAGCTTCGCCCCTACTCTCCCATTCCTATGGCTTGTTAATTCTTTGTCCTAACTTAGTCACTAGATCTTTATATTTGAGAGTTCCATCCATTAATTATTTTTTTCTTTAATAAAAAAAGATTTTTTTTATTAAAATAGCTTTTAAATAATACACTCTAATAATTATTATTTGGACGTTTATTTGTTAGAACATTAAGTTTTGTTAGATGTTTGAGATTTTTTGTTTTGATCACATGGATATGTATTTAAGTGATATTCGTGCTTATGTTTGAAAAACAATGTTAAAAATATTGATTCTGGATGCTTATTCAAGTAGTTTCTTTCCTCTTTATTTTGATGTAAAATTATTAGATATGTTGATTCTCTAAATAAAATATGCAGGTAGTTTGGTGAAAGAAAAAATTGATATGTAGGTACATAATTATGCAAGTGGTATATGTAAATTTGGTGCGTAAAAAATGATTTACCGGGAACATGGGGTCTTCAAGTTAATTGGAATTAGTTTTAATTATCTAATAATAAAATAATTATTAGAGTGTATTATTTAAAAGTTATTTTAATAAAAAAATCTTTTTTTATTAAAGATTACCTGTTAACCTACTATAGCAGGTTAATTACATAGGAATAAAACAATATCAAAAGTTGAATGGTTTTTGATAGCGAAAAAAAGTTAGAGTAACTTTAGTGGAACAAAAGTGAAACTTAGTTACTATTCTATGGAGTTTTTCCGTCTTTTTGTTTGTTTTTTACTCCAAACGCCCTATAGGTAACCACTTACATGTTGCATTGCAATTGCTCACCATTTTACATATTTGTTGTTGTCAGTTTTAGTTCTTTCACTTGATTTTGCCAACCAAATTTGATAAAATTTTATGCAAATCCATGAATGGGGAAGGTGTCCAATTATCGTAATTTTACAAGGAAAGACGTGGCTGGTGGCGGTGGGAGATTACACTAAGTGGCTGGCGCCGGTGGTGGTGAACAAACAAAAAAGATGACGAACTTCCAATTATGAGGTCCATGATAAAAAATAAAATAATGAAATACTTTAAAACTAAATGTGAAATATTTAAAAAGTTGTGATTAATAAATCTAATAATTACATAGATAATAAAGTTAGGATAAAAAAGACCGAAAATTGTTAATATTAAAATTTAAAAATATACTATGTAACATGAGGATATATCGTTCTCTTAAAATATGACACTCCATAAAATATAAAATATGTAAAAAAGAATGAGAGCAGGTCAACTACCCCAAAGAAAAAAAAAATGTTTAAATGACCAATAAGACAATAGGTAGGGATCCCAACCATTTAATGGACTATAGTGCACAAACAATTCTACACAATTCTCACATTTTTTGTGAGCATTTTAATTTTCTTAAGCTTACTTTAGAGTGATGTTAATAGTAATATTTAATAATTGAGTTTTGATAATGGTAGGTCTAAGGATTGTGGTTATGAAAAGTTGATGTGTTACATATAATATTAACTAGAAAGGTTCCCGTGCGTTGCACGGGTTCGTCGATTTCAAGATTCTTGTTAGGCTCGCTAGTATCAGTCCTAAAGAGCCAGCATCCGTCCTTCTCCTTTTCCGATTTATCCGTCTTCAAGTTTATTTTGTTAGGCTCGCTAAAACTGAAGCAGCAGATTTACAAAAACAACAACAATCACATAACCCAAAACGAACTTACACCCAAACAATCGCTCTATTTATTCATATTCACTTTGCAAATAAACAAATAAACAGAAGGTCGATAATTGCAGCAGAGTTGGGATAAACATTAAACCGTAGATAATTTTCAGTGTGCCATTTTCAAGTAATCAATCTTCCGTATGAGAGCCGAGACTACTGTTATCCTTCCTCAAATAAATCTGCTCCAAGGCCCACACAAAAACTTGCTTAAGTTTCCATTCATAATTCAAAAATAATCGATCCTCATTAGAACAATGTCACTACTAAGTAGGGCCTGAATGGTTAAATTAACACCCATTATATGGCGTTTTCAAGAACATGGAAGAAGATTAAGAGGGTGTTTGGATAAACATTTTAGAGTGATTCTTGAAATGATTTAAAATAAAGATTTGGCAATTTTGACCCATTTACTTATGAATGGGTCCAATTGCGTAATATACATATACATATATATGTAGAAACGTGAACAAAAGATTGTCATTGTTGCTGCTGAGAGAAAAAAAAAACAAAATATCCGAGTTAAGAAAATAAATTTATAAAATTACCAACCAAAAAGTGATATAGATAACCATCGTTAAGGTACAACAATAGTGTCGGCGGCGTCCTTGGTGTTCATAGCAATATAAGACCACTTAGTTTGTTCATGTTCAAGTGCAAGGTCATTTATAAACCCAACACACGGTTTTTTTTCCGACCGTTTACAAAGAAATTTCAAAAAGTTCTTTTTCAAAATCTCTATGTCATAAGGTGGTGAAGAGGGAAAAAGAAATCAATGTAATTAGTCTAATTCACATGCCATATGTGTTTGTAAAACGTTTTTGAATGTTTTTTGTAAATTCAATTTGAATCTGTTATCAAATCTATTGTTTTTGAAAATTTAGTATTATTACATATTCAGTTCTTTGAAATATAAAAAAAAGATCAGATTATTAGTATTATATTGAAGAAAAGTAATAAGCAATACAAGAAAGATATTAACAAAATAGTAGTATTACCCGTTGTGGGACGATTGCGGTAGATGTGGCAGGATACTGAACTGGAACAGAAGGTGGATAATGGTATGTGTAATTATTTTGAATCCATGTATGGTTGTGTACAAGAGGAACAGTCGGGCCATACTGAGTCCACGGATTATGATTGTAAACAGCTGGTGGCCTATAATTAGGAACTTGAACCATGGCTGAAGATGGATTCGCGACTTTTCCATATGGTTTAGACCTCGATTCACTGGATTTTGGCTGAAAGAAACAAACACTTTACAATGAGCAAATCACTTTATAACTATGAGAGAAGTGAATACGTACAGATAAAACGAAAACGTAGGTTGTTCTCCGCTTATGTTCCGTCTCATACGTGCTACTGCACTCACTGGTATCCCCCATCCGTTGAACATTTTATTTATAACTCGCGCTGCAAACACCAATTTTATTTCATTCCGTCCAATATCATATGCTAGGAACACCATACGCCTTCCCTTTCACAACAATACCATCACCTACACTTGGCCAAACGCAAAAAGAGTCAACAATTTATTACAAAACTAAAAAGTGGAGGTATTCCTTAGGTGAACTCAATGTTCGATAATAAATATAAGACACGATCCAGAGTGCCTAAAACATATGATATAGTGTAGTGTTACCTCTTTCAATGAAGAAACTTGAGGTCTGTAGGTAGCTACTTGTTAATATTTCAAATCATCGGCAATAATAAACTGCTCTACAGGTTTCCCTCTTAAGATAATTTTGAAGTTTTTAAACTTTCTGAGGTATAACACAGAAGCATATGCCTGAAAGGAAGCACTATATATCATGATAATGCTAAATATGAACGGAAAAAAAAATAGAAACACAGCAAGCAGAAATGTTTAACAGTTTATGATTTAAATAATCACCCTTAGTGAATGAAGAAGGCGGTGGGAAATATGTGCTTGCAGATCAGCCGCTTTCTGATTATTTTTGGACAAGACCCCACCTTCATCTCGCAATTTTATATCCTATCTTAGCAGGTAAACAGAATACTCGGTAAAGGTAAAACAACACTATTATCATTAAAAACTATGGTCAATCAAACAATCTGCAAAAGAAACCTCCTCGTCTTAATCAAAGTTCAATTCATAGATCCCTTCATCATTGAGCCATAAGTTGTATATGATTATCTTTGTCCCATGTTGCCCAATATCTTCAAACTATAAGAAACGAAGAAACATGAAAAGTTGCGATAAAACATAAATCATAAAGTCAGTATATAACGTAACAGAACCTGACGAATTATGTCATCTTTTGAAGTAAACGGTGACCATTCAAGAATTGTTTTCAAATTAGTAGACCGGATGTAATCCTGGGAACCATATAGTATAGGTTCTGCCCAATTCTTTGAGATATCAAAATCAAACTGCAATAAAGATCATACAAAAGAATATAAGAAACATATATACGGTGATTCAAAACAAACAAAAAGATTGTTTACATATTTACCATTGGGACAATCATGACGTCTTGTCCAGTCTTGCGTAGAAACGTATAGGATAAAAGACCAACACTTTGAGTTGCTCGCCTACAAGATATCGTAACAAATAACAGTAAGAGCATAATTGTTTATTTCAACAACTCATTCAAAGTACAAGACAAGACCAAAACAGTACCCATTCCGATATGCACGGCTGAAAACAATCACATCGGCTCCTAACCGCATAGTACTTGTCTTGAACCCATTACCATCTGAAAAACCAAACATTTTCCAACTGCTGTCAACAACTTTTATACAGCAAATAGAAATCGTCTGATTGAATTGCTATTACAGGTGAGAAAATTTTCTGACTTCGTCCCTACTATAGCTGATGAAGACGTTCCACCTCCTTATGTGCAGCTTTACTTGAGGCTGAAATAAAAAAACATCAATTATCAAACCGATTTAACCAAACAAATACTACGACTTAAAAAAAGAGCAGTATATAAGTACACAAATCAATACTATATAATTTCATAAATTCGTAAATTCAGTTGTCTTCCATATACAGATCTACAACAAACTAATATTCAGATTAGTAATTTATTAATCAATTATTAATATCAAATTAGTGTCACTATCGAATTTGTTTCAAAAATCGAAAAATAGGGAATAATACAATTTAAACCACACCAATCATACCTCTGAAGATAAATACGCAAACGTTGCAGACAAACGAAGAGAAATCAACAGAAGAATGAGTATCATGTGCACATATAAACACACATAAACACCTAACGCATGAAAGATTATTTTTGGCTATGAGAAGAGAAATCAACAGGAAAGATGCAGACCGACACGTGTTAAGCGGAGAAGAAGAAGAAATGCCAGCGTGATGGATATTGCTTGATTGGACTGCGGTAAGAAGATAAATGACCCAACCCAGAAACCCAACAGAAGCCCAAAATCGAATTAAAAATAATATTAGGCACACTTCCATAAGCATCCATCCAAATTTAATATAGGATAGTAATTGTAATATGTCTAGCAATTCCTTCATCTCTACAGAATTTATCAAACTTTTTCGAACAAAACTTCAAACCGTTATCTGTTCAAAGACGCTTGATCCTCCTTTCCGTTTGGTTCTCAATAAGAACCTTCCAATGCTTAAAATTTTCAAACGCCTCACTTTTGTTTTTCATCATAAACATCAACGTCATTCTAGATAAATCGTCTATAATCGAGAGAAAATACCGAGAACCACCTAGAGAAGGTACTCGAGAAGGCCCCCGACAATCTTAATGAAGATAGTCGAGGGTTCCCTTTGTCTGATGAATTGCTTTTGAAAAACTTACCCGTTTTTTTTTCCCCGAAAACATAATGTTCACATAATTCCAAATTAGCTACCTTGTGACCGCCAAGTAGTCCTCGTTTGCCGAGCATGGCCATACCTTTTTCACTAAAGTGCCCGAGTCGCATATGCCACAACCTAGTCAAATATGAATTGCTTTTCTCGGAACAAGAAACCGCAAAGGAACTTGTAACTATTTCCCCTTGTAAAGTGTACAAAGAAGAAGTACCTTTAAGTGCTTTCATAACCAACAAAGCACATCTCGATTCACGAAGGAAACCATTCTCACTAGTGTATTTGAAGCCTTTAGATTCCATAATACCATGTGAGATTAGATTTTTCGTAAGATCTGGAACATAACGAACATCTGTAAGGGTTCTCACAACTCCATCATGCATCTTAATCTGAACTGATCCAATACCAACGACCTTGCATGGTGAATCATTACCCATGAAAACATGCCCACCATCAAACTATTCATATGTCACAAACCAATCACGATTGGGACTCATATGAAAGGAACACCCATAATCCATAATCCAAACAGTGGGTTTACCTTTATAATAAACTACCTAGAGAACCACATCGCGTTCTGAAACCGAGTCATCCTTAGCAGTAGCTCCAATTGACACTTTTCCCTTTATCTTAGGACAATCTCTCCTCCAGCGACCCATCTCTTTACAATACTTACACGCATCTTGAGGATTAGGCGCTCGAGGTCTTGACTTCGATCTACCTTTATCTCTACCTCTGCTTTTTTGTTTTTCCGTTCGATGTCTCCCCCTTTAGTGACTTGAAGTTGATAAGCCAACAGACTGGGATGCCGACTGAGACTCTGAACTTCCTGAGGCTTGATGACGGAGCTCTCGGGAATGCAAACTAGATCTAACATCTTCTAAGGTAATAGTGTCTCTACCAACAACAAAGGAGTTCACAAAATTTTCATACGAGAAAAATGAGAGCCGCATCTTCATCATTAATCTTTACTTCAACATTCTTCAAATCCATTAAGATTGAGTTCAATGCATCAAGATGCTCTTTTAATGTTGACCCCTCTTTCACTCGGAGCGAAAACAAACGTTGTTTTAATAACAACTTATTCGTCAATGATTTTGGCATATAAAGCGATTTTAAATTTAACCAAGTTTTTGCAGCCGCATCCTGATCTGCAACCTCATATAAAACTTCATCAGATAAAGATAGAAAAATAGTTGAGTACGCCTTTTTGTCTTGAAACTGATAATCAAATCATTCATAGAAGCCGGTTTTGGACCGGCAAGAGGTGTCCATATGCCTTGTTATTTCAATAATGTTTGTATCTTGATCCTCCATAAACTAAGATTATTTTTACCATTGAACTTTTCGATATTAATAGTATGTGACATACTTATTAATAATTTATTCAAACAAGTTCAAAGAAAAAATCTATTATCTTTTTCTTTCGTTTTTTTTTTCTTTTAATTAGGCCCAACAACCCAATAACAAAAAAAAAACTAACCCAAAAGTTGATAACAATAACTAGCCCAGACAAACAAAACCTTAAAAAACAGTCGACTGTTTAACACCACCAATAATCAAGAATCAAATTCTGATTCTTGAGATCGAACAAACAAACAAAAATTGTTTCCAACAAAAAGTCGAAGAATCAATTTTCTGATTAATTCAAAACACCAGCCGATTCAATTATCGAGGATTTGATGAACGAATCTAATCGAGTCGAAACCCTAGATGGATGATGAAGAACAACAATGATTGATCGACTAGCTCTGATACCAATTTGTTAGGATCATAGACAAGAAATCAGACGAACAAAGGCATTCCTATTCAAATTCAAAGGTACAAATTCTAATTTTGCTATTTCCTATTTATAGGACAACTAGCCGACTAAAACAACCTAATTATAAACGAAATCAATAATAAAACGAGTCAAATACCAATTAACTAAATAACTCTTCTAGTTTAAGTCGCATTATTTAACAGTAATTAACATTAAATATGGTAATTTATTTTAGTGTATTTAGCTTAGAATTATTATTCAATCTCCATTCATAATTATATACGGTTTTATCATATATAATTGTAAAAGTTTAAGTTTATTTTGATCATCATTATCAATTTATCATATATATTCTTTAAACGTGATAATATTTTTAGTTTTTGGAACTTACATAGAAGGATGAATGTGAATATGGGTTGTAATTTTGGAGATTTTCTTATTTACTAATACCCATCTTGTCATCTTGGTGATGCTTGCTTGTAATAAACTTTCGAAAGGTTTAACCTTTGTATGCCACATGTCAATCCTATCATTTGGGTTATGAAGTCGAAGTGTATTATGTAGACGATTGCTGGTTATAGAAATTAGAGACATTATTTTGCCTCAATATAAATAGAAGTTATATTTGCAGGTTATATATGCACTCTTAGTTCCAACTTAGTTGGAATGCTTAGACTACTTATTTTTAACTTATTTGGACTTACTTAAAGCTGTTAATGTAGCGGTTATTTGTTACTCTGTATGCTATATAGTATATACACCTTAATGACGTATGTGAGTATGCGACCCGCGTTAACTTAGTGATTAAGGACATGAAGTATAAAGACAGAGGTTAAGGACATAATACTTATTGTATCGTTGTTCCTACAATAGTAGCTTAGTGGTTAAGGAAATAAAGCATAAAGACGGAGGTCAGGTTCAATTGCCCCACATCCTTTGGTTGCTCTATTACGTGATTTACCTCTCAATGTTGGCCGCAAAACGGATTGTGTAGGTATTTGAATAGTGTCGAATAAATATGTGACTGTAGATGTGTGAGACTACGGAAGAGCACACATCGACATTTAGACACGACTACTAGTTTAAATATATTTATTAAATGTTACTTAATATGTTAAGTGTAATGTTTATTAAATGGAGGGATGTATTATGTAAATAAGGTGGTTTCCTTATTCTAATACAACTTGCAGAGCAAGGGATTTTATGGCTATAAAAGAAACCCCAAACCTCTCCATAATTCGACCACAAAATCGATTAGAGATTAAGCTAGAATTCGATTTCTGCTTTTCCCTTTTAGCCGATCAATTAACAAGCCCAAAGGGGTTTCGGTTTGTGTCGGTGATCGAGTTCAAGAGTTGTGGAGTTAAACGTGTACTAGCATACTAGTCGGTCGATAAAAGAAGGTGTCGCGTACGCAACCGTGGTAAAAACCTTACGTTAGGTTTTGGTTTATTTGCTTGCTCAATAAAGTACACAACTATATCCGATTTATTATTTACTATGTGATCCTTATTTTCCGTTGCGTATAATTGTTTGAAAATTTGATTTGAGGTCTATACCAGTAGTGGTATTAGCCAAACCATAGTAATTATATTTTGGATTAATGTAAAACATCAAAAGTTGTGGAGAATCGAGGTTTCGGATTAAAACGAACGATTAAAACGAAAATCTGAACCTCACTGCGTCGTAGTGATCATCAAGTGCGGCGTAGCGGGCTAGTTTTTTTTTTTTTTTTTTTTTTAAACTTTTTTTTTTTAAAAACTTTTTTTTTTAAAAAAACTTTTTTTTTTGTATTAAAAGTTAATTAGATCTTAAACCTTAAACGCAAATTTTGATGTTTAATTACTTGTGTGCCATGTTTATTTTTTATGAATTATGGTTATTAAGTTACATGCATAAGTTTGTTAACATAATTAGATATTATGATATTATAAAAAGTAAATTGCATGATATTGACATATAATAAATTGTTATTTGATATGTGCTACACTAATTGATATTGGATATAAATTGTTTTATGTGGTTTATTTGATAATAGTATTGAACACATATTGAATAACTTACACAATCCAAACTTGCCTTGTTTGAACGGATGTATCTGGTCCGTTTCCAAGCGAAACGGGAGTTATTCAATATGTGGACAATGACCATAGAGACTATGTGCTTTAGGGCTAACCCAATTTTGTTGCGTATTTTAATTCTTATTCATATTAATAATTAATGTCAAGTGTTTTCAAAGTAATAAATTAATATGACTAAAGAATTATGAAACGAATTTTTACTTTATTTTGACACTTTTATAAGTTCTAAAACGCATTAGGTTGAGTTTATACCGTAATTTAGTCCTGCGATGGAACGTATTAAATTGCAAAATACATTAAAAATCAAACCTTTAAAAGCGTCTGATTGGTAATTCATAATCAATTGTACATCCTTAATGTATAAATTCCCAACTAGGCTCACCTACATAAAGGACGATGTCTAGGAAAGTTTGCAGTGGTATCATACCCCTAATGAGGTAGGTTTTAAGTGATGCGTTGTCGTCCCCTACCCTCACTTGCTTTCCTGATCGTACCTTTTGTAGAGCTACCGAAAGGGTTTTTATGATGACGATGGTACGTTTGGTTATTATAAACACTTGGTGTATAAGAATTAGACAATCATAGAAAACGTTTTAAAACAAAATTTTACAACGTTTATTTGAAAAACACAAATTATGAGACGAAGTTGTATGCATGCCTCTTCGTACATATATTTTGTCACCTAGGGAATTAAGTCATATTGCTACCCATATTGCTTAGACAACTTGTACTTGCTCGTCACTCTACGTGAGACGTAGGTGAAGGGTATCCAAGGTGGATTACCACTCATAGTGAGACTGTGGTGGACTATATACAGTCTTCAATTGGATGACTTAAATCGGGTTATGCAGTGAGACTGTAAATGCCGATAGCGATAAGATGCGACGAAACATGATGATGTCACGATCACCATATTGATGCTTGATTAAGTCATGACATTAAGTCACATAATCTAGGAATTGCACCGGTAAATGAAATTACTGAACGTCACTTACCTTTTGAGTATCATTTAGTTCCTAGAAGATCAACTGATGGAACTGTGATATGTCGTTTGGGTCATAGTCTTAACCGAAAGTAAACCATGGGTTTTAGATTTTTGTTAAGAAATCATTATGTCGAAAGTACTAACGAGAACTTTCTTCTGTTTTGTAGAAATGGCACAAAATCCCGATTTAAGCGAGATTATGCCACAAATCAAAACAATGTTCAAAACCGAAATACTCACCGGACCAAATTTTAATGATTGGTTTCGCCAGCTGAGAATTTTTCTCCGAGTGATGAAGAGATTACAAATCATTACTACATCGATGATTCCGGAGCTAACTCATTCGATGAGACAGTTTGGGCAACTTATCAAGCAACGTATGAACGTCATAATGAAGTTGCATGCTTGATGCTCTGTGGTATGACCCCTGAACCACAAAAGCAGTTTGAAAATAAGTGGCCGGGTAAAATGATCATTGAGCTTCACACTATGTATGAGAAACAAGTCGATCTTGAACTGAACGACTTGATTCAAGAATTACATCAGTGTAAACATGTTTATGGAACGCCAGTAGGAACTCACAGTCTCAACATGGAAAGCTACTTTGATCGATTAGAAAGGATGAATTACCCCTTCCAGTAGTCTATTGTTGTTAGTATTCCCTTCACAAGGTTATTGATGAATTTACACCTAACTACAATATGCATGGTATGGACTCTCAAAAGAACTTCATGTGATGCTCGTAAAGTTTGAGAAAATCTTTCCCAACAAATCGGTTACCAACCATCTCCTAGCGATCAGTGGTGGTACGGTTCAGATAAGAAAAGACAACCGCAAGCTAAGGGCAAAGCTAAACAGGACGGAAAGAATAAACAAGCAATTGTTTATATTCCCAAGCCTAAGCGTACCCCTCCAGCTAAAAGAGAACATCCTGCTAAGGATGATGGTTGCAATCACTGTGAAGTGATTAGGCATTGAAAGAGGAACTGTCCTAAGTATCTAGCCGAGGTGCAAGATAAGAAGAGAGTCGGAAACACCGGGTCTTGAGGTATCTTCACTATAGAATTACATTCTTTCTCTAAAAACAAATACTTAGGTATATGACACTGGCTGTGGTACTCATATTTATGATTCCTTACAAGGATTTAGAGCAAATAAGAAACCGAAGAATGGATCTTTGTAACTGTACGTAGGCTATGCCAAACGTGTACGTATGCACCTACTTATGTTAGGGGGAATGTTTCATTTTATGTTTTACAGAATAATGAATTCACTAATTGTTTCAAACATAATGTTCATTATAATAATGAATTCAATAATGTTCATTCTTCTTTGTATTATAATTCTATGTTTATTATTAGCACTAAATGCGTTAAATCCAACTTGGACTTAACCTATCTATGACATTGTCGTATTGCACACATATGCAAGCATTGCATTAAAAGGCTTCACGGCTTTTAAAGTCCAATGATAATTCATTTGATAAATGCGAATCTTGTGTGTCGGAAAAAATTACAAGGAAATCATTTCCGCATGAGACGCAAAGGGCAACAAATGTTTTAGGAATCATGCATACTGATGTAGGTGGTCCCTTTATACATGTGTCAAAGAAAGGTGCTAACTATTTCATAACATTTACGAATGATTTCAACTGTTATGGTTATGTTTACTTGCTTAAACATAAACATAAGGTGTTTGAAACATTCAAAGTGTTTCATAACGAAGTAGAAATCAACTCGGAAATACCATCAAGATTCTCCGATGGGATCGTGGTAGTGAATACTTAAGCCTAAAGTTTAAGGATCATCTCAAAGCACGTGGAGTTGTCCACCAGCTTACTCCTCCCTATACTCCACAACACAATGGTGTATCAGACAAGAGAAATCGAAACTTGCTAGACATGGTATGATCAATGATGAAACTTACAACTTTACCATTATATTTTTGGGATTATGCTCTAGAGTCTGCCTTACGCATTCTCAATATGATTCCAACAAACTATTAAAGTTGCACGATATTCCGAGTTTTTTCAAAACAAGGCTTATCTCTCAAGGAAACAGTGGGAGGGTTGTAAAACTTGACGAGGTTCAAGAGGAAGATACATCACCTTCTACTCACACTGGTGATCAACAATTTGGGGGGGGGGGGGGGGGGGGGGGGGGATAGTATTGAGCCTCATGAAATGCCTCAATCTGATCTTCGAGTTGTGATTGAGCTTCATGACATGACTCAGTCTCAAAATCAAATTGCTGATCCAATTCGTAGGTCCGAAAGGACAATACGTGCCCCTCAAAAACTAAACAAAAATGTAGCTTTAGATGATGAGGATCATGTATCAGGGGATATTAATGAACCTCGAAACTTGAAAGCTGCATTATCAGGGCCTGACGCTGAAAAATGGCTTCAAGCTGCGAATGTGGAGATGCAGTCCATGAAAGACAACAACGTTTGGGATTTGGTGGATCGTCCTCCAAATACCAAAACGGTGGATTGTAAATGGCTCTTTAAAATAAAGACAGACATGGACGAAAATATACACATCTATAAAGTTCGTCTCGTGGCAAAAGGATTTACTCAAATCTATAGGATAGATTATGAAGAAACCTTCTCCCTAATAGCAGACATAAGAGCTATTAGAATTCTATTAGCCATAGCGGCGTTCTATGACTATGAGATATGGAAAATGGATATCAAGACAACCTTCCTGGATGGTTATCTAGACGAAGACGTCTATATGAATCAGCTAGAAGGTTTTATTGATCCATTACATTCCGACAAAGTGTGCAAGCTAAAAAGGTCCATTTATGGACTTAAGCAAGCATCACGAAGTTGGAATAAAAGATTTAATGAAGAAATAAAAAAGTTTGGTTTTGTTCAGAATTTCAATGATCCATGAGTGCATCAAAAATTCAGTATGACATATGGCTAATGGGAAATAGTGTTCCAATGCTTGAAGATGTTAAATCTCATCTTTGAAAATGTTTTGCCATGAAAGACTTGGGTAAAAGTTTAACGAAAAGTGTTACTTGTTACGATTTTAGATTACGATCGCGTTTTTGGAACAACGTGTATTGATCGAAAATATCATGTTTATGATGGCGATTACGTCTTTGTGTCCAAAGATGTCTATTTGACGTTAATTACTACTTTTACGTTTAATAGTATATGTATATATACGTTTTAGTTTTCCAAATACATAAAAACATGACATGAAGCTCACTGCGACGCACCAACTAGTTATTGTGACGCATCACGAGCAAAACCAACAGCAGAATCACGTACTGAAGTCACGCCGCGGCGCAGTGAGTAACCACTGCGGCGCACCGTGGCTGGTTCCGCTGGCTTCTGCGGCACAATGCTTAGTCACTGAGGCGCACTGGCTCCAGGGACAGTTTTCATATTTTACGTTTTGTGTAGTTTTCGTATTAAGAAAAGTCCAAAGATGATAGATTCTATCCAAAGTGTTCAAATATGTCCATAGTAACTTTACAAGGTCTTACATATAGTAGAAATGTAGTTTTACATATAGTAAAAATTATCAAAATGTTAATTTTGGTTAATTGACCATTTTAACATAGTTTAAGTTGTAGATTTAGTCTAAAGTTACATTTCTCCAATGTATCCGTTTTATATGTTATTACCAACTTTTAGGCTTAAACCGAAAGTGAAAAAGAGAAGGAAAATAAGGAGAAACTTGGAAATTACCGTCGTCACCCGCAAAGATCTACAAACCGCAAGAAATCAAGAACATAATCCGTCTAGTGAGCTCCCAAAGGTGGTGGTGGTGAGAATCGACTCCAATACACAAATATCCACCATTAGTTTAAGTTCACCAAAGAGAAGGAAAATAAGAGAGTTAGGGAGACTTTACTTACCAAAAACCCAAGAATATGTATTTTCGAGATGGTAACAAAAACTCCAATGAAGAAGGTGACGGAAATGGAAGAATAACTTTGTATGCAAATGAAAAAAACGGGAGTTAGAAATCTCTAACAAAAGTGAAAGAAAAGGTAAGAAAATTGAAGAAATCCTTCATTAGAAACTTATTAAAAGATGTGGAATGCAAAGGAAAGGTGTAGGAGATGATTTGTGTGAACTTTTAGCTTGGAAATCTTCTTCAAAATGAGATTCAAGGCTTCAAACTTTCTGGAATATGGAGAGAATTTGAGAGAGAATGAGATTGGTTAGTGGTAAAAGTAAAAGATAAATGTGAAAGGAAATAGGGTAAGGTGGTAAGGTGTTTAGAGTTCCAATGTTGGATCTAATATCCAATTTTTTGGGCAGGTTTTCCACAAAATCTCGTGGATAAAGAATGGTTGTGTGGAATTTCCAAGAAAAAGGTGAAAAATTTGATGTGTTTGGTCTGCCAGCCGGCTTACTGCGTCGCAGTCAGTGTGGACTGCGGCGCAGTCCGCTGCTGACCAGACCCCAACCGTTAAGTCTCCGTTAAATGACTGATTTTGTAACAGATTTCGTTAGTTCCCGTTAAAGGACTAACTTTGTAACAGATTTAGGTAGAAGATTAACTTTGTAATAGATTTTTAATATGTTAATTTTAACCCAACGATTACGGCATAAACACCCTAACTTAAAACACGAGAATACTAACTAATAGGCACTTAGGTAACAGTAATGCTTCCGCCACAAATGATGAAGCAACCAAATAACGTAAATCCATTGAAAGCGAAATAATGAAAGGGTCAAAACAATTGCGAATAAAAAGAATAGATAATGGTAACGTTTAATACCTCAAAATGACGGGTTGTGACAGCCTCCCCCAGTAAAAAGAATTTCGTCCTCAAAATATGTATTGAGCACCGCTGCTGGAAAAAAAATGGGGGTACTTCCGCTGCATCTCGTCCTCCCGCTCCCAAGTAAACTCAGCTCCAATCTACGAGTTCCATCGGACCTTCACTATAGGAATCCGACTCCGCCGTAGACGCTTGACGTCAGAATCAACAATCTCCACCGACTCCTCAATAGCATGAAGTTGATCATCCAAACATAGTCTCTCAAATGGAACAATCAAAGACTCATCAGCAAGGCACTTCTTGAGATGCGATACATGAAAGACATTGTGCACACCGCACAATTCAGGTGACAACTCAAGACGATAAGCCACAGGGCCAACACGAGCCAACACGAGCCAACACTCTGAAAGGACCCGTTAAACGTGGACTCAACTTGTTGCGCTTCTCAAACCGAAATACACCCTTCCATAGAGAAACTTTCAACAACACCATACCACCGACCTCGAACTCAAGAGGTCTCCGACGCAAATCCGCATATTTTTTCTGTCGGTCTATAGCGGCTAACAAACGATCCTTGATCAACTTCGGACCCGTAATATGACTATCACCAATCTCATCCCAATAAAGTGGAGACCTACACTTACGACCGTAAAGAGCCTCAAACGGTGCGCAACTAATAATGGAGTGGTAACTATTATTACACGAAAACTCGACCAAAGGCAAATGTCGATCCCAACTACCACCAAAATCCAAAGCACATGCGCGTAACATATCCTCCAACGTCTGAATAGTACGCTCACTCAGACCATCGGTCTGAGGGTGGTAAGACGTACTCATATCCAACCTAGTACCCAACGCTCGCTACAAAGACTGCCAGAACCTTGAAGTAAACCGTGCGTCACGTTCAAAAATAACAAATACAGGAAGACCATGCCTAGACAGGATCTCATCAATATACAATCTGGATAACTTCTCTACCCGGTAATCCTCTCGAATAGGAAGAAAATATGCTGACTTAGTCAGCCGATCAACGATAACCCAAATGGTATCATAACCTCCCGAAGATCTAGGAAGTTTCGTAACAAAGTCCATCGTGATCCTCTCCCACTTCCACTGTGGGATCTCTGGCTACTGAAGAAGTCCAGAAGGTTTCTGATTCTGAGCCTAGACCTTAGAACACGTCAAACACTTGCCTACATACTCGGAAATCGCTCGCTTCCTGCCCGACCACCAATAGAAATCCTTCAGGTCATGTTACATCTTATCCGCTCCGAGATGGACGGAATAATTAGATTTATGACCCTCATCTAAAATCAACTGCCTAAGACCAATAGGAACCCAAATACGATCCAAGAAATACAAAACCCCGTCGTCCTTCGGCTCTAACTGTCATGCCAAACTGAACAAACCCTCGTCCTTAAGAAAATCCTCGGTAAGAGCCTCCTGCTAAGCCTGAAGAATCTGAGCTTTCAAGCTCGACTGAATAGAGATAACCATAGTTCGAACTCTCACCGGCTTTACCGACTCCTTGCTACTCAACGCGTCGGCAACAACATTCGCCTTACCCGGATGGTAGCGAATCTCACAATCATAGTCATTAAGAAACTCAACCCATCGACGTTGCCTCATATTCAGCATTTTCTGATCGAAGATATGCTATAACGACTTATGATCGGTAAACACAGTACATTTCGTACAATAAAGATAATGACGCCAAATCTTCAGAGCAAATACCACAACGCCTAACTCCAAATCGTGATTCGTATAATTCTGCTCATGAATATTCAACTGACGAGAAGCATAAGCAATTACCTTCCCGTTCTGCATCAGCACACACCCGAGCCCCTTATCCGACGCATCGCAATACACAACAAAATTCTCGGTACCCTCGGGAAGACTAAAAATAGGAGCATCACACAACCGTTGCTTCAAAAAATGAAAAGCCTCCTCCTGCTCAGAACCCCAAATAAACTCCTCGCTCTTCTGGGTCAATTTCTTCATCGGCGAGGCTATCTTCGAGAAATTCTTAATAAAACGACGATAGTAGCCTGCCAAACCAAGAATGAACGGATCTCTGTGGGTGTCTTCGGAGCAACCCAGTCTCTGACGGTCTCAATCTTGGCATGATCAACGTGAATACCCTTCCCGCTAACCACGTGGCCACGAAACTGAACCTCAGACAACCAAGACTCGCACTTCGAAAACTAAGCATAAAGCTGCTCCTTCCTGAGCAACTCTACAACTAATCGCAAGTGCTCCTCACGGCTACGAGAATAAATCAGAATGTCTTCGTTGAACACAATCAAAATTTGTCAAGGTAAGGGCGACAAATACGGTTCATCATGTCCATAAAAGATGCAGGAGCATTCGTGAGACCGAATGGCATAACAAGGAACTCGAAATGACTGTATCGCGTCCTAAAAGCAGTCCTCGGAATATCCTTCTCCTGAACCCTCAACTCGTGATAACCGGATGAAAGATCAATCTTCGAAAAGAATCTAGAACCGTAAAGCTGGTCGAACAAGTCATCAATACGAGGCAAGGGATAACGGTTCTTCACCGTTAGCTTATTCAGCTCTCTGTAGTCAATACACAATCTCATGAAACCGTCCTTCTTCTTCACGAAAAGTACTTGCGCGCCCCAAGGAGAAAAACTAGGTCTAACGAAGCCTTTATCCACCAACTCCTGAATCTTCCTCGATAACTCCACCATCTCCGAAGGTGCCAACCGATAAAGAGCCTTCGCCACCTGCCCTGCTCCTGGAATCAAATCGATACGAAACTCGACCTGTCTACAAGGGGGTAGACCAGGTAAGTCCTACGGAAAGACATCGGCAAAATCACGAACTACCGTCTTCTCCGCAAAATCTTTCTTCACAAGGTGTGCAAGAAAGAGTAAACAATCTCGTCTGCTGTACTCCCGAACCTTCAAGCAAGAGACGATCTTAAGGCGTTTTCCCGCCTTATTACCTTGAACTAACAACGGCCCTCCAAGCGGTAACGGTATACGAATAATCTTCTCGGAACATACGATCTCGGCACAATGAGTCGACAACCAATCCATCCCAATAATAACGTCGAAATTACCCAAAGTAATTGGAATCAATTCGATAGGAAACGTATGATCATAAAACCTAATACTACAAGCAGTAAGTATCTCAGAAGCATGCAAAAACTCACCATCGGCTAACTCTATCTCAAAAGCAGGCACTAAAGGTCTAGAAGTACAGGGAATCAAAGTCCTAAACTCATAAGATATAAAGCTCCTATCCGCACCAGAATCAAACAAAATAAAAGCACGCTGACCACTAATAAGAAATGTACCCGTAACAACACGAGGATCCTGTTGAGCCTCTTTGGCTCCAATCACAAATGTCCTACCACGAGGACCTGAAGCAGATGTCGTACCAGAACCAGAAGAAGATAACGTGGGACACTTGTTCCTGAGATGTCCGGAAGAACCACACTCGTAATAGTTGCCCCTCTGGGTCTTACAGAACCTCTTGATGTGCCCTAGATTCTTACACCGACCACATACCCAACATGACACCTCCTTGGCGTTGTGAGTACGACACCTATCAAACTTCGGGTCCCTCCCTGTGGCACTCGGAGTCACAGCAGCGTATGACTGAACCAACTGAAGAGCATCATGCCTCCAAAACTTCTTCCAAGAATCACCCTGTCGGAAGCCACCGCTCCGTTTCCCCTCGGAACTCCGCCTAACCTCTGCTGGAGACAAAACACCATCACGTAGCATGTTATGGGTCAACATGGTCACAATCTCCATTACACTCTGGAAGGTACCCGACCTAGAAGAAATGATAATACTACAGATTTGCTGGGGTAATCCGTGGATGTAGCGGCCAATCCGCTTAAGCTTCGGTCGAACTAGATGAGGAACCAACTGGGATAAAGCGTAGAAACGTGTAGTGTATCCCTGGATGTCTGAACCAAGCATAGAAAAACTTCATAGCTGCTGCTCTAACCTCTGAATCTCGGACTCAGGCACATACTCCCTAGTCATCAGTACCCTCAACTGCTCCCAAGTCATGATATTAATATCCCCACGTCCTCGTACACTAACAACAGAGTTCCACCAGGTCAAAGCCGTAACATGGAACATAAAAGTAGCAAAACGCCCCCGATCCTAGTTAATGCACCCAACAGGCTCAAATACCGACTCGATTTTCTCCATCCACTTGAGCGTACCAATTGCACCCTCGGTGCCTCTAAACTTTGGGGGCTTGCAGCCCATGAAAGTCTTGAGCGAACATCCTCTCTGGGGGATGTCGTCACGTACTACAGTGCGTCTAGTGGAACCATCCGCTCCACCAGAACCACAACCTCCACCAAGTGCACCAGCCTCGGGTCCACCAAACCCGGTAACAATAAGCTCAGGACCATCGTGTCCCGAACCTCCATAACCACTAACAACGGCTGTCTCAGGATCACCATGGCCAGAACCGACGGATCCCGTACCGGCACCCGCTCCACCAATACTCTGCAGTATGCTATCTCTAATCTGAGCGACAATATTGGGCATCGTCGTGGCCATATGCTCGGCGAAAAGTTGTCCAAAGTATGGTGCCGTACTCGGACCGCACCGCTAGCTCTCGCACTCGGGCACCATTGTCTCGCTGACTGCCTCTTAGGCGGCAGTCCTCTTAGGCGGCATTGTCCTAAAAAGTAAAACGCGATAAGTAAAAGTGTGCAACACAAAAATAAGACCAAACACAAAAATTGCAAAAGTGAAAATGAAACAAGTAAGGCAAATAGTGCACCCATAGAAAATCAAAGAAAATCGTTTTAAAAGCCTACGGTCACAGTCTAGGTGATTCACTTAGTAAGCCACCTAGTTCGCTATAACCACTGGCTCTGATACCAATTTCTGTCACACCCCGGTCAAAGCGGAAACACGAGGTGTTCCAGTTAATGATATCAAGAGTCAAGGATAAAAACAAACAACTATAACAAAAAGACATCAAAATGTAATATAAATGAATCATGCCAAAGTTACAATACAAATGGTACTAAATCTCGTCTCAAATACATCAAAATACAAATACGGATCATCTAGGAACTAAATCATACAAACAAGTTCTAATAAAAGGCAATCAACGATCCGCACACAAAAGCATGGCATGATTCATAGTTAAAATCCTCAAACTCCTGAAAAACGTTAAAAACGACATCAACACATGTTGGTGAATTATTCGCAATTTTAAATAAAAGTTGACCCATAAAAAAGAGTAATAATCATAAACAATTTCAAATAACAAATCTTGTTTTCAACCTAAGTGCGACGTACATTGTCTAGACTAGTCATACATTGAACCTGCCCACACAAAATAACCCCAATCCTAAGGCGTGTCAAACCAAAGGCAACAAACAATCCAAACCGGCCATAATATCCACTCATAGGGACATCATATCGAGCAATGAGGGTTTGGTCAAACCCATATAGATCTATATATGTGTAAACCGTGGGCATAAAAGCTAACAAGTGTATAAGGGGGGCCTAACGAGGCCTAAAGAACACCTAATCTAAGGCAATTCTGATCCACTGGGTAAACAAGATTTAACAGTAACGTTTAGCAATATGCAAATAGTTTAAAATACGCTTTCCAGTCCTAAAATATAAGTAAAGAGGGCTACGAATAACTCATAAGTTAAGCACAATTAAAAGCCGGATCGACAATAAGGAGCGATCACTCCTCCGTCTAAATGCCCTATAATAAACAAATAAAGTCTAAGCATCTCATTAAGTCCAATACGGTTTAGCCTTGTTGGTTAACTTTATATTATAAGATTTAATAGAATATTCCAACGGATAATAATTCGACTCAAAGTGACGGATAATATGAACGATGTTCCGAGTCAATAGGGACTATAGGAAAAATATCGATAAATTGTGTCAAAAATGAAAATTATAAAGGAATGATATTCCGAGTCGAAAATGACTAACATGAATATCGGTTGAAAGGAATACGGTTACTAAAGCTTAATCGAGATCGACCGAGGTAAACGTCAAATATGTTGACTTGGTCAAAGATGTTGACTTGGTCAAAGTCGAAGTCAACGATTTTGAAAGAAGTCAAAGTCAACGTGTTTGAAGGAAAGGAAAAGTTAACGTAAAAGTCAAACTTTGACATTTTAAGAGTTTTAAAACATAAGAGTTTATAAAATTAGAGTAAAGTAGTTTTGAAATCGATTTTGTAAAAGTTTAACGAAAAGTGTTTCTTGTTACGATTTTAGATTACGACCGCGTTTTTGGAACAAAGTGTATTGGTCGAATATATCATGTTTATGATGGAGATTACGTCTATGAGTCCAAAGATGTCTATTTGACGTTAATTACTACTTTTAGTTTTAATAGTATATGTATATATACGTTTTAGTTGTCCAAATACATAAAAACATGACCTGAAGCTCACTCGACGCACCAACTAGTTACTGTGACGCATCACGAGTAAAACCAACAGCTGAATCACGTACTGAAGTCACGCTGCGGCGCAGTGAGTAACCACTGCGGCGCCCCGTGGCTGGTTCCGCTGGCTGCTAAGGCGCACTGGCTTCAGGGACAGTTTTCATATTTTACGTTTCGTGTAGTTTTCGTGTTAAGATAAGTCCAAAGATGATAGATTCTGTCCAAAGTGTTCCAATATGTCCATAGTATCTTTACAAGGTCTTACATATAGTAGAAATGTAGTTTTACATATAGTAAAAATTATCAAAAGGTTACTTTTGGTTAATTGACCATTTTTACATAGTTTAAGTTGTAGATTTAGTCTAAAGTTACATTTTCTCCAATTTATCCGTTTTATATGTTATTACCAACTTTTACGCTTAAACCGAAAGTGAAAAAGAGAAGGAAAATAAGGAGAAACTTGGAAAGTACCATCGTCACCCGCAAAGATCTACAAACCGCAAAAAAATCAAGAACACGATCCGTCCAGTGAGCTCCCAAAGGTGGTGGTGGTGAGAATCGACTCCAATACACAAATATCCACCATTAGATTAAGTTCAGCAAAGAGAAGGAAAATAAGAGAGTTATGGAGACTTTACTTACCAAAAACTCAAGAATATGTATTTACAAGATGGTAACAAAAACTCCAAGGAAGAAGGTGACGGAAATGGAAGAATAACCTTGTATGACAAATGACAAGAAGGGGAGTTAGAAATCTCTAACAAAAGTTAAAGAAAAGGTTGGAAAAGTGAAGAAATCCTTCATTAGAAACTTACCAAAAGATGTGGAATGCAAAGGAAAGTTGTAGATGATGATTTATGTGAACTTCTAGCTTGGAAATCTTCTTCAAAATGGGATTAAAGGCTTCCAACTTTCTGAAATATGGAGAGAATTTGAGAGAGAATGAGATTGGTTAGTGGTGAAAGTGAAAGAGAAATGTGAAAGGAAATAGGGAAAGGTGGTAAGGTGTTTAGAGTTCCAATGTTGGATCTAATATCCAACTTTTTGGGAGGTGTTCCACAAAATCTCGTGGGTAAAGAATGGTTGTGTGGAATTTCCAAGAAAAAGGTGAAAAAGTTGATGTGGTTGGTCTGCCAGATGGCTTACTGCGTCGCAGTCAGTGTGGACTGCGGCGCAGTCCGTTGCTGACCAGGTCCCATCCGTTAAGTCTCCGTTAAATGATTGATTTTATAACAGATTTTGTTAGTTCCCGTTAAAGGACTACATTTGTAACAGATTTAGTTAGAGGACTAACTTTGTATTAAAATTTTAATATGTTAATTTTAACCCAATGATTACGGCATAAACACCCTAATTTAAAACACGAGAATACTAACTAATAGGCAATTAGGTAACAATAATGTTTCCTCCACAAATGACGAAGCAACCAAATAACGTAAAACCCGACACATAAATAAATCCTAAATCCATTGAAAGCGAAATAATGAAAGGGTCAAAACAATTGCGAATAAAAAGAATAGATAACGGTAACGTTTAATACCTCAAAATGACGGGTTGTCACAATCATTGTCAATATTATTCTTGGATAAGGGTAGCAAAAAGGATATTATTTGGTAATGTTGTGAAATACGATGACTACCAGTTGTATCCTACCTTAAATGAAAACTAAAGTTACATACATACTGGGCCACTCATGAATACTTAAGATGAATGTTAGGCCAAACCCAAATGAATCTAGATGTGTCTCGATTATATTTGGTAATCTTTAAGTGATTCGCGAAATGAGAAATAGTAGTTAAAATGGAATGATTTTTAACCATCTATAAATTTTAACTAGAGTATCTGTAACAAAGGGATATGAACCAACTATAGACTCACAATGAATTTGGAGAAACTTCACTAGTGCATTTATGGGAGCATTGATATGTTGCTAGACATTAATCAATGTTATCATGTTTATATGAACTTATTCAAAAGTGGGAGCTGTAGGTATTTGAATAGTGTCGAATAAATATGTGACTGTAAATGTGTGAGACTACGGAAGCGCACACATCGACATTTAGACACGACTACTAGTTTAAATATATTTATTAAATGTTACTTAATATGTTAAGTGTAATGTTTATTAAATGGAGGGATGTATTATGTAAATAAGATGGTTTCCTTATTCTAATACAACTTGGAGATCAAGAGATTTTTTGGCTTAAGAAACCTCAAACCTCTCCATAATTCGATCACAAAATCGATTAGGGATTAAGCAAGAATTCGATTTCTGCTTTGCCCTTTTAGCCGATCGATTAACAAGCCCAAAGGGGTTTCGGTTTGTGTCGGTGATCGAGTTCAAGAGTTATGGAGTTAAACGTGTACTAGCATACTAGTCGGTCGATAAAAGAAAGTGTCGCGTACGCAACCGTGGTAAAAACCTTACGTTAGGTTTTGGTTTATTTGTTTGCTCAATAAGGTACACAACTATATCCAATTTATTATTTACTACGTGATCCGTATTTTTTACTGTATATATTTGTTTAATAATTTGATTTGAGGTCTATACCAGTAGATTGGTGGATTGCCTTGAGAAGATGGGATAGCCTTTTTCTTTTTTTACTTATTGTATGGTCACATCTTTATAAAGATTGTTTTGTTCTCTTATTTAATTGTCGTTAGTTTACTTCTTAAATTATTTCAAATGATAATTGATTTTATGCATACAACAATATTCAAATTTTTATCAAAATACGAATGAAATATATATTATTTCATGGTATATTTTTCGAATCCACTTATTTCGGTACATATACCGGATGTTAAGTTTTTTATTTTCTACTTCAATACAAATTATATTGTTCATGTTTTTCTCTAACTTATTATATGCAATTACATTCCTTTTATTGATCTATAAATGATTTTCACATATTTATAAAATAATTTCAACGATCATGCATGTACAGGTTGAAAGTCTAATTTATAACAATAAATTTCCATCTTAACTAAAATAAATAACTAAATTTCGACTTACCCTCTAGACAAGACTTCCTTGGAAAAAGAGGTTGTTTTATATTCTCTTTTTTTTCTAATACTAAATCAAAATAAAATGTAAAGCTTACTCTGTAAACTAAGATCATGTATTTTGGGGATACGTGTTGAACCTTTGCCGTCACACTTTCGTAAATTTGCCGTCACATTTTGGGGATACGTGTTGAACCTTTGCTTACTCTGTAAATTTGGTCACTAATATCATTAGTACTAACATTATTAGTGACAAAACATTTCATCATTAATGAAGTTAGTGCCAAAACTTGAGTCGTCACTATAGGTCCGTCACTAATTTTATTAGAGACAAAATAAAGTTATTTTTTGGTCACTAATTTTGTTTAGTGACCACTTTATTTAATGGTGACTAAACAAGGTTATTAATGACCAAAAAAGTTTGTCACTATTGTTTTGTCACTAAAGCTCACTTTTCTTGTAGGTTGGCTAGGACACGTTTAATTATTCAGCTCACTTATTTTGTTTTAATTATTCACCAAATAATTAAAAACATCTTGTTAAATCTTAGTGCTTGAATTACGTTTTCTAAAAATTTGGCGAATTCATAGAAAGAAAACAAAATTTTCAAGTAACTTCAACAATAGGATGTGCTCATATTTGAAATACAACAACATCAAATAAAAGCATAGGACACATCTAGTTATTCCGATGAGTGATTTGTTGTAGCTAAATCAACTAGTTGTTGAGAAGAACATTGTGTTGTGTCTTTTGGTTTCCTCGTGAGCTTGTATTCTCCGTAGAAATAAGAAACGAATCCCCATAGAGACAAACCTAGTGAAACACCTTTCTCGGCTTGAAACTTCTCTTTGTAAAACACAACAGCTAATACTTCTGTTAATGGAAGTAAAGTCGCGACTATGATCCCTGATAACAAGGACGATGCACAAAAGATTATTCCTATGGCTCCCAAGAGGGTGCATTGAAAAATTAAAGCGCAAGCACACATTATTGTGTAATATTTGGTTTTTCCTAATTCAAAATTTGCTGCCTCCCTCGGAATAACCTACGAAGAACACAAATATAGTTCTAATAAGTAATAACTCTAAACAAAATGATATTTTTTTGAATGAATTTATCAAAAAGTTTGAACTTTAAAAGAAACACAAATTCGTCTTACCTTGAAGTCGTTGTTAACGATCATCCCGACAGTACAAAATAAAGTAGCAAACAAACACAAAAACATCTGAAATTCCAACACAAGCGTATATGTAATCTCCTGGTTTGCCTTATTATACGATAATTCTATCAACGGCATGATAAACCCAAACAAAATCGCCGCCACAACTGTCATTAAAAACCCCATCAAATAATCCTTCTTACTCTCTCCCTCTGGCCGGTCACTACTCGTATGCATGGCCAACACCCCTGCCCCAACGGTTAATAGGACGACTGCGTTAATCGAATACGGTGTAAACTTCTGTTTCACAAGAAGGTATGCAAAAAACGCCACGAAACCGAGTTGGGCAGCCAAGATTAAGGAGGAAGTGGATACAGGGAGACGGGCGCTGCCATAAGAATAGAGGTAATCGTCGAGACCAAGTAAGATACCAATAAACGCCGCCGCAAAGAATAATCTTGGACCCATGCAAATGAACTTGGTGGTTTTGTTGTTATCGTTTTTTTCGGTTGCACGACGACGGAAGTAGAGAATTATGAGAACAATAGCGGTGAACGGCCACCCAGCCGTTTGGAGGCAGGCGGACAACCAGATGCGGTTTCCGCCGTGGATGAAGTAGAGTCGAATGATTAAAGGACCAAAGCAAGCTCCTATGGTTAATAAGATGCAACTAAAGATTAGAAGTGTCCTTTTAGCTACCGGGCTGACTTTTGACGTCATAGGTGCGGTGGTTATATCGTATGTAAATTATTAAGATTATTATTTGGATACAATACAATGCAAGTGCATATGAAATATATAGATGTGTGTGGTAATTATATGATGGCTTTTGTTGGGATTAGATGGATTGTTGCAAGTGGAGATACATTTCAAATATAGGTCCACAAGTTATAGTAATTATCAAATTGGGGTATCTTATAATTTCGATATTAGGTTATTTATCAATGTTATAATATGGATGTGATATTTGTATCCTATTTTTCATGTTTTATCCTTGAATGAAATAATATTGGTGATATTTTGTTTTCATTTATTATAATATTTGTATCCTATTTTTCATGTTTTATCCTTGATTAATATTGTGTAATATCATTTTAAATATTCGTTGTCAATTGATCATATGAGAATATGATTGAATTAAGACAATATCTTAGTGTTTAGTCAGCTTGGCTCATGGTATCCATTATGATGCATACTGGATTATCCGACATGAATTATAACTTATGGATCCTTGTCATTAAGTATAATTCATAAGGTTTAATTATCCTTAGACTTGAGATACAAGTTGCTACTCATGTACGTAGTGCATTATTTGATCATAGTCAATACTATTCCTGGATAAGGGTAGCAAAAAGGCTATTTTTGGTAATGTTGCGAAATACGATGACTACCAGTTGTATTCAAGATAGGATTTGTTCCTTCAGTGAAAACTGAAGTTAGATACTTACTGGGCCACTCATGAATACTTAAGATGTTTGTCTGGTCGGACCCAAATAAATCTACATGTGTCTCGATAGTATTTGGTAATCTTAAGTGATTCGCGAAATGAGAAATAGTAGTTAAAATGAATGATTTTGATCCATCTACGTATTTTAACTAAATTATATGTAACAAAGGGATATGAACCGACTTTAGACTCACAATGACTTTGGAGAAACTTCACTCGTGCATTTATGGGAGCATTGATATGTTAAAGTAAGGGCCTAAGTTTTAAATGTAAGCCCAAGCCCGGTATGTGGGTTTGGGCCCGATAGGTTTTGTTATTCCTATAAATAGGCTTGTAATGTAATCGTTTTCAGTTGATGAAATATAATATTCTTCCACAAAACCCGATCAATATTTTCTACATGGTATCAGAGCAGGTTACTGTCAAAAGTACCTGTTCGAACTAGTCCATTCGACTAGTCCATTCGAATAGGAAGTTAACGTATCCGACTATCCTATTCGAACAGAAAATCAACATATTCGAAGTAGCCATTCGAACAACAAACCAACACCTTCGAACTAGCTCATTCGACTGAGTTCTTAACCCACACGAACTTGTTTCTTCGACTTGGCATTCGACCTTGTTCACGAACTTGGTAGTCGACTAAGTATTCGACTTGGCATTTGACTAACTAGTCATTCGACTAGACCTACCATTCGACCAAGAATCCTTAGTACACCAACTCAAAGCCTCGAATAGGAAGCCATTCGACCAAGAAACCTTAGTACACGAACTTCAAGCTTCGAATAGGAAGCCATTCGACCAAGAATCCTTAGTACACGAACTCCAAGCTTCTAATAGACCTTATAATCTCGAACCAGTATGGCGGACGCAGAAAACAATAATCTCGCCATGCAACTAGTGAACTTGCTTCGTAACGGAGCTCGGAACTAGTTTCAAATCCCAAAACCAAACCCGTCCGATCAACTCAAGATTAGCCTAATGTTGACCAGCAATAACTACCCGTTATGGGCTCGAATGATTCGAGTATCGATAGGGGAAATCGAAAGTGTACCTTAACCGCCTTACCCAAAATCCTCCCGCCATCACTGATGGAAACTACGATGAGTGGGAACAAACCGATCTCGTGGTATTTTCGTGGTTAATTCAGAACATCGAACCAAACATTGCAAGCAATCTTACCGAATTTCCCACAGCGAAGTCACTATGGGAAGCCCTGGCGGTTACTTACAGCAGTGGTAAAGATAAAATACAAACTTTTGATCTCCATGTTAAAGCAGATGAATTCAAACAAAATCAGTTGCCGTTGGAAGAGTTTTGGATAGGGATGCAAGGGATTTGGGGAGAAATTGATCGCAGGGATCCAAACCCGATGACTTGCACAGCTGACATAGCAACATATAATCGAGTTCGATCCGAAACAAAATTGTTCCAATTTCTGAACGGACTTGACCGGAGGTATGACCCAATTAAACGGGAAATTCTACGTTCTTATCCACTTCCATCCCCAGAAACCGCTTATGCTACGGTCAGGAAAGAAAAAGCTCACCAAGCCATTATTGACGGGAATCATGAGGCGGATATGGGTGTGGCAGCTGGGCTAAATACCACCGGCGATGGAGCAGGGCTCGTCTCCAAGAATCATTGATCAGAAAAACCGCCATTCCGGCCCCAATCAAAGGTGGATAAAAGCAAGCTCAAGTGTGAAGAGTGTGGTATGTCAAAACACACTAAAGAGCAATGCTTTAAAATCGTCGGATATCCAGAATGATGGAATGAGAATCACAAGACCTCCAAGACTGGAAAAGCTGCGGCCGCCGTAGGCAGCAGTGTAATTAGCAGCGAAGGGAAGAGTGCCAGCGGCAAATCAGAAACAGGTATAGGGTTTGGTCATTTTACACCAAACCCTCCGGGTAATAACTCCTTTTTAAATCCAAAATGTTTTGATAAAAACCTCCTCGATAGGTTAAATACTTATGATTTAAAAAGGGAGCAATCTTTTTCTGGCGAAGCCCATGTTACAAAAAAAAACGCCAAATGTAACTCTTGGATTTTTGATTGTGGTGCCACTGATACAATGACGTTTGATATAAATGATCTAACATCAAAATCGAGAGTTGATAAAACACGAATTCACACAGCTAATGGGGAAACCCTCCCAGTTAAAGGAGGGGGAACCATTGAAATTTCGAAAGAATTACGACTCTCTAAATGTCTTTATGTGCCATCCTTATCTCACAAGTTATTATCTGTAAGTCACGTTACGAAGGAATTAAACTGTGTGGTATTAATGTACCCTACGTTTTGCATTTTGCAGGATATCAGGACGGAGAAAATCATTGGGCGTGGTACTGAGAGACAAGGACTATACTACGTAGATGAGGTCACTCAACAAGGCTTTGTTATGCTTACTCATGGTTCAAACGATAGGAAAGCTTGGTTATGGCACCGAAGATTAGGACATCCGTCCTCTGGCTACTTAAGGCAGTTATTTCCGCATTTATTTCCTGCAAATAAAGTTTTTCATTGTGACACTTGTACTTTGGCAAAGATTCATAGACATTCGTTTAAACCAAATAATACTAGAGTTGATTCTCCTTTTTTGTTAATTCATTCTGATGTTTGGGGTCCTGCTAAAATTGAAGGGGGACAAAATTTCTGTTATTTTCTGTTGTTTATAGATGATTGTACTCGAATGACATTGACTTATCTTTTAAAAATAAGTCTGAGGTTTTTACTAAGTTCACACTTTTTTGTAACATGGTAAAAACCCAATTTAAACGTGACATTCAAATTCTCAGGTCAGATAATGGGGGGGAATTTTGTAAATATTCCATGAAAACCTTCTGTCAAACACGGGGAATCATTCATCAAACCTCGTGTGCTCATACCCCTGAACAAAATGGGGTTTCAGAACGAAAAAATAGTTTTTTATTGGAAATCACTCGTGCTCTAATGATTGATTCCCAAGTTCCAAAAACATTTTGGCCAGAAGCCCTTGTCACTGCCACGTACCTGGTTAATCGCCTTCCAACCCGAGCCCTAGAACTCAAAACTCCTCTCCAAACATTGTCACATTTCCATAAATTGCCATCCACTCTAACCCTCGAACCTCGAGTTTTTGGATGTTCTGTTTTTGTCCATATACCAAAAATAGAGCGTTCAAAACTTGACCCATGTGCAGAGAAGTGTGTGTTTTGGGGGTATGGTGTCAACCAACACGGATATCGATGCTACAGCCCGAGTAGGCGTCACATGTTCACAGCCATGAACAGTGACTTTCTTGAAACTGAATTCTTTTATCACACCCATCTTCATGGTCAGGGGGAAAATGACAATGACACATTAAGATGGATAAGTTGGGCACCACCAGTGTATGACTCTCCTACTGATACACCCACTCCAACTGATAATCCAGAAGATTCTGAAGCCACTACCATTGCCACTAATAATGATCCTCCTCAACTGATATCCGAGGTAAGTGATTCTCAATCTCCGGATATTTCAAATAACTCTGATATGTGTGATGATGAACAACAGGTTGAGATGGAAAATCCGAGTGTGACCGAACCAACTCGGTATGATCTCCCTCCTAGATCAACTAGGGGGATTCCACCCAAACAGATACTCACCTGAAAAAAGTTCAAGAGGATCAAGATATACAGTTGCAAATATCGCAAGAAGGAACTTAGTCCCGGAAGCCAGGTCCTTCGCAAACGCCATATGTTCTGAAAAAATACCAACAAGTGTTGAAGAAGCACTTAAGTATAAGGAATGGAGGGAAGCAATTGGTACTGAACTTGAAGCCCTGAAAAGAAATGAAACTTGGGAAGAATTTGAATTACCCCCAGGAAAGAAACCCGTTAAATGTCGTTGGGTGTTCACTATCAAGTATATACCCGATGGATCAATCGAAAGGTATAAAGCTCGATTAGTGTCACGGGGTTTACTCACCGATACGGGACTCAATGGAGCTATTTTACAAGACTTATGGAATCGACTACTGTGAGACTTTCTCACTAGTAGCAAAAATTGATACTATTAGAGTTCTCTTCTCAGTGGAAGCAAACAAGGATTGGCCATTACACCAATTCGATGTCAAGAATGCCTTCCTACATGGAGAATTAAAGGAAGATATCTATATGGAAACCCCACCTGGAATCCATGATAGTTCCGAGGCCAGAAGAGTTTGCCGGCTAAAGAAATCGTTGTATGGTTTAAAGCAATCTCCACGAGCTTGGTTTGGTCGGTTTACCACAGTAATGAAGAAATATGGCTATAATCAAAGCAATTCCGACCATACATTATTCCTAAAACGGAGAGGTAAACTCATAACCTATCTAATAATTTATGTTGATAACATGATTATTAAAGGAGATGATTCGGAGGAAATGTCAAAATTAAAAACCAACCTTTTCAAAGAATTCGAAATGAAAGATTTGGGAAGACTCAAGTATTTTCTCGGAATCAAAGTTTTAAGATCAAAGTCAGGGATTTTCATTTGTCAGCAAAAATATGTTCTTGATTTACTAGCAGAGACAGGAATGCTAGATTGCAACCCTGCGGATACTCCCATGATTGCTAACCAGAAATTGTTCATGGAAGATGAAGCTGAACTGGCAGACAATGAAAGATATCAGCGAACGGTGGGAAAGCTTATTTACTTAGCTCATACTCGGCCAGATATTGCATACGCAGTGGGAGTTATAAGTCAATTCATGCACCAACCTCAAGTCCAACACATGGAATCAGCCTTACGGATTATCAGGTACCTCAAGGGAACCACTGGACACGGAGTTCTGTTCAGATCAAATGGGCACCTGAAGATTGATGCTTACACTGATGCTGACTGGGCAGGCGACAAAGGTAATAGGAGGTCTACATCAGGGTATTTTACTCTAGTGGGAGGAAATCTTGTTACCCGGAGAAGTAAAAAGAAAAAGGTAGTCGCTCTCTCAAGTGCTGAAGCTGAATTTCGAGGAATAGCACGAGGTTTAGCAGAAGTTCTATGGCTGCGAAAACTACTATCAGAAATTGGATATCCCCCAGTGGAAGCTAGTAAGATTATGTGTGACAACAAAGCTGCTATCCAGATTTCAGGAAATACAGTTCAACATGATCGAGCAAAACATGTTGAAGTTGATAGGCATTTTATCAAAGAAAAACTTGAAGATGAGATTATCGAACTTCCGTTTGTTTCGTCCAAAGATCAGCTTGCAGATATTCTTACAAAGGCGGTTACTGGAAAGATTTTCGCTCATTGTCTTGACAAGTTGAGCATTGGAGATCCCACTACTCAGCTTGAGGGGGAATGTTAAAATAAGGGCCTAAGTTTTAAATGTAAGCCCAAGCCCGGTATGTGGGCTTGGGCCCGATAGGTTTTGCTATTCCTATAAATAGGTTTGTAATGTAATCGTTTTTAGTTGATGAAATATAATATTCTTCCACAAAACCCGATCAATATTTTCTTCATGATATGTTGCTAGACATTAATCAATGTTATCATGTTTATTTGAACTTATTCAAAAGTGAGAGCTGTAGGTATTTGAATAGTGTCGAATAAATATGTGACTGTAAATGTGTGAGACTACGGGAGCGCACACATCGACATTTAGACACGACTATTAGTTTATGTATTTAGTAAATATTACTTAACGGGTTAAGTGTAATATTCATTAAATGGAGGGTTTATTATGTAAATAAGGAGGTTTCACTATTGTAATATAACTCAAACTCTAAGATTTGAAAACCTATAAATAAAAGATAAACCCTAAACCCTAATTACAGAAAATAAAATGGGTTTTTGTTTTTATTTTGGTTTTTGTAATAAAGAGTTGTTGCTAAGAAAATTGTTGTACAAAGCTTAAACAAGTACTAGCATACTGGTATGTCGATAAAGAGGGTGTCGCGTACGCAACCGTGGTAAAAACCTTACGTTAGGTTTTCATTATTTTGCTTGCTCAATAAGGTACACAATTACTATCCGATTTATTATTTACTATGTGATCCTAATTTCCGCTGCATGTAATTATTTGATAATTTGACTCGAGGTCTATACCTATACGTGTCTCCAATTAAAAAAAGAAAAAAGAAAAGAAGGTAAAACTCGTATGATAATGGGTTCTAGAGAAAATTTACTTGGTCCTACATTTTAACATACTCAATAGGATAATGCCGGTCATTATTTTACAAGACATCAATTTAGTTTTCATATACCTATTTTACATTTTAAGAAACAATAATTAAATAAAAACATTCTCATGTTACCATTTCTCTACCGTTTTGCCATAGGCAACCATCGCCAGATCGAGCTATATAATATCATTGTCGCCAATAACATTATCATTGTCGTCCACCCGTCGATGATGATGCGCCAATAATAGCCAACCCCTCTCGGACACTATTGAACCACCGCATAACTTTATATTTAATTCTTGATATATATTTTAAATAAACCGGGTGTTAGTCGAAGTAGAAAGTTGATGGTACCCGTATAAGTAGAAAGTACGATGAGGACGAGGTTCAACCAAATGGAAATACAACAGATCAACAATATATGATCAATTGTCGAGATCAACTTGCGGCACAATTAATGCAAAATGTTGAAAATGTTGTTTGAATATTATCTTTATTTGAAAAATGTTGCCACTATGTTTGAACGTTTTTATGAATGTTTTTATTTAAGACGGTTTATAAATGCAACAGTTTAGTACTAATATAGTAAAACAGATGTTACAAATGAAAAAAAGAACATAGTATATTGATTCAGATTCAGAGTTTTGGACCACCTCTGATTATTCAGAGCTAATCAGAGCTGGTATTCAGATTCAGATGAAAAACCTTTGATTCAAAAGAACAACACCTTACATTATTGATGATTGTACTATTGTCATGGAAGAAAAGAAATTCCAATTAGTAGAAAATCGCCATTGCCATAGGTATGGTCGTATGGGATACGTTAGCTGAAAATCAAGCTAATATTATGTGATAAAAGTTAATAAAAGTCAAAGCACATGTTGGTCAAGTAGTACAAATATATGAAGATAGAAGAGTACCAAAACTAATATCGATAAGGTTAGTTGCCACATGTAATAGATATTACTAAAGAAAGATGAGGTATAATACGTACATTGTTATTGTTGAATATCCTCATGTTTTTTATGATAACTAACCGGGTATACCTCTGAAGCGACAAATCTAGTTTAGGATAGATCTTCTCCCATGAGCATGATAACGCATACAACGTATCGGTTGTCTCCTACGAAAATGAAATAGTTAATGAAATAAATACACGAACTAATGGATAAGGTTTGCATTTACCCTTGTTCCCCACTACGGTGAGCTCCCATCTTGTTCATTAAAAAGAAGGATGGTTCCTAGAATATGTATTGATTATTAGAACGCTACTACATTTATAATTATATAGACCCAACATTTAGACCAGTCTTAAATAAAAGAGTCTTTATATAATATTTTGTTAAAAATAAAAATAATAATCGGTTTTAATGTGTCAACAGGTATAGATAATAATATGAGAACTAGTCTTAATATGTCAATAGGTCTTAATGTTTTTTAATTAATGTAAATAAACAGGTCTGAATGTATTAGTTTACCGGTCTAAATAAAATTTTGTTAACCCCAAATAAATGGCGGACTTATTCCCTCCATACTCTAAATATTTTTAAAAATTTTCAAACAGTTGATATTCTTCAGGATTGCTTCAAAGTTTTATGTTTGTGTGTATTTGCCGCATTAGTCTTTGTAAGATAACATAATAAAATCTTCATTTCTTTAATATTTTTTATTTATAAAGTGTCATTGATATACTCTCATACATTTTATTTGTATTATAGGTAACAAATAATCAAATATCGAATGAATTTGAGGTATTTCAGAGTTTGTTTATCATTTTATGAGTTTATATATTTTAGAAGTTTTCATAGAACATCCCTTCGATCTAGCTTTGGTGTATGGAATTTGGTGATATTTCGTTTATGTGATAGTAAACCTTTCAGATGCAGTTTTGTTGGTGTGTTTCTTTCGAAGTCTTTAACTACACTTGTAACATCATAATATCATATGACCTTTTGATGGAGTTATGAACCTCTTGTTTCATAATATTTTTTAATGCAAAATCGATATTATGCAGGTCATAATTTTTTTAATGGAGAAGAATAATGTTAATTTCGGAACGATTTACTATAGTTCATCTTACAGGTGTGCTTGTATTGAATTATATTATTTTAAAACTTTTAAACTTCTTGATATTTGAAATGTGCATCTTAATCTTAATGTTTGTAGGTGTTCGAGCAACGATTGTCAAACACGAGATTAGGTGAAGTCAACCTTAGATCTCCTGTGATGATCACAGTGCAAACCCAACAAGTTCTTGACGAACCTAGGGTGACCAAGGTTGAGGATGAAAGCGAGAGCGTATGAACTCTGCGTTTAAGGTTTAGTCTGTGTGTGTTGAGATCAGATGAGAAAAAAAGTGGTGTCGACAATGATTTGGACCATGTATTTATATGGCCAGTGTCAAGTATATGGAACGTTGATCCATTAATGATGATCATGAATACTTGAACGGTCTTAATCATTAATCACCAGTATGTAACGCCTTACTATTATGACGACAACAAAGCAGTCACAGACGCTGACAACTTGGACAGGCGGTGACAGCTTGACAGGCGGCAACAACTTGACAGGCTGTCTGACAGGCGTTGACTGCTTGACAGACGCTGACTGCTTGACAGACGCTGACGGCTTGACAGCCGCTGCTTGACAGACGCTGACTGCTTGACAGCCGCTGACCGCTTCACAGACGCTGACCGCTTGACAGACGCTGACCGCTTGACAGACGCTGACTTCTTGACAGTCTGACTTGGCTTGGTTCCTTACTAACCTCATCATGCCCCCGAGTTAGGATTTGCCAAAACAACGGTTTGCAAGTCGTAACTAACATCACTCGTTACTCGTAAGGTTTTTTTTTTTTTTTTTTTTTTTTGAAGGTGCGAGGTGGAGACCGGCGGTGCAGCAAGCAGACCGGCGGTGCAAGACCGGCGGCGCAAGCCAGACCGGCGGTGCAAGCCAGACCGGCGCGCAAGGTGGACCGACAGCTTGGAGGTGGGGCGGCGGCGCGAGGTTGACCGGTTTGTCCGGTTGTGGACTGGCGACGACTTGGTGCTTTGACCGGCGGTGTTTTGGTGCTTCGACCGGCGGTGTCTTGGTGCTTGGACCGGTTGTATGATGGTGGCGTCTAGCGGCATTTAAAGCCCAATTGTTTGTTTGGGCGACCGGCGGTATTTTAAGGCCCAAGTTTTGTTTACTACTCGACTAAATTGAAAGACCAGTGGTAAATCCCCAGTTGTTGCCAAAGCCTAACATGCAAGATCCAGCTAAACAAATATGTCACACAAATTAATGTGACCGAATTTAGTTGAATGCTGAATTACGTCGCTGATTAGTTTAACTCCGATCATTAACTCTTTGCTAACTGTAAGCCTAGCCATGACCGGCGGGCGGTAAGCCTAGCCATGACCGGCGGCGGTAAGCCTAGCCATGACCGACGATAATGCCAACTTTTTTGCACGCTTAAATAATTAACTCCTTGTTAACTATAATTGTATGTCTTGCTGCAGGTTTAACTGGGTTGCTCGCTACCTTACAGGTAAGCTTTGAAAAATAATGTTTTATTGGGTGATCAAGCCAATAACACATTTTTGTTTTTTATTATTTATTTTTTTTATTATGGATGTTGTATCCATGACACCGTCTTGGGTGTGCATGACAGTGGGTATATTTGGTTGTGCGTATGACACTTTCTTGATTGCCCATGGTTCCTTTGCATGCCAATGACATAGGTAGATTTGGGTATCTCTGAAGTATGTTTCATATTGTGCCTGTGACACTATGCCAATGGCACTTTTCGTTGGTTAACCTTTACTTTGTTTACTCGCGAGGATTGTCGCTTCCCAGTGAGAAGTGCTTATATTTTATCAAGTAGATTAAAAGACGAATATGACTATATGTTATTTGGCCAGACAAGGTTGTCTTTTTTGGCTTCATACATGATGTATTGAACTATGTTCTTAGTTGTGTACGTGCGCATGCGTGTTCAAGTTGTAACATTGTACATAATGAAAGTGCATGGTTGGCTTTAGACTGAGATGTCCATTGTGGCCTTATGCTTTTTGTATTGAATCCTTACTTCAATATTTATTTGTTTATGCAAATACCATAGAAAAATGATATTGTGCGATAATATTGGGATACAAGATCAGACCAAATGCTATTATTGCCAGTTTCATACATGACCATGACATTCCATGTGCTTGGAAACATTTATTGAAAACATAAAGGAAAAATGACAGTAAAGACTATTGCACCTTGATAGGTCAGTTCATATTGGCTCCCTCATGTATCATGAAGACATGGCCATCAGTTGGTCCGGGGTGAACAGTGTCTTCCCCCTTCTTTTGCCAGGCATAACTCTTCTTAGGTGGAGTTTTATTTGCTTGCTGCTTAGCGCCAGGGGCAAGGTGTTCTAGCTTGCCTTCTTCCAAAGCCAGCCTGATTTCCCTTTTGAGCTCTCTACAGGCATTTGTGTCGTGTCTCTGGTCTTCATGGAAATCACAGTATTTATTCATGTTTTTCGTACCTGACCTATGCTCCATCTGGGGTGGAGGTATGAAGGTAGCGCACACCTGCTCTGTTATCAAGATTTCTTTTGGTGTTTTGCTAAGAGCAAGCTCAGACGCATGTTTATCGTATGGGCCAAACCTCCTGTTGCTCCTTTCATCTCGTCGAGTGTCGGCCCATGACTTGCCGCCTACCTCTCTTGTCAGGGATACAGTTTCCTTTGACCTTAGATAGTCATATGCCCTGTCCGTGGCTTCTTTGAAAGTAACTGGAGTTCTCTTGATTAACTTTTCTTGCAGTTGTCCTGGAAGTAGGGAAAGAGTAAAGCCAGAAATTTGTTGACTCTCTGGTAACATGGCGATCTTCTGGCATTCTTGTGTGTATCGCTGGATAAAGTCACGCAACCCCTCTCCTTCTTTTTGTCGTGTCAAATGAGCCTCTATATGAGTTCTATGTTGCTTCTTTTGTTGTGCAAATTGAGTCACAAACTTGGCTTTTAGATCTGCGAAATCTTGAATACTCCTCTCAGGCAAGTCAGCAAACCAATCACGAGCGAAACCTTGTAATGTTCCAGGGAACATGTGGCAAGCGACTGGATCTAACCATTTCTCCGTCATAATAACCTGTTCAAACAGAGCAAGGTGGTCGTCTGGATCTCGAGTACCGTCGTAAGTACCAACAACGGACGGGACTTTTTGCTTATCTGGGAGTGGGAATTTGGCAACCCAGTCACGGAACTTTGAACTAACCACTGACAAAGGCATAGTGGCTGCACGGGGTGGTACTGCTGCTGCTGTCACTAGGGTTTGCAACACTCTGAGCATGTTGTTAGATGTGTCATGTGGTAGAGGTGTTGGTGGGGTGTGTGTGCTTGGTTGCCTTAGCCAATCCAGGAGTTGTGACAACGGATCCACTAGCTGTATGGGCGCTGGCTGAGGGGTTGGGCGCAATGCCTCCACTAACTCTGACAACAGATCTGACGAAGCAGGTGGTGGTGGGGGTGGTGGTGGCTGAGTGCTCTGAGCCAACCTTCTAAGCAGTTCCACAATGGGATCCTCCTGAACCCCTTGAGTAGCAGGCTGGGAAGCAATTATTTTCCCGGTTTGGTACCCCTAAAGCTTTAATTAGTGATAGAGGTACACATTTTTGTAAATCCCAACTTGAGAAAGTGTTGAAAAGATATGGTGTGAACCATAAGTTTTCAACAGCTTATCACCCCCAAACAAGCGGGCAGGTCGAGGTTACTAACCGAGGCTTGAAGCGCATTTTGGAAAAGTCGGTTGGTGCAAATCGTAAGGATTTGTCCGATAAGTTAGACGATGCTCTTTGGGCGCATAGGACTGCATTTAAAACTCCTATTGGTTGTACTCCTTATCGTTTAATTTATGGTAAAGCATGTCACTTACCCGTTGAAATTGAGCACAAGGCATATTGGGCTTTGAAAGCTGCAAATATGGAAATGATACCTGCAGGGAAGAACAGGTTCCACCAAATACAGGAATTGGACGAGTTGCGCATGAACGCCTATGAGAACTCGGTATTTTACAAGGAACGGACGAAGAAATGGCACGATAAGCATATCAAGCCGGATAGGAACTTCATCGACGGTGATATGGTTCTACTCTACAATTCCAGATTGAAGTTATTTCCGGGGAAATTACGGTCAAGGTGGTCGGGGCCGTATATCGTGCTAGATGTATTCCCCTACGGTACAGTGGAAATTGTCAACGAAAAGGGAGAAAGTTTTAAGGTGAATGGGCATAGATTGAAGAAATATTATGCCGATGGACGTGACAACCAGTTTGACTTGTTTGGAGACGACGAGGAGCTCGATCTCCATGAACGTGACGGTTAACAAACGTGGTTTGAGTCGAGCTTAACGACTCTTCACTAAACAAATAGCGCTTACGGGAGACAACCCGCTTCTTTTCCTTTTATTTTATTTTGTTCAGAAAAATTTAAAAAAATACAAAAAAATTAGAAAACAACAAAAAACCAAATATATATGTACACTACTTGTTTTTCTCTTTTAATCTTTGATTTTTTGTTTCAGGTTCACTTAGTTCATCATATGAGAGCTGCTAAACATGTCGGAAACCAGGTTAGATCGTGTTAAACCACTGAACGAAAAAACATTAATTTTTGAAACAGAACTTTTTGGCCGACGGCTGAATTATTTTGGCCGGCGGCTAAAAGCCAGACGGCGGCTAAAAATTTCAGCCGCCGGCTGAATCACCAGGTTTTAAAAAAAAATTATATCCCGTTTTTATAACACATTTCACACTTCACACACACTTATCTTATAACCTAACCGGCGGCTGAGATTTTTCATCACCATTTTCGTTCGATTTCTTTCCATTTTTCACTTCAATTTCTCATTCAAGCACCAAGGTATGATTTCTACACTCCTCTTTCTTGTTTTTCTTTGATTTTTCATGAAGAACACAAATTGGGGGTTTTCAAATCCGAAAATGTTATTGCGTAATTTTACAATTAATTGTTAGGATTCACTCCTTAGATGATTTGTATGCTTAGGCCTTGCTTAATTTTCGATTTCCATGGTTTAATTTTGTCGAGAAGTAATTGAAAAATTGGGGTTTGTGCTAGGAATTTGTAACTTGGTATTACTACAATTAGTTAATAAGTTTATTCTTTGCTACTAGTTGTTGGTCAAATTGAGTGTTAACATCAAATTTCCATGTTTTAATTGACGAAAAATTGCATGTTTAAGTGTAGTTTGGGTTGATAATTGAATTCTTTGTAGGATTTAGTTGTTAACTTTTGAATTGGGATTGTTAGATTAATGAAGTGGTTTAACAGATACAGCGTATTTTATTTGTGCAATTCGTGGCTTGCATTATATTTTTGATAGTGGTCCATTTACAGCAGTTCGAGCAATTAACAGCAACAAAAAAACCAGACCTGGGCATTTAGCCGGCGGCTGATTTTGGCCAGCCGGCGGTTCCCATCCAGCCGGCGGCTGAATTTAGCCAGCCGGCGGCCAAATCTCGTTGTCTGAAAATTATTGCTCTTTGTTTCGACCTGTTTTTGTGACCTTCTATTTTTTCGCGCTGTTCTATCTTTCTAATTTGGTTGTTCTGAATTGTTTTATGCAGGATATGGCCGACGAAAATGCTCCACAAGAGATTCCACCTCACGTTCCACTTTATGACATTAATCACCCTTACCTACGAGTACCACTTAGGCGTGGCATGAATCAACAGCGGCAGCAGGAAATTCAGGCCAAATTGGCCACCATGCAGCAGTACCCGGTTTTTGCCCCTTCCGGTATTGATTGAGAGTTTTTGAACGAGGTCATACCACATGATACACGTTTTGAATCGGGGGCTGCAGAACTTGAGGAGATGCTAGAGGTTAATTTTGGGACATTTATATGTAGAGCTTGGGACCGATTATTTTCAATCAACGAGCCAATATACATTGAGGCCACTTACGAGTTTTACAGCTCGTTCGCCTTCAATCACGCCAACCCCGATCCAGACGCCAAGACAGTGACGTTTTTATTAGGGGGAGAGTTTAGGAAGTTGTCGCTGAAAGAATTTGGGGAGGCTCTTGGGTTATTTGATGAGGCCGACTTGGCACACCCTGATTTTAATGATTTCATGGTTTCCGGGATTAAAACTCCCACTTATTCTGAGAACTCAGCCATATGGTCCACGATAGCTAATGGAGTGTTAACCACCGAACGTGCGCCATCTTATACTCAGATTCGTGATCCCAAAGTTCGGGCCATTTTTGCCATGGTGTGCTTGTTTGTTATTGGGCGTAAGTCGGGGATTGAGAAGTGTCACAAGGAGGAGCTGTTTTGGTTGGGTTGCATTGTGCAAAAGCGGGTCGTCAATGTCCCGTATATTTTAGCCCGTTGGATGACTCGGATACTGAAGGGCGCACGACCCGGAAGTGTTATTAGAGGAGGTCATTTTGTCACAGTTATTGGTAAGCATTTGAAATTCCTTGGCACAGGATTTGATCGGTGTACTACCTTGACACCAGAGATGCGCCTTTTAGGTTCAGCGTGGTTTAAGTCAGCAGGTATAGTGATTAGGTTTGTAGCACCAGGGAACCATGTGACCTATAGATGGGCTGAAATTAGACGGGGGGATGGAGCGAGCAGTAGTCGAGTTATAGAGGAGTCAGATGATGAGGACGCTCCTCCGGTTCAGGAGATGGATTTGAACGCTCAGATTGCTGCACTGACATCTAGCATGGGGCAGATGTCGTCTCGGTTCGACTCGTTCGCTGACCGTATGGAGGATCGTTACTACGATCTCAACTCCAACATTAGCATGGTCAGCAATCAGGTTGGATATTTGCAGAATGAGTTTGACAGCCGGAATCGCTATCAGGACGAGATGTTGTACCAGTACCATCAGCGGACGGGTATTAATTACCAGGCGTACGACGGGTCCTATCATACTTTTAGCGGTGACACTCCTATGGACCAGGACCAGCCCTCCTCCTCGACATTTGATGATCGCCACCATCTGTGGTCCACTTCCCACTACTATCCTCCTACTGAGGCTCAGCGCCAGCAAGATGAAGAGGAGCAGCGAGCCATTCAGGAGCGTCAGAGGTCATCCTGGACAGGACGTTGGCCAGATATGTGATGATATGGGTTTTATGTATTGTTGGTGTATTTGAGTGAACTATTTATTTTTCTTTTATTGTTATGGATTATTGTGTGGATTGGTGTAGTGGTTATTATGTACTTTTCTATTCATGGTGCTTAATCATTTTGTGCATATGTTTTCCCATTCTAGAATATCGCTGATTTTAGTGGAAGTAATGCCGAAAATTCAAATTTTCAATGGAGAGCTATGCAGATTTTTTGACTACGTTATGCTTTTACAGCCATACATTCTTTCCACTGCTGTCTCCTTTCACAGAATCTCGACACTAGTACATAGATCATTTTTTGGAACAGTGGAAAACCTTTTTTGGAGCAGTTATACAATCGTTCTAAAAGATCATGCTCCAAAAAAGTAAAGGTTTTTTGGAACGCTTATATAAACAGTTCTAAAAAATGGTATATTATTTGGAACGCTTGCTGAAAGGCGTTCTAAATAATATTTTCCATATTAATATATTTATATTTATTTACTAATTAATCTTTTTTGGAACACTTTTGGAACCGTTCCAAATAATGACTTTAATATATATATATATATATATATATATATATATAATTTGTTCAAAAATTATTATTAAGATACTCATACACCACTCATCCATATAAACAATAACAAATCTGCAAAAATATATATAAAACTACAACTTTCCGAACAAATATATTAATGAACAAAACGAACTAATATAACAAATAAGTATATCATACACGTTAGTAACGTTGTACAGACGATAGATAACCTCTAAAACTATATAGACAAGTTCCGACCCTTAATCATTGTTGTGATAAATTGTGGAGCGAGACTATGTAAAAACTTGTCTAGGTCTTCTTCTTGGGCAATACTTGAATCGTGCCAAATCTGTAAGGAAAAATTAAATGAAAATATTGGTACTATAAACAAAATATTTAATAATAATTACGGGTATAGAAAATACTTACTTTTTGGGGAAAATTTTGTTGATAGATCATAACAAGTTCAAACATATTCATCATTAGCAAATGTGCAGATTCCCATGAGTTTTCTTGTTGACGACACTATAATTGAATTTAAAACAATAATTAAGTGTCCATTATATAAAATAAATTAACTAATTAATTGAGTTAAAAAAAACTTACATTAACCATACTCCACTTGAGTTTATCAAAAACTTGCTCCATTATATCCGTCAAGTGATAACAATCTTCGTTTTTGACCCCTTTGAGAGAATCCAAAATGTAAACCCTTTTTATTTTCAGTCAAACAATAATTAAAGAATAATGTCCCTACAAACAAGTTAAAACATTTAGTATTATATAAAGCAAATATAATTAAAATGGAAAAAGAGATTTAAACTCAACTTTTCAAGGGGCTGACATTGTGAAGAAGGAACATATTTACCATTTCCCTGCAGATAACAAACGAGGGTATCATGTTGAAAGTTTATGTTCTTTTTTAAACATGAGGATATGGGATATATTTTATATAGACTAACTTTGGAGGATATGATCCTTGATTTATGGTTGTCAAATAAGGTCCTCCTATACGAGCGTCGTTAGCACACGCCTGTCCACTTAGGTAAGCATCCTGAAAAATTAGGATATATGTCAAGGCTTGGTTTTGATCCATTTCATTAAATTCAGTTCACATTTTTATGAGCAGAAATGCAAATAAATCAACCTTTCTCTGTTTATCTTTTCGTTTAAGGGTATATTAAATATTTGACTTAAGTTAAGGATTTTCCTAAACTTATATACCATGTACGAGTATCTAGAATACCAGAAAGAAAGAAACTTAGACATACAGTACGGTGAAACCAAGAAAGAAGAATGTACCACTCCATATTTCAGTACCATCTGATGCAAAACAGCGTTTCCATTTGCTTGTGTTTGCTTCAAACTTTGATTGCAGAATAATGGATGGAATCCAGCACCAATGTGCCTAAAGTTTCAAGGAAATTAACCAATTATTAATTGAAAATATAGAGATATAGAAAGAAATGGTGCGTTTTGTACCAGTTGCTGTTGCTCCACTCTAGTTTTCTTGACAGCTGCTGTAACTGAACTTCTCTCATGCCGCTTGAAATATCCTAAATTGCAAATTGTTATTAAAATGAATAGGATTAAGATTTCCTAGAACTTAAGTTTTAGTTTTCTGTAGAGGTGGGAAGATGGGTGGGTAGGGTAATGGGTTTGGAAATATTATGTTGCCTATGAAAATAAAAATTATAAATTAACATTTATGTTTAGAATCTGTAAGTATAAATGAAAGCGGAGATGTTTATACATTATGTAAAAGGGGATCATCTTCAGCAAGCTCACTGATATTAATCACAAATCCCACATTATAACTATTTATCACTCTTTCTATCTTCAAAAACACAGAAAAAAATGTCACAATAAAAACACATACTAAACCAATCTAATACTCTAATCTATATATGATGTAGGGACTCTAGTAACGGTCTTACCTATTACTAAAATTAAACTCAACTTTTCCCAAATTTTTCTTAAGAATTGGGGCAAAACGGAATGAGCGAGTTCGTGAAATCAAAATCACTGATCCTCATCCCCTCATCCCTCAACCCCACCAAGACCAAAACCCTCTCAATATATATACATATATATGGCATACACGTGATATAGAATTAACAAATAGACAAACAAAAATTAGAGCATAAAATACCTTTTTAAACACTAATTAAGTGATATAATTTCTTCTCTCCAAACTTCTTTTCCCCCAAAAATTCCAATTTTGGGTGTAATGTTGATGATTTCGTGTCTAAAGAGGTCAAAATAGAGATGAAATTTGGATGATTAAAGACATAATTTTGTTTCTTTTGTGGGTATTAGGGCTTGGTTTTGGTAACTGTTAGAATGAATTGTATTTGGAGGGGATAGTTAAAAAAAAAAATTAAACTGTTTTCTATTAGAAAAAAAGTGGCGGGAGAAAATAAAAAAACCTATACTTGGTTAAATTTTGTTTTATTAATTATTTACTTATTAAATAGACTATATATATATATATATATATATATATATATATATATATATATATATATATATATATATATATATATATATATATATATATATATATATATATATATATATTAAAAAACAAATATACCTATTATATATAAATAAATACATATATTTATATACATAAAACAAATATATAAATATTAATGTGTTATAATTTCAACGAAATGAAATTCGTAAATAAGTAATGTTCAAATAAAAATCCAAAACAACTCGAACTAAATAAAATGAAAATCCGTATCTTCCTAAATCTCTTATTTGTTTACTTCGTTTTTGTGTTATTCCTGCAAAGCAGAAAGAACAAAACTATGAAAATAAACTTATCAACACCAAGTAGATTATTGAGGTGTGATACCAACACCGAAAACGATTCAGAAACGCCTTGAAACGTACCCGACTCGCATCCGAGAAACCATGGCATACCCCTGGCCGCGCTCGAGCCAGCCCGGCAACCAGAGGCCCCGTGCTCGAGTAAAACTGGCACGCCTCTGGCCGCGCTCAAGCCAGCCCGACACAGCGCCCCGGACACGAGCAACCAAGGCACGCTGGCGCGCTCAAGTCAATCCGGCACGAGCGCCCCAAACACGAGCTACAGCGGCACGCTGCCGCGCTCAAGCAGTCCGACACGATTAATGAAGAAAAAGATGTGAATAGATAAAAATTTGTAAAGTTAGTTTAATAAATATGATTAAAATTATATAGATTTGAAGAATTTTTAACAAAATGACATATTTTTTGATGAGTTTTGCATGTAAGCTTACATGTGTAACAGCCCCATATTCACTTTTCTCATATATACATATATATATATATATATATATATATATATATATATATATATATATATATATATATATATATATATATATATGTGTATATATATATATATATATATATATATATATATATATATATATATATATATATATATATATATATATATATATATATATATGAGAAAAGTGAATATGGGGCTGTTACACATGTAAGCTTACATGCAAAACTCATCAAAAAATATGTCATTTTGTTAAAAATTCTTAAAATCTATATAATTTTAATCATATATATATATATATATATATATATATATATATATATATATATATATATATATATATATATATATATATATATATATATTCATATCAAACCTTGATCAAGTAGCATATATTCCTTTGTTGTGGTCGGATCGAAAGTATTTTGTTGGTAACAATCCACGAATTGTTATGGGAATCATATGTGTCATCAGAACATGACAATCGTGGGACTTCATACCAAGCAACTTACAATCTTTCATTGACACCAACCTCCTAATGTTTGAAGAATAACTAGATGGAACTTTATTATCATCCGTTTCTTTTTTACGCTTATACCTCGATGCACCACAAATAACACATTTCTGATGTTTTTTAAACTCCTTTCTTTACAACATATAATCATTCGGACATGCGGATATTCTTTTAACTTTTAACCCCATTGGACACATCATTTTTTTGGCTTGGTATAACGAAATGGGTAACTCATTATCCCCGGGTAGCATGTCATGCAATATTACTAATAGACTTGTGAAACTTTTATCACTCCAACTATTGTTTGTTTTTAAATTAAACAACTTCAATACAACACTCAGTTTAGTAAAGTTTTCACAACCCGTATATAATGGTTTTTCCGAATCAACAAAAAGTTGTTGTAACTTTTCTTGATCATTATCACCAATATCAGTCTCTAAATCATTTAACATCCCATTTAAATCGTTATTTTCATCACTAGTGTGTGTCTCACCTTTTTCAATATTATCATTAACTTCAGTATTCGATGTGTTACGATCAACAAGTAATTCCCCGTGTTTTGACCAACAAGTATATTTGTTTACAAACCCATTCGATAACAAATGAAACTCGATTTCATTAATATCCTCAAATTTTTTAAAGTTTTTACATTGCAAACAAGGACACCAAATGGATTCATCTCCTATTTTGACTCGATTAGCTTCGGCAACCCTAAGAAAATTTTGCACACCGGTCACATATGTTTGGTTACTCCGTCCAATGTCATACATCCAATTATTACGATCCATCTGAAAAATCAAGAACAAATAAATTAATATACAAGAATATGATGTATATGAATAAATCGAAGGTAGAGGCGTTTTAAGGTGGTGAATCCTAACCCACTTTTTAAATATTCTATCTCATATGTATACGTTTTAACGAGTTGACTATTTATAAAAAATCGGCAGCATTTCCTCTTAACTCCCCAAATATGCATATAAAACGCACACTCGGAGGAGTAGAACAGAAATGTCTATCGATTTTTTTTTAGGGAGATTTACATCTACGTCCTTATAAAACTTTAATATTACGTCAATGTCCTTGTAAAAATCAAAATTACGTTAATATCCTTCCAAAACATTAAAAATTCTCATATATATCCAAAATAATAAATTAATAAAATTTAAATGATTTTAATATTTAAATTATTCATCTAAATATTAATTAAATCATTTTAATATTCTAAATTACTGAATAAATCAATAAAACTAATTCAAATTCTTAGTTAAACAAATATGTCAATGAAGAATCAAATACCGAATAAACTGAATAGATTAAATTTAATGAATAAATTGTTTTAAACATATATTACAAAACATTAATCAATCAAGACGAGGAAGTTTTGCAACCTTTTTATTCCGGTTAATGCTCAAAATTATAGAAATCAATATTTTTTAAATCTATATTGCGAGTTGATGAAATTGAGATACATCGGTTAATATTTGATTAAACCTAACATACTTGACTAAAAAGTTTAATTAATATTTAAATGAATAATTTAAATATTAAAATTATTTAAATATTATTAATTTATTATTTTGGATATATATGAGAATTTTTCATGTTTTAGAAGGATATTAACGTAATTTTGATTTTTACAAGGATATTGACGTAATATTGAAATTTTGTAAGGACATAGATGCAAATCTCCCTTTTTATTAATAGTCAACCCGTTAAAAGGTATACACATCCTAATGAGATAGAATATATAAAAAACAGTACCAAATGGGACAATCCGAAATTAATCTCTAATAGATTAATTTCGGACGGGTAATTCTAAAGGGTTTTCTAAATCGACATGCACACAAAACTAATAATTATATGTTTAAAAAATGATTTTAAGAGTAAATATATCAATTAACACAAAGTTGAAAATTTTATATTTTTAAAATACTAAGAGTAGTAAAATAACAAAAGTTCATGTAAAAGAGATACATACCTTTATATATTGATATATTGATTTATTAATCGAAACTAGCCACTTTGAAGATTATACCTATAAATATAAACAAATTAAAATAATATATATAAAAAGATACAAATTTAAATTTAAGATTAATATATAACTTACCATTAACATGAAGTCTGCAAAATTGAGATTGAAATCCGTGTATATTAAGACTGCAAAATGATTATTTGAGTGTGTATAGCTGCAAAATATACATGAATTTTGCATAACTAAGCCATGAAGTAAGAATTCATTTATGCAAATCAAAATATTATTTGTAGTATATATAGACGAATGTTAAGAGAAATATAATTTTCAAATATTTATGAATAACTAATTTAAGAGATAAATGGGAGTTTGTTACGTCAGAGGCCTTTAAATTTGAATTCTTTTTTGGAACGCTTATATAAGCGCTCCAAATAATCATTTTTTGGAACGGTTCTCAAAGACCGTTCCAAAAAATATTATTTGGAACGCTTAAATTTTTGAAATCTTTTTTGGAACAGCTTCTGTTAGAAGCGTTCCAGAAGGGTGTTCCAAAAAAATCAATTTTGTACTAGTGCGACATCTAAATGGGGGAGTTCTTTTTCTTCCTTTCTCTTTTTCTTTTTACACTTATTCGCTGAATTTTTTTTACAATGAGGACATTGTATTGTTTAAGTGTGGGGAAGGGGTTAGGAAAGAATCAATTTGTCCTTAGGAACATTTTGTGTGAAAATTTAAAAAAAAATTGACATGTTTCTCGTAATTAGTTTTAACTAGTTGCATAACTAGGCACACCTACCCGTTACATATTTGTGAGGATTTGAGCCATTATAGCATACATTTTATATGCTTTTATCTTCATTTTTTATGAGTGTGCCGGTGACTTGTAGACTTTAGAACTTGACACTGTATACGCTTCGAGACTATGAATGAGCATAAGTTTTACTTATTAGTAACTAGGAAAGAGGCAAAAGAATTAGGATTGTTAAACCGTTGATTGGCCTATTCGTTTCTTATAGTCGGTAGCTACACTGGTTATTTGACTCACACTACCTATCGAACACTCGTTTTTAGTGTTTTTGACGTTTAGATACCATATTTGCGCCAAACCTTTTTCTTTTATCACCCTTTCCATATATATATTCCATAAATTGAGCCTAAATGTCTAAGTCGTTTAATCCAGATATTTTTGTTGAAAATTTTCCTCTTTCTTAACTTGGTTGATTATTAGACGGATTGTTATATATGATGGCATGGAGTTGTTTAATTTACTTGAGTTCACGAAAGAAGTTACATGTGGATGTGAGTTTAAGAGTTATTCATGATTTTGATGGACCTTTTGAGGGGTGTCTTTAATAAAAAAAAAAACAGAAAAAAAAATATATTTATTAAAGCCCGTACTAGGTAACCAATAATTGTTGAAGTGATTTAACGAAATTTGCGAGAAATAAAATTCTCAATCGAACCGTTGAAGAAGTAAGGCGAAATTTGGTCTTTGGAGTTTCATCAAAATGAGCCATTAGGGATAATCAATCGAGTTTTGAAAGTAATATGGTTTTTGACTAAAATATTTGGATTTGTAGACTAATTGGAATTTATTTGTTTCATATCATTCATTATAATTCACTTTCATTCCATTTTTCCATCATTTATTTCATCACCCATTGATATGACCATAAGCCCTCTGAACTAGTTACTTAGACTCTATTGGTGGAGAAGTGTATCGTTATCAAGCCTATGATAGAATACTTGTCATGACTGAGCTTTGAGCGATTTCACATATATATTACACTAAGATTAGCTTTTTGAGTGATTGAGTGTTATACTTCCCAAATCGTGAGATGTTTAGTTATGCATTTAAATTTTGGCTTGGTAATTGTTAAATTCATCTTCGTAAATAAATTTTTTGTAATTTACTTGATTCGTTGGGTATTTTATTTTTATTGAGGATGATTGTTTTGTTCTAAATCTGATAGTTTACTTGAGGACAAGTAAGATTCAAGTGTGGGAAATTTGATATGCCTGAAATAATCGATATTTTGTAATCATATTTCTCATTTTTACTCTAGTTTTCTGCAACTTTTGTTATGATCTGGTATGTTTTCAGTTATAATTGCAGATTAGAGTTACATTTGGATAATGGAGCGAAAAGGAGCTGAAACCGGCTCAGAACGGATACAAACGAGCAAGAAAAGTGAAAAGTTGAAGATTCAGCCGGCGGCTGAAAGTATTTAGCCGACGGCTGGATTAAATTTCCACAATTGTTCCTAAACGTGTCGCGGAAGCAACTTTTCCACCCGCGCATTCCAGCCGCCGGCTGAAATCAGCCAGCCGCCGGCTGGATCAGACGGATCAGAGTCTATTTAAAGGGCTTCTAGGGTTCGAGTTTTAATCATCTTATTCCATATTTTCACCCTACTTTCGACCTGGAGAGCTGCAAGGAGAGTCCTGGAAGTCTTTGATCACGTTAGAAGCTTTGATTAATCTCTTTTAATCATCTTTGAAGTTTGCTACTTTTGGTTTGCACTTTATTCATATTTTTCTTGATACAATGTTTTTGTTTAAGAATTCTTATGTTATTTTGTTACAATCCAACATGAGCTAAACTCCTTAAGTGATTGCTTGGATTGTTGAACCTGGATCTATGTTTAATTAAGTTTATGTTTGAACTAATTGGTTTTTCCGTTATTATTTACGTTTAATCGCGATCCATGTTTATTCAAAGTCATTAAATTTACTACTTAGCGTGATTGATGAATCTATATCATAACTAGCGTTCTTATAAATTTATCAGTTATTTACGATTATATAATTTATTAGATAATTGTAGCTTGAGACTTAATTGAGATAGGCTAAGATATTAGTGATTTAATGAATTGAATGAACATGACAATTATATCAAAATTGAATAATTGAGACTTTTGTTAATTCGTAGTCGACAGATTAAATTGTAAATAATAGTGAAATTAAAGCACAATTTAGAGTGGATAATCTAAGATAGCTCTTGATGTACGATTAGTCGTATGATCTTTCTCTAAAATTGTAGGATTAGATAACTCTAACAGGAAGTCTAATTATTATAGAAATCACAGTTAAACCAATCAACATATTCTTATTATTCATGATCCAGGTGAAACGTAATTCCAAGTAATCACTGCTTTTTAATATCTGATTAAATCTAAAAGTCTTTTCGAACAGTTTTTCATCCGCAATTCCACTTAGTTAATTCAATTGCTATTTTAATTTAGTTATTTGTTTTTCTGAAATATGTTCTCACAGAACTAAAACGTCCCCCGTATTTACTTGCTTTATTTAGTTTAATTATATAATTTGAGATAACTAATATAAATACACGTTCCTTGAGTTCGATCTGGACTTACTGAATCTATATTATCGTACGATCAGGTACACTGCCTGTATTGTGTGTTAATCTACTTTGGTAAAATCCCTTTCTAAACTTTAAATAATTTTATGTTATAAAATACACATCAATTCCTAATCAAGCTTCTAGAAAACCTAAAGACAAAGGTGGTTCCAGGACTGAAGTTCAAGCATTGCATGAATTACGTGAAGATGCTTAGTATCGGGGTTATCTAATACTTAGAATAAGGTAGAAATTGTTATCCAAATTAGTGAATAATTAGGATAAAATATTTTAGAAGTATTATGTAATTGTATTAGGTTAGGTTTATGTTTTATTTTAATTGTAGTTTGCCTACAAATATGGTTGCTTGCCTTGTAAGGCAAAGCTGGATTAGATGGGCATTAGGAGGTAGTTTCCTAATCTAAGTCTAACTAGGATTTACCCCCTCACCTATAAATAAAGGTGAGGGGGTGGGGTTTAAACCTTGTACTAAATTTCCTTTTCCTTTATGAGAGTCGTATAATTCTCTCATTCTATCGGTTTGAAGATTCTTGTATTCCGCGTGTTCTCTCAAGTTTTTTGAAGGTTGAAATTCCAACAGTTTAGAACGAGATATATATGGGCATTATGGGTTTCTTGTCATCCACTTTTACTAACAAACGCGCTATGGGTATTCGTGGATCTCATGAATAAAATTGATTTGCCATACCTCGTCGAGTTCGTGATTTTGTTTATCAATTACATTCTAATATATTCCTAAAGTTGAAGCGAACATGATAAGCATTTGAGAGCTGGTTTGGAATTTTTTTGTGAAGAAAAGCTATATCTTAAATTTTGAAATAAGAATCTTAGATTTGGGTAGTTAAATTCTTAGGGGATTTAGTGAATGAAGTTGATAGTAAGGTAGATCCGGATAAAATACAAGGTGTTGCAAAATGGGAACCTCCAAGGATGCGACACCCTCTAAAGTTCAAAGAAAGTAGGCAAGTACTTTAAAAGAAATCAAAATAATTTTTAAAATGTATAATGGTTTTAAGCAAACCTCCATGGACGAAACTACGAAGTAAAAAAGGAACAAATACTATCACTATTGAAAGTTAAGTATATATGATACATGGGCCAGTTTCGAGAATAGGGAGATTCCAAGCGAAATTTTAAAATTTTCACTTCTTATCAACAAGTTTCTTTTAAATATAGAACATTTTTTCTATGAAATTGTCTCATATGTTTTGGGCTTTTTTTTGTTAAGTTGTTTTATATATATATATATATATATATATATATATATATAGAGAGAGAGAGATAGATAGACAGATAGATTGATAGATAGATAGATATATTGTTGGCGAAATGTCTGAGTTCGATATGGCATGGAACGTGCATCGAGTTCAGCATTAAAGCTTGGAGTGGAGTCCAAGTTATCGAGTCATATTAATATGTGATAATTATCTATTCCTAGAATAGAGGATGATTTAGATAATTATATGGTATTAATCAAATAGAATCCTAGATATATTCTAATGTGTAAGGTTAGTATATATATATACCACGTAGGATAGGGACTTTGGAATCGGTTGGAGTTTTTGAGTTAGATTTCTTCAATAAAGTATTTGTGTGTTTTGGTGATCTTTACTGCATTATTACTCTGATTATCTTCAATTGGTATCAGAGCGGTGATCGGTTCTATCATAGCCTAAATTGATCAACGGTGTGATCGATTTAATAAAAGCAACTAAAGATGACAGGTGGCCAACCCTCAAACGCGCAATCAAAAGAATCACATTCTTTATCGTTTCAATTCCCTCAGTTGACTTCGACTAATTATACAATTTGGCGCATGCGAATAGAAGTCTTACTCGGTATTCATGGCGTGGAGGACGTGATTGAACCTGGTTCAACTGATGCTAAAAGGAACAACATCGTGAAAGGATTGTTGTTTCAATCAGTAACGGAGGATGTGATTTTGCAAATTGGTAATCTAAAGAAGGGGAAGGAGATGTGGGAAGCTATAAAAACACGAAACCTAGGGGCTGATCGCGTAAAGGAAGCAAGACTTCAAACTTTAACCACTGAATTTGAAAGTTTGAAGATGAAAGACACCAGTACCATCGATGAATACGCATCAAAATTGTCAGGTATTGCCTCCAAATCAGCCACACTTGGAGAGGTCATGACGGAACATAAAATAGTAAAGAAATTTCCCACTAGTCTTCCCAGGCGATTTGTCCATATCGTGGCCGGTCTCGAACAAGTTCTAGATCTTAAAACGATTGGGTTCGAATATGTGGTTTGTAGATTGAAAGCCTATGAAGAAAGGATCAAAGAAGAAGATAAAGTGTGCAAGGAACAAGAAAAGTTTCTTTACTCTAAGACTGATCATTCCAACAACAGGATCCAAGACTCATACATGGGTAGAGGACGTGGCTCATACACTCGAGGTCGGGGTCGGGGTAACACCCAAAACCATGATCAACGTGACTCCTGGAAAAACTGCGATGAACAAAAGCAATAAGGTAAAAAGAATGAGCAACGTGACCTCTCAAATATCAAGTGCTACCGTTGCGACAAGTACGAACACTTTGTTTCAAGATGCCCAGAGCGACACCCGAACAATGAGGCAAACCTGAATGAGACGCAAGAGAAAGACGAGGAAGGTTTGTTTATATGATGAACCATGTTCAAGAAACGATAATCATCAATGAAGAGAATTAAATTCCTCCAAAAATCGAGTCCAACACCAAGGAAGACGATGTATGGTACTTGGACAACGGTGAAAGCAACCATATGACCGGTAACTACTCGTAATTTTATGAATTAAACAAACATATAAGAGGACGGGTGAAATTTGGAGACGGGTCGTACGTACCAATAAAAGGAAAGGGCTCGATTTTGTTCGAAGGAATAAACGGAGAACAAAATTTATTGAAAGACATTTACTACATTTCGTCTCTTCGAAGTAATGTGATCAGCCTCAGTCAAGCTGCAATATTTGGTTGCGATATTCGAATACGAGGCGATTACTTAACCATGCGAGATAGATATGGAAGATTGCTTATGAAAGTCCCGCGAGGAGCAAATCGACTTTATAAGACCCTACTACAAGTTGGGAAACCTATTGTTTGCAAGCTAACATCGATGAAGAATCATGGTTATGGCACTCTCTACTTGGCCACATCGGTTTTAGTGCGGTGAGTTTGATGCACAAGTTAGATAAAAGGGTACCAGTAATTAAGCATCAAGATCAGGTTTGTGAGTCTTGCATGGTTGGGAAACAAACGAAGCGCTCGTTTCCGAAAAAAGCAACATACAGAGAAACATATATTCTTGAGATGGTACACGGAGATATATGTGGACCAGTGGATCCCCCCACTCAGGCTGGTAATATTTATATATTGGTTCTTATTGACGATTTTTCAAGATATATGTGGTCTTTTCTCTTGAAGCACAAAAGTGACGTGTTTGGTGTTATTAAAAGATTCAAGACAACAATAGAAAAGCGTACAGGAAAAGAGATTAAAACATTTCATACAGATAGAGGGGGTGATATTTAGGTCACATGACTTCAACCGTTTTTGTGACCAAGTAGGTATAGGACGGATGTTAACGGCTCCGTATGCACCTCAACAAAACGGTATAGTCGAACGGAGAAACCGGACTTTACTCGAGATGAATCGGTGCCTCATGAAAGCAAGAGGTGTACCGAATCACTTTTGGGGTGAAGCGATTCGACTTGCAAATTTTATTATAAATCAAACCCCAACACGAGCATTGGTAGGAGTTACACCATACGAAAAGTTTTATGGTGAAAAATCGAACCTTGAAGACTTAAGAATATTTGGTTGTGTTGCCTATGAAAGAGTAGTATCAAAGTACTTGAAAAAACTCGATGATAGGTCTAAACCATTGGTGTATCTTGGCAAGGAACCCGGCTCATGAGGATTTCGTTTCTTCAATCCGCGCAAAAATAAAATTATCATAAGTGCCTACGCTATTTGCGATGAGAAAAGAGGTTGGAAGTGGAATAATATGTCTGATGATTCTAACCAAACTGAAAAAGAACCAGGTACTTTCATTGTCTTGTGGGGCGAGACACAAGTGACTGAAGTTGATCAGTCATGCGAAAATGAAACGAGCTCAGCACCTGCTGAACGAACCCAGCCTACAAGCATCCATCAAAGCGGCCAAACTCTCATGATCAACAGCCCAAATCACGAACACAGTTTGGAACAAGATGAAGATGATATCATCGATATTACACATGTCCCGGTACGACGCTCAACCCGTAGGTTTGTACTACCGAAAAAGCTAAATGATTACGAACTGAATATTAATAAACTTTTATTAACATTTGACGAGGAACCGATGAATTTCATCACTTAGATGTTAAAACGGACTTCTTGCATGGTGATTTAAAGGAAGAAGTGTACGTTATTCATCCTGAAGGTTTTGAAAAACAAGGAGAGGAGAGAAAAATTTACAAGTTGTCAAAAGCTTTATACGGTCTAAGACAAGCTCCAAGGACATGAAACTTAAAACTCGACGGTATTTTAAAGAAAATGAGTTTTCAACGATGCTTGCAAGAAAAGGTTGTATATAGGAAGGCTCCCAATGCGGAATCTATCATTGTTGCGGTTTATGTGGATGATTTATTCGTGACGGGGACATGAATTAACCTATTACTTGGGTATTGAAGTTTCTTAAGAAAAAGGTTGTGTGAAGATCAAGCAAGCAAATTATGACATGAAAATTTTAAAAGGTATGGAAGATTTCAATGCAACTTTATGTTCTATGGAACCGGGACTCAAGTTTTCGAAAGTTGAGGATGAACCGGAAGTTGACGCTACTCAATATCGAAATTTAGTGGGTTGCTTACGTTAGCTCCTACATACTCGTCCAAATTTAACGTACTCGGTTGGGGTAGTTAGTCGATATATGCAAAGCCCTAGAGACTCACATGCACACGCTATAAAGCAAATCCTACGCTATCTTAAAGGAACAACCTCGTTTGGAATAAGATACGAGCGGGCTATTGGCATGAAACTAGTGGGATATAGCGATAGCAGTCATAATGTTGACATCGATGATGGGCGAAGTACTACTGGTCATTTTTTCTATCTTGGTACATCACCAATCACATGGTGCTCACAAAAGCACACTACTGTGGCATTATCTTCGTGTGAGGCTGAATTCATGGCAGCTACTGCAGATGCATGTCAAGCAATTTGGCTAAGGGAGTTATTGGCAGAGTTGACAGGGTTGGAGAAACAGAAGGTGTTGATTCGTGTTGATAATAAATCAGCAATTGTGTTATCAAAGAACTCGGTCTTACATGGTAGGAGCAAACATATCCACACTCGTTATCACTTCATTCGAGAATGTGTAGAAAATGAACAGGTGGTAGTCGAACATGTATCCGGAGACAAACAGAAATCAGATTCGTTAACAAAGGCCTTGGCACGTATAAGGTTCAAGGAGATGAGATCGTTACTTGGTGTGCAAGAGTTACCCTCCTGGACTCAACAATTCGGTGGGTGATTGTTGGCGAAATTGTCTGAGTTCGATTATGGCATGGAGCGTGGATCGAGTTCAGCATTAAAGCTTGGAGGGGAGTCCAAGTTATCGAGTCATATTAATATGTGATAATTATCTATTCCTAGAATAGAGGATGGTTTAGATAATTATATGGTATTAATCAAATAGAATCCTATATATATTATAATGTGTAAGGTTAGTTTATATATACCACGTAGGGCAGGGACTCTGTAATCGGTTGGAGTTTTTGAGTTAGATTTCTTCAATAAAGTATTTGTGTGTTTTGACAATCTTTATTGTATTATTACACTGATTATCTTCATATATATATATATATATATATATATATATATATATATATATATATATATATATATATATATATATATATATATATATATATATATATATATAAGGATTTACATCTACGTCCTTACAAAACTTCAATATTACGTCAATGTCCTTGTAAAAATCAAAATTACATTAATATCCTTCCAAAACATGAAAAAATCTCATATATATCCAAAATAATAAATTAATAATATTTAAAAGATTTTAATATTTAAAAGATTTTAATATTTAAATTATTCATCTAAATATTAATTAAATGATTTTAAATATTTTAAATTATTGAAAAAATCAATAAAACTAATCCAAATGCTTATTTAAACATATATGTCAATGAAGAATCAAATACCGAATGAACTGAATAGATTAAATTCAATGATAAATTGATTTAAACATATATTACAAAATATTAATCAATCAAGACGAGAAAGTTTTGCAACCTTTTTATTCCGGTTAATGCTCAAAATTATAAAAATCAATCTCTTTTAAATCTATATTACGAGTTTATGAAATTGAGATACATTGGTTAATGTTGGATTAAACCTAACATATTTGAGTAAAAAGTTTAATTAATATTTAGATGAATAAATTAAATATTAAAATTATTTAAATATTATTAATTTATTATTTTGGATATATATGAAATTTTTTCATGTTTTAAACGGATATTAACGTAATTTTGATTTTTAAAAGGACATTGACGTAATATTGAAGTTTTATAAGGACATAGATGTAAATTTCTCATATATATATATATATATATATATATATATATATATATATATATATATATATATATATTTGTGTTCGGAGAAAAAGAAAAAGCTCTTCTAACTTAGGGGTTATTTTCGGTCACACATCCTGTATATGCTTATGAACGGCCCTAACGGTACAAGAAGAAAGTGGATATATTGTTATCATGTATGTATGCTAATTTATGTGTAAAATGGACTCATATTACGTTAAATTTTCTTATATAATTCCAAATCCACCTAATGTAATATGAGGAAAGTAGCAAACACAAATTCTGTAATTTTATTTTATATAAAAATAAGTTGGAAACTGTTAGAAAGTCAACGACCCCCAAAAAGGGTTTGGACTTTTATGACGAATGCATCACTCACATATTTACGGGACCAAAACGCATAAACATTTCTATACCATTTTATGGCCTATCAATTAGAAACAACGTTGTCTAGAAATTTATTTTTGTCTAACAGAAAGTTGTGTTTTTGCGCTTATTTAATTGTGAAATCTTAAGTGAGAAGAAACTACTTAAATACGTACATATATATTAGGTAATCATCCATGTTCAAGAGATTTATATATATAATCTTATCTTATGTTAATTTTTCATTTTTTTTGTCCATTCGTCTAATTTTCTGTTAGTTTTTCCGTTAACTGTCACATTGACTAACGAAAATGACCAAAATTCGGTTATTATTCATTTTCTTTTTCTTTTAATTCTTTTTTATCTTTCACCCACCACTTCTTATTCCTCAAAATTTCATTCTTCAAAATTGAACCTAACCTAAACTCATAATCTCTATCCCAAATTTTCATTTTTCAAAATAAAATCAAAGATATCAAATCAAACCTAAAACTAAACATCATCACACCAAAGCTAAACCAAAAACTCCATTTTCTTTTTATTTACCAAGATCTTTCTCCCCATATCACCACCTTCAAAACCCTCTAACCACCATGAAAACCACAACAACCTTCTCTTTCCTCTTATTAGTTCTTTTATTTGACAATTTTAGATCAACTTTTACAATAGATCTTTAAAAAAAGTTATACGATTCTTAAGTTTTTATTATAAACTCGAAACCCAACAACCGCTTCACTACCACCATTGCTACACCACCGTGGTAGCTGCACCGTCGTTGCACCACCACCAACGCTGTCCCCCCATCGGCGCTGCACCACCGCTGTCCCACCATCTATGCACCATCGCGGTCGCCGCTGCACCACCACAGCCGTCAAAACCATGTTCAATCTCTTCATCATTAGATTTTGTAATCTGAGTTTTGTGTAAGTTTAATAATTGGGATTAGTAATGATTTTTGTTTTGGAAGAAAGATTTAGGGAAGAGATTTGATTTGATTTTGATTTTGATTTATTTAGGTTTGATAATGTTATTTAGGGTTTGGTTTGGGGAAGAAGGTGGTACGTGGGTTTGGGGTAGGGGGTGTAAATTAATGTAGGGACAATTGCATATATACCCATTTAAACTTTGATAATTTCGTATTTACCCACTTAAATTTTAAAATAACAAATATACCCATTTTAATATTAGAAATCACATATTTGTCCATTTTTTTAGGGACAATTGCATATATCTATTTAAACTTTGATAATTACATATTTACCAACTTAAACTTTAAAATAACAAATATACTCATTTTAACATTAGAAATCACATATTTGTCCAGTTTTTAATATTAATTTAAAACAATTTACTATATGACCAATATACCCTTAAAAAAAACCCACATTCAACTAATAATCTAAGTCTATAATTTCAAAATACGAAATAAAATATAATCATCCAAAACAATAAAAAAGATTCACTAAGTTTCAAAAGATGATAATGTTCGAGCAGTGGTTGTCAAACACGAGGATTGGGTGGTGTCAACCTTGGATCTCCTGTGATGATCACAGTGCAAACCCAGTAAGTTCTTGACGAACCTAGGGTGATCAAGGTTGAAGGTGAAAGCGAGAGTATATGAACTCTGTTTTAGCTTGTGTGTGTTTAAGTGAGATTGAAGTGAAGTGAGATGAAAAAAGTGTCCTGACCATAATGATTTGTATCATGTATTTATATGGCCAGTGTCAAGTATATGGAACGTTGTCCATTGATGATTACGAATACTTGAAAGGTCTTAATCATTAATCACCAATGTGTAACGCCTTACTATTATGATGATAATAAAGCAGTTTGGACAGGCCCTTTGACAGACGCGCGGTCCGCTTTGACGGAATGCGGTCCGCTTTGACAGACACGGTCCCCTTTGACGGAATGCGGTCCGCTTGATGGAATGCGTTGGAATGCAGTCCGCTTGACGGAATGCGGTCCGCTTGACGGAATGCGATCCGCTTGACGGAATGCGATCCGCTTGACGGAATGCAGTCCCCTTTGACGGAATGCGGTCCGCTTGATGGAATGCGTTGGAATGCAGTCCGCTTGATGGAATGCAGTCCGCTTGATGGAATGCAGTCCGCTTGATGGAATGCAGTCCGCTTGATGGAATGCGTTGGAATGCAGTCCGCTTGATGGAATGCAGTCCGTTTGATGGAATGCGTTGGAATGCAGTCCGCTTGATGGAATGCAGTCCGTTTGATGGAATGCAGTCCGTTTGATGGAATGCAGTCCGTTTGATGGAATGCAGTCCGGTTTGAATAGACTTGATTGTAGTAACGGGCTTTAAACACAAAAGCCCATTTTAATATTTAGGTTTTTGGTTTTACCTATATATATGCATAGGTAAACCCTACTAACCTCATCATGCCCCCGAGTTAGGATTTGCCAAAAAAAAGTTTTGCAAGTCGTAACTATCTCTAAACGTAAGTGTTTATTTATTTTCTTCCTCCCTTTTTTTTTTTTTTTTTTTTACGTCGAGGCAAGGCAGACCGGCTGTCCACTAGCAATCATGTACCGGCAACTTAGCTGGACCGGCTGCGGCGAGGCAGACTGAACCGGCGATGGGGAGGGGACCGGCTGTCCAAGGAACAGACCGGCTGTGCTGCAAATTGGCCGGCAGCGACAGCTGCGAAGTGGACCGGGGCGAGTTGACCAGACCGGCAGCAGCTCCGAAGTGGCGCCAGCATGTGACCGGCGGCTAGCCTGTTAGTCACCACACCGGCGATTTGTAGCCATACCGGCGGTAACAAAAATTCGGCACCAACCGGCGGTCCACACAGTCCAATACTAGCAGTGTTTGTCAATTTTGTGTGATTATTCGCCAAGCCTATGACCGGCAGTTCTAACCTTTGACCGGCTATGTTGTATAATTTAAATAATTACCCTTTTTCCTTTTCGTAACTGTAATCAAATGTCTTCTTGCAGGCTTTATTGGTTGGTCGTGACCTTACAGGTACGCGTCTTCATTGCTTTGCTTTGTTTACACGTAGTAATAGCTGATATACCTTGGTATTTATTAGGCATACTGTAGTTGTGGTTGTTTTGACATGGGAGAGCCAGTGACAGTGACTGACGCTATTGTGATGGAAACTCCATCAGTTTTTCATAGTCCTAGCAAGGTCAAAGACCACATGCTTAAAAAACTTATGGATGAGTATCCATGCCTTAGGAAATATAATGCTATCATACCTGAGCCAAACCAACTTGCCCATTCAAACTTTGCACTTGCTTTTTGGTGGATGGGGAGACCATGTCCAAAACAGCCTGTATCTTCTTTGGATTAGCCTTAATACCCCTTGGCGTGATAATGTGTCCCAGGAATTTGCCCTCTTCCATGCCAAAGCTGCATTTGGAAGGGTTAAGCTTCATATTGATCTTCCGTAGTGTCTCGAAAGTTTCCTGTATGTATGCCAGCATGATATCCTCCGCTTTGCTCTTGATGACAATGTCATCGACATAAGCCTCCACATTTCGTCCAATCTGATCCTTGAATGTTTGATCAATCAAGCACTGGTATGTTGCCCCCGCATTTTTTAGACCGAATGGCATTTTTTGGAAACAGTAGATACCCTGGTCTGTATGGAAAGCTGTCTTGTCCTCGTCACTGCGCTTCATGTGGATCTGGTGATAACCCTTGTAAGCGTCTAAAAAACACTTCAGCCGGAAGCCATCCAAGGACTCTACCTTCCAGTCGATCTCTGGCAGCGGGTAGTTATCCTTTGGACATGCTTTATTGATATCCTTGAAATCGACACATAACCGCCATGAACCATCACCTTTCTTGACCATGACCGGGTTAGCAATCCAAGTCTGGTACTTTACCTCCCTGACTATGCCGCTTTCTACCATCTTGTTGACTTGTTCACATGCTGCTTTGCTGCGATCCATGGCAAGCCCGCGCTTTTTCTGCTTGATTGGAACAATGTTGGGATTGGCATTCAGGGCGTGCTCGGCAAAGGCTCTAGGAACACCTGTCATATCAGAAGTCTGCCATGCGAAAACATCGAGGCTTGATTTTAACAAACTAATGAGCTTGCTTTTTATCTGTGAAGGTAATTGTGAGCCAATGATGACAGGTTGATCAGGAAAACTGTCATTGATTATTACCTTGGTCTCTGAACCTTCTGTTACCTCCGCTGGCCCATTAGCCCGAACAGCGCCTTGTCTTGGGTTCTCTACTTGCTTGCATTCTTGTGGCCATGACATCTGCCCCCTGATAGTAGCAACTCCTGATGGTGTAGGAAACTTCACCATGCCATGTATAGTGGAAGGTATCGCTTTGAACTTCTCTAGGGATGGTCTGCCAAGAAGAACGTTGTATTCTGATGGGGCGTTGACAATGGCAAAATCAACCATTTCAATCCTATACTGTGGATATTCTCCCATCATCATTGGTAAAGTTATTGCTCCCACGGGCCAGTGTGTTTCTCCAGAGAAGCCGACCAATGGTGCAAGCGCTGGTCGTTTTGTATCTTTGACTGTTTGGGGTAGCTTCCTGAAACAATGCTCAAATACGATATCAGTAGAACAACCTGTATCAATATAAGATTTGTTAATCTCATAGTTGGATAATCGGATCTTAATCACTACAGGATTATTGGAAGTGGCCGCTACAGGAGGAAATGAGATAGGAACCATCATCCAGTCTTGGAGGACAACTGCTTTTCTCTTAAACGATGTCTCCCCCCTAACCATGAATACTTGGCCATCAGGCGGGCCGGGATGATCGCCATTGTCTCCCTTCTTCTGCCAACTATAAGCTTTTTTGGCTGGATTTTTTGTTACTTGTTGTCTTGCCCCCGGGACGAGGTGTTCTAACTTCCCCTCCTCTAACGCGCGCCGGATTTCAGCCTTTAGCTCTCTACAGGCGTTGGTATCATGACCATAGTCTTCATGGAAATCACAACGTTTGTTCATGTTTTTCTTTCCGGACTTGTGTAACATCTGAGGAGGTGCCTTGAAAGTTGCTCCCACCTGTTCTGTCTTCAATATCTCGCTTGGACTTTTACTGAGATTGGGGCCTGTACCACGATCATAGGGAGTAGGCCTCCTGGTACCTCTGTCTCTGTCATCTCGCCTGAAATCCCTGCGATGGTCACGCCTGTTATCCTGCCTGTTGTCTTGGCGGTGATCAGGTCTAGCGCTTGATGAGCTCCCCCATTTGTCTTTCCTGTTGAGAACTCCCCTTGCGAGAGTAACAGTCTCCCTGGATCTGAGAAAATCGTATGCTCGGTCAGTGGCTTCCTTGAAAGTCACTGGAGTGCGCTTGATCAGCTTCTCTTGCAATTGTCCTGGGAGTAAAGAGAGAGTAAAACCCGAGATTTGCTGACTTTCAGGTAGCGCTACAATTTTCTGGCACTCCTGCGTGTAACGCTGAATGAAGTCTCGTAACCCCTCCCCTTCCTTTTGTCGTATTAGATGTGCCTCTATGTGAGTTCGTTGCTGCTTCTTTTGCTGTACAAAATGAGTCACGAATTTCGCTTTTAGATCCGCAAAATCTTGAATACTCCTGTCTGGTAGGTCAGCAAACCAATCACGAGCAAAGCCCTGCAAGGTGCCAGGGAACATGTGACAAGCGACTGGGTCTAGCCATTTCTCTGTCATAATGGCCTGTTCAAAAAGAGCCAGGTGGTCATCGGGATCTCGTGTACCATCATAAGTACCAACGATGGAAGGGACTTTTTGTTTATCTGGAAGTGGGAATCTGGCCACCCAGTCACAGAACTTCGAACTGACCACTGACAAAGGCATAGTGGCTGCTCGTGGTGGTGCGGCTGCTGCCACTAGTGTTTGTAACACTCGCAACATGTCATTAGATGTATCTTGTGGTGGAGGAGGTGGTGGGGTGTGAATGGGCGGTTGCCTTAACTGCTCCAATAGTTGTGACAATGGATTTACTGGTTGGACAGGTGTCGGCTGCGGGGCTTGGCGCAACGCCGCCACCAACTGAGACAGCAGGTCCGATGAAGTAGGTGGAGGAGGAGGCGGTGGTGGTGGCTGGGTACTCTGAGCCAACCTTCGAAGCAACTCCACAATTGGATCCTCCCGAACCCCTTGAGTAGCAGTCGGAGGAGCATTCGACACATGCTGTCTTACCTGATCAGTGCCATCTTCCTGAGAGCTTGTCCCATTGGAAAAAAGAGCCTGAGGGAGAGATGTCCCTGGTGGTGGTGGAGTAAACGTACTTGTTCCGGCAAACCTTGTGGAAAAGAGGGGACTGGTTAAGGAGGGATACCCACGCGACCGTAGATCCGACACCGTCCACTCAGAGTTAACGTATGGCTCTGACAGTGGGAGGCGACCAGGGGATGGAGGAAGAGCAGGGGGTGAAGTCGTCACCGTTTCCGGTGTGGTGGTAATCACAGTGGTTTCTGGTACGGAAGAAATGACTTGGGATGCATTTGTTGCCTCCATGGAAACGGCTGATTATAAGGTATGGGAAAAAGAAAAAATTTGGAAAAAATGAAACGCCGTTAAAAACGTGTCTCACGGATGGCGCCAATGTTCGAGCATTGGTTGTCAAACACGAGGATTGGGTGGTGTCAACCTTGGATCTCCTGTGATGATCACAGTGCAAACCCAGTAAGTTCTTGACGAACCTAGGGTGATCAAGGTTGAAGGTGAAAGCGAGAGTATATGAACTCTGTTTTAGCTTGTGTGTGTTTAAGTGAGATTGAAGTGAAGTGAGATGAAAAAAGTGTCCTGACCATAATGATTTGTATCATGTATTTATATGGCCAGTGTCAAGTATATGGAACGTTGTCCATTGATGATTACGAATACTTGAAAGGTCTTAATCATTAATCACCAATGTGTAACGCCTTACTATTATGATGATAATAAAGCAGTTTGGACAGGCCCTTTGACAGACGCGCGGTCCGCTTTGACGGAATGCGGTCCGCTTTGACAGACACGGTCCCCTTTGACGGAATGCGGTCCGCTTGATGGAATGCGTTGGAATGCAGTCCGCTTGACGGAATGCGGTCCGCTTGACGGAATGCGATCCGCTTGACGGAATGCAGTCCCCTTTGACGGAATGCGGTCCGCTTGATGGAATGCGTTGGAATGCAGTCCGCTTGATGGAATGCAGTCCGCTTGATGGAATGCAGTCCGCTTGATGGAATGCGTTGGAATGCAGTCCGCTTGATGGAATGCAGTCCGTTTGATGGAATGCAGTCCGTTTGATGGAATGCGTTGAAATGCAGTCCGCTTGATGGAATGCAGTCCGTTTGATGGAATGCAGTCCGTTTGATGGAATGCAGTCCGTTTGATGGAATGCAGTCCGGTTTGAATAGACTTGATTGTAGTAACGGGCTTTAAACACAAAAGCCCATTTTAATATTTAGGTTTTAGGTTTTACCTATATATATGCATAGGTAAACCCTACTAACCTCATCAGATAACATACGAGTTTTATGTGCTACACTACAACAAAGATTCACTAAGTCTCACTGGACATTTTTTTCGATTACTTTTTTTTTAATGTTTACTATTTGTTGTAGTGTAGCACATAAAACTCGTATGTTATCATCTTTTGAAACTTAGTGAATCTTTTTTATTGTTTTGGATGATTATATTTTATTTAGTATTTTGAAATTATTGATTTAGATTATTAGTTACATGCGAGTTTTTTTTAAGAGTATATTGGTCATATAATAAATTGTTTTAAATTAATATTAAAAAAATGGACAAATATGTGATTTCTAATATTAAAATGGGTATATTTGTTATTTTAAAGTTTAAGTGGGTAAATATGTAATTATCAAAGTTTAAATGGGTATATATGCAATTGTCCCATTAATGTTGTAATTGAAAATAAAGATTAAATAAATAAAAAGGGTTGGAAAAGACTAAATTGTCCTCACATGTTTGGCACATGAGGGTATTTAACGGACAAAACTAACAAAACATTGACAGGTGGACAAAAAAAAAAATTAACATCTTTCAGACAAAAAAAAAAAAAATTTAAAGACGAAATCGACAAATTGACTAGTTATAAAAAACTAAAAAATTACAATTTACTCTATTTATATTCTTACTCTATAAAAAGAAGTAAGTATCTAAAATATTCACTAATGTAATATTATATATTAAATTGAAATTTGAATCGTCACATACTATATATATATGGATCATACAAGTAAAAACTACATTGCATGGAGATGGGTAGGAATTGGGTCCACGCACTACTCATACCACCGGCATATGGCTATGAACCACTTCTTGTTATACAATGTTGACTTAAGTGATTGTAATGTTGAATTTTATACATAAACTTCCACCACTGCTTTATACAAAACATAACACATGCGCATTACATATACTTTAATTATTTAGAAAAGTAATCAATTTGTATGAATAACACCTAACATCATTTTCAAGACACAAATGATTATTCCTTTTAAGTAAAAAAAACGCAAAAAGGAGGGCAACCACCTGAAAAACATGTAACCTCTCGAAGATACAGTGACGGGGTCGTATGAAAGCTACAATTCATTAAGATCCATCCATAAAATCTTAAATGTTTTGAATTCTTATTATTATTGTTACGTTTTAGGTTCAATTTATAGTATCTAGACACTACCAAAATACAATTTGATTCAATTGAGAATCCCATACAATATACTCAATACCGATTATATTATGTTTTAGTTGTAATTAAGTTGAAATCATGATTTTGTTAATTAAAGAATGTTTTTATAATTTAGGTGTTCATTTATGTCTATACTATAGGGTACTACTTATCATATCAGTTAAATAGTGATCTTTATGCTTGTTAGTATTTTGTAAATTGTTTGACGGCTTTAACCATCGTACACGTAAATTCCTGGCTTCGCTAATGTGAAGATAGACCCAATACTCAAACTATACATCATAATTCTTCTAATGGAAACATTAATATACTATATTCTTCTGAAAAATCGAGATGAATCACTTAACTATGACAAAATATAAAGTTAAATCTAGAACACAGCTAATTTATTATCCAAGTCATACATGAACTGTTCGAAAGATAAACCCAATATCAATCCTAACTTGGTTTAAAACGTATTCTAACTTAAACTGTTTTTATGCAGTTTATGTTGAGGGACTAAAAGTGTCTTTTCTAGAAGTGTTGTGTAAAAGTTGTACTAAAAGTGAAGATATAGAAGTTGAAATCAAGGATACCAAGGGTTTGCTAGAGTAGGTTTTCGACATGGAGGGTCTCGCAAACAAAGTTATTGGTATGGTGATTTTCAAGTAGAAGGGTAGTGAAACCCTGAGGGTGTCTTAGTCGAGGTATGTGCAAGGAATTTTGGCTAATTACAGAATGAGGAATGGTGGTTTGGTATTTATGCCATTCGGAGCACGCTTCAAGGTTTTATTTAAGGTTTACCTGAGAAATGACTGCGATCTGGAAAAGATGTGTAAGGTTCCACATGCAGATGTTGTAAGGAACTTGATTGTATGCGCTAGACATATTGCGATCGCGGTGAGTTTTGTGAAAGGCTCTGCAAAGGTGGGTCTAGTACATGGAGGATATCAAGATGAACACGAGAATGTTAACGGTTTCAGGAACCTTGACGGGGGTATGTTTAAGATCGAGTGTGTGTTCAGGGTAAAGGCATGTGCGGTTCAACACATGGCTACTAAAACATGGGAGTATGTGATTCTTACAGGAGGATTAGAAAAAAGATGTGGCCTAAGGGTTTCCTAATCAAGCTGAGAGAAGACGAGACGAAGGGGATTCCAGAACTGAAGTTCAAGTATTGCGTAGATTACATGAAGATGCTTAGTATCGGGGTTATCTAATATTAGAATAAGGTGAAATTGTTATCCTAATATCAATATATTTAGGGTAGAGTATTTTAGAAGTATTATGAATTTGAATTAGTTTAGGTTTATGATTTCTTTCAATTGTAGTTGTCTACAAATAAGATTACTTGCCTTGCAAGGCAATGCTAGATTAGATAGGTATTAGGAGGTTGTTTGCTAATGTAATTTTAACTAGGATTTACCTCCTCACCTATAACTAAAGGTAAGGGGGTGAGTTTAAACCTTGTACCAAATTTCATTTCTCTTAATAAGAGTCGTCTAAACATTCTCATCTCTCGGGTTTTTTTCTTCTCTTTTGTTCGATAACAACCACCATAATCGAAGTTTCTTATATTTCGGGTGTTCCCTCAAGTTTATTGACGTCGAAATTCCAACAATGTTGAGTTACATGAATTATTAGAAAGGCTTTTCAAATTATGATTATTGTCTTAAGTTACCCTGCACAACGTTTAAATCGATTCGATTTTTGTAATCTCGTGGGAGGTGATGGGATTTGCCTTTGGTAATTTTCACACTTTCATTTGCTACCTATTGCATTCAAAGTAATTCAGTTAGACTTTTCATAGAAAATATGCGTACACGGTTCTAGTTCGAAAGAGTCTAAAATTTGAAAAAAGAATAAGTAATGTTTTTAACATATAATGCGAGTAGCTTGACTTGTTAAACCTTGTTACATGCATTCCTTGCTTTACTCTTTTTTTATTCACTGTATTTAAGGGTTATTTTTGTCTTTCGTACTGAACATCCGAATTCTTGAAAACAAAACTTAGTGACAAAAGTAAAATTACTTGCAATATTTATATCGTTTAAAGTTGTATTTAGGGGGCCACGTTAATTACAACTTTAAACGATATAGATATTGCCGGTAATTTTACTTTTGTCACGATAATACACGAAGACAAAACTTAGTGCCAAGTTAGCTTTATTAAATTTCATATTAATCTCTGAATAGGTTAACAAAAAAGCCCGTATAGCTCAGTGGTAGAGCGCCAGTCTTGTAAACTGGAGGTCTGTAGTTCGATCCTGCATGTGGGCAAATATTCTTGTTTTTAATTTATTTTTTTGGACACTTAGTTGGGTGTTTATTTTAAACGCGCTTTTTTATAAGCAATTTAAAATTTGCAATCCCACACGCCCCTTACAGCTCTTGTTGGGACAGTAAATTCTATGTTTATCACACATATGGAACCTTTCATATGTCTTTCCGATAACGTTATTTATCAAAAGGGCAAGTATCTTGAATAAATGTCTTTAACTAGTCAGTCAAGCTCCTTATTATTCGCTCACTAGTATTACAAAAGTTAAGCTTTCACTTCCCAGGAGTCCAAAGACAATCAAGGTAAAAGACCTTCCTTATCTTAACGAATTGGAAACGCATTTAAGGGGACGAGATGCTAACTTAGGAATCTAAGATCTCCCATGTCTTGGCTTGCTTTTTTGCAACATGGACTTTATGGGTCTAAGGAATCATCTATCATTCAACACAACAGGTTCACCATTTTAAGTTCTAACATGTCGACCCGTTTCTCCTTGGGTTGAAATTATACCGATTTTTTCCGAATAGTACATTGACCCGTTGAATGCATTAATCCTATTCTTATTATATATTATATAACTTGTATTTGAAATGTAATACAATATTTAATGGATCATAGTCTAGAGCAGTTGTATGTGCACACATAAACTCAAACTTTTATTTAAATCCTGAATTCGATCACATACATCACACCCAACGGATACAACACCAAATTATAACAATAAATTCGGGTGTTTTTTTAAACGTAAGGAACCTTCAGTCGGTGTGTTTCCGGCCCAGATACCATATCTTCCCAAACCAAGTCTGATAACGCCATAGTCAATTCCCCAACCTTCCCTGTAAAAACCAACATCATTAGTCCACGGAAAAAGATTCCTTTCAAAAAGCAGTAAATAAAAAAAAGGTTATTTACCGGCTGCAACAAAACTGATTACTTCGTGTTTTAAAGTATAATACTGTTTTTACAAGAATTACCTTTTTGACATTTTAACTACGAGCTACAGTAGAACAGATTACTTACCATCGCCAATAGGCTTTTCATCCCATTCGATGATTGGTAAAACAGGGAGCGTGCTTCCAATATACATCATTTCAGCTGCTCCTTTTGCTTCCTCAACCGTTATGTTCCCAACTTTTATGCTATTCAAACGCCCATTTTCAACCAACTTTGGGGCTAACTCAAGAAGCCGTTTCGCAGTACACCCACTTAAAATCTTGTCAAAGAAAGGCAAAATAAGCTCTTTTTCATACGTCACAAAACCCACGTTCACATTTGGACCCTCGGCAACATATCCTTCATCATCTACCCAAATAGACGCAGATGCCCCTTTCTCTTCTGCTTCCAATTTCGCAAGCACATTTGGGAGGTAATTAACGTTTTTGCTAGTAGCAAACAGAGGGACTTTCATTGGGATTGTGGAAGTTATCACTTTTACGCCTTCTCTATGTTGTGAAAACTCTTCGTCTATAACGACTGCATAAAACGCAGAAGTTGGGCACCCGGAATTAGAAAGTAAGAAATCACCAGGGCCTGCAGTTATCCAATATCTTAAAGTTCCTTTGGTGCATTTTGATGCAACTGCCAGCTGAATAATAATGGTACGAAGAGTCGATTTTGGGAATGGAGATGATAGTTTTGCCCTTGATGCTGATAGAAGGAATCGATCTAGATGACCATCTAATTCATAGATGTATCTGTTAAAGTTTATTAAGAATTCTCTAAGTTTTGGACGAAATTTTGATAACAAACATTAGTCTTAAACTTGTGATACATTAAACTGTGTTTTCAAGTTGCATACGATTCGTTTCTAGTGTTTGGGTATAGTTAAAATGATTCTGATAATATGTTTATATAAATATCATTTTACATGTAAATCGTTAAATGATCAGAATTCGTAAAACTTTCCAAATAAGTAGTTATCAGTTCAACTTCAAACAGCAGAAGCGTCTACTTATAGTCCGTTTTGTTAAAACCGGTTATCTTATTCTTAATTCTTAATAATTAAATATAACATAATCACTTTCAAAACGCAATGATTAATACCGCATAGTCATATATATACACATTCTAGTGAAGTTATTAGTTTGACCTTAGAAAGTCAAAGGTAACATCTGGTATGGATATTATCAAGGACTTACCCATCAAGAATTATGGCTGTATCAAACACGCCGTGGCCTCGATGCACCATATGGTCATCGATCGGGATAACCATCATAGCTGGATCAAGAATAATCCCACCATAAACACTAGAGTACATTGCTGGATATGGCAACTTCTCAACTGAATTCCACTTCTTATGTAACTTCTCAAGCAACTAATCATTAACAAAAAAAAAACTAACATTATAATTTGTAACTTTAAACTGTTAAGATATATATCTTTAGATATAATATTAATATTAGATATATTATTAATAATGGATATACATGATTTTATGTTTATCCCATAACTTTAGGAGGAAGTTATAGGTTTCCTATTTGGTTTCCTATTTGTTTTCATGGCTATATAAGCCTAGTTGTATTCCATATTTTATACACAATAATAAAACCTCTTGATTACTATCAAATTTGATATGGTATCAGAGCAAAACCTGGGAATCAATACCTAGCTTTGCTCAAAATCAATCATGTCTGCCACAATCGATATCTCCTCTCCGTTCTTCCTAACAACATCGGATCACCCCGGCTTAAACTTTGTTGGAGAAAACCTCCTTCGAGACGGAAATTATGGCGATTGGCTAAGTGAGATGACAAACGCATTGTTCGCAAAGAACAAGATTGGATTTGTCGATGGATCAATTCCGGTTCCAGCAGAAGGGTCCGTAGATTTGATGAACTGGAAGCGATGTAACGCAATGGTAAGAGGTTGGTTGATAAGCTCGATGGAAAAGGAAATCAAGAATAGCGTTAAATATGCGACTACCGCTAGAGATATGTGGTTGGACCTAGAAGAACGCTTCGGAAAAGAAAACGAACCGCGAGCATATGAACTTAGACGAACACTCACCACGATACATCAAGGAAGCATGACGGTTTCTGGGTACTACACCAAGTTACGCAGTATATGGGACGAGATCCAATCCATCAATAAATTACCGACATGTACATGCAAAGAATGCAAGTGCGATATATCGAAAGAAATCATCAGGATGCGTGATAAGGAGAGATTGTATGATTTCCTCATGGGACTAAATGAGGAATATAATGCCGTGAAAACGCAGATCCTTAGCACTAATCCGGTACCTTCGTTAAACTCGGCTTACCACCTTGTAAGCCAAGATGAGCAACAAAGACAAGTAGGGAGCTCGCGTGCGCCATCTGGAGAAACTTCAGCTTTCCAAACGAGGTACAATCAGAAACACACGAGGCAGCCAACAAACTCATCAACGAACAAAAGGGATGAGCGTGGAAAGGGTTCAAAAGAAGATCGCTTTTGCACCAAGTGTGAAAAGACCGGTCATACAATTGACGGATGTTTCGAAATCATAGGGTACCCGGACTGGTGGAATCCAAACACCAAGTCACCCAATCCGAAAACCCAAGCAGGAAAAACTAAACCAAGGGCTGCTTTTATTTTTGGAGACGATTTAGAGGCGCCAAAAATAACTAAAGAAGAGTATGACAACTTACTGAAACTGATTCGGGCAACTAAGATTCAAGACAACTCATCAAAGGCTAATATGACTGGTAAGCTCAAGATTGCACAAAAGCCATACATGGACGACAAAATAGGTTTCGATAATAACTGGATTATAGATTCCGGAGCAAGTGATCATATTACCCATCATGACGAATGGTTAAAAGACGTTAAGAGAAAAGAACAAGATCATAATGTGACCATACCCAATGGCGAATCAGTCCCAGTCAAAAACGTTGGAGATATTCATCTCACCGATGAATTTTCTCTAAAACACGTTTTAAATGTTCCAAATTTTAGTTGCAATTTATTATCAGTAAGTCGTTTGAGTCGTGATTTAAATTGTTTTCTAACGTTTTTCCCAAACAAATGTTTTATACAGGACTTACCTTCGAAGAACCTGATTGGGACGGGTGAAGTGCGAGATGGCTTGTATTACTTGAAGCCGTTTAAGCCGAAGGGGGTAGCGATGGCAGTTTCAAGGAAGCAAGTCACATGGCATAGAAGACTAGGGCATGCGTCAGAAGTTGTTTTGCGAGAGATACGTCAAATTGATGTGGGTACTTGTAACCAATTTTGCGATTCTTGTCTTAGAGCAAAACAAACTAGATTACCTTTTCAAATAAGTTTTTCTAAAACAATTGCATGTTTTGATTTAATTCACGTTGACATTTGGGGTAGATACCAACATGCTTCGTTAGATGGTTCACATTATTTTTTGTCAATCGTTGATGATCATAGTAGGGGTACTTGGGTTTACTTGATGAAAAATAAGTCTGAAGCATCAAGCCATTTAGTTTCCTTTTATAATATGGTGATGACGCAATTTAATGTGAAAATAAAAAGACTACGAACCGACAATGGTTCGGAATTTAAATCGAAACATATGATTGATTTTTACAAAGAAAAGGGAATATTATTGGAGACATCATGCCCCTACACACCACAACAAAATGGTGTAGTAGAACGTAAACATAGACACCTTCTAGAAATAGGGCGAGCACTACGTTTCCAATCATCACTTCCTATTGAATTTTGGGGAGATTGTGTGTTGACTGCAGCCTATATCATAAATAAATTACCAACCAAAGTATTGAAAAACAAAACCCCACATGAAGTGTTACTTGGGAAACCTCCATCATACGATCATTTTAGAGTGTTTGGGTGTCTCGCTTATGTACACGATAATTTTGCAAAGCAAGACAAGTTCGGAGAAAGGGGGAGAGCTTGTGTGTTTCTTGGTTATCCAAATGGACAAAAAGGATATAAGTTTTATGACTTGAAGAATCAAAAGATATGTATTAGTAGAAGTGCAACTTTTGTTGAAGATAGTTTTCCATTTGGAGAAGGTTTCAAACCAAATAAAAGATTTGAAGAAATGGATTTGGCAGAAGGTTTGACAAAAATCCAGAAAGCATTAAATGGGGAAATAATCATCGACCAAGAAGTTCATGAAAAGTCTACTAATGAAACCCAAGATATCAATCAAACAAATGAGCCCAGCAATGAAGAAACAAATGAACCCAATAGTCCACAAAACATTTTAGAAACCGATAATGGACCAAGAAACGTTGAACAACAATCGACAATTTCACATCCGAGGCAGAGTTGTCGACCGAAAGTAAAACCAAAGCATCTTCAAGAGTACGTGACCGAATTACCCCCTTCGCTCGAGCACTCATCCAATCCCGAATCGAGTTCTTCCACGGTATTTCCTTTATCTAATTTTGTTTCTTATAATAAATTTTCTAATTCACATCGAGCTTTCCTTGCTGCCATCACTTCACGTGATGAGCCAAAAGATTTTAAACAAGCAGTTGCTTATAAAAAATGGTGTGAAGCAATGAAAAGGGAAATAAAAGCTCTTGAAGACAATGAAACATGGGAGATAACCGAGCTACCACCAGAAAAGAAGGCAATTGACTCGAAGTGGGTATACAAGATTAAGTACAAGCCAAATGGTGAAGTTGAACGTTATAAGGCACGACTTGTGGCAAAGGGCTTCACACAAGTCGAAGGAATCGATTTTCATGAGACTTTTGCGCCGGTAGCAAAACTTGTAACGGTTCGTTGTGCTTTGGCTATTGCGTCAAAGAAACAATGGGAAATCCACCAACTAGATGTCAACAACGCCTTTTTACACGGCGACTTAGATGAAGAAGTATATATGAAGATCCCACAAGGTTTCGAAAAGGAACACAAGAACAAAGTATGCAAGCTTAAAAAGTCGTTATATGGGCTCAAACAAGCGTCGAGAAATTGGCATCAAAAATTAACGAAAGCATTGCTTGGGGATGGTTTTCGACAGTCAAAGGCCGATCATTCTATGTTTGTTCTTCAGGAAAACGGTATACACTTAATTGCTTTAGTGTATGTTGATGATATTTTACTTATGGGGAATGATAAAACGAGAATCGAAGAAGTCAAAACACAGTTGAAATCCCATTTTAGTATAAAAGATTTGGGACATCTAAAGTATTTTCTGGGCATAGAAGTTGCTCGATCAACGGAAGGAATTGTAATCAGCCAGCGAAAATATACTTTAGACATTTTGGAAAGTTGCGGAATAGAAGGGTGCAAGCCTAGTAATTTTCCTATGGAGCAAAATCTTCAGTTACGAAACGACGAAAAAAGTCCTTTAGTCGATGCTTCTAAGTATAGACGTTTAGTAGGAAGATTGCTTTATCTTACGGTAACTAGACCCGATATAGCGTTTTCGGTGAATCAACTTAGTCAGTTTCTTTGTACTCCTCGAAAGATTCATATGGATGCTGCGGTGAGAGTGTTAAGATACTTAAAAGCAACACCGGGGCAAGGTCTTTTTCTACCCGCAAAAGGAAATCTTGAACTTATTGCATATTGCGATGCAAGCTGGCTAAGTTGTCCATCAACTCGAAGGTCCACCACGGGTTATTTCATCACTCTTGGTGGTGCACCTATATCATGGAGAACGAAGAAACAAAGCATAGTAGCACGATCTTCAGCTGAAGCAGAATATAGGGCCATGGCAAGCACTGTTTGTGAAGTTTTATGGCTTAGATGGCTGTTAGAAGATTTTGATGAAACACAAGTAAAGGCAACGCCTTTGCTGTGTGACAATGAAGCGGCTCGACATATAGCGGTCAATCCTGTTTATCATGAAAGAACAAAACACGTAGAAATGGATTGCTATTTTGTACGTGAAAGAGTAAATAGTGAAGAAATTAAGCCGATTCGTATACGAACCGAGTTGCAACCAGCTGACATATTTACTAAAGCACTTGGAGCAGAACGTTTCAAATTCTTGTGTGGCAAGTTGGGTGTTCGTGATCTTCACAGTCCAACTTGAGAGGGAGTGTTAAGATATATATCTTTAGATATAATATTAATATTAGATATATTATTAATAATGGATATACATGATTTTATGTTTATCCCATAACTTTAGGAGGAAGTTATAGGTTTCCTATTTGGTTTCCTATTTGTTTTCATGGCTATATAAGCCTAGTTGTATTCCATATTTTATACACAATAATAAAACCTCTTGATTACTATCAAATTTGATATAAACATAGTGCTTTCTAGATGCATTTAGTACAAGTTTTTTTCTTTTCGGGTTAGTCTTTGAGCCGATAAATTATCCCCGTCATAGTCCGAACTTGGTACATATCAGCTTTGGGGAGAGTTTTATACTTTTATCCAATTTAGTACAAGTTTAAGTTGATTAAATTTTATTATTATATTATTTCCTACTAAATGGCACATTAACAAAATACGATAACCTTTTGTTTTATAACTACTAAATGTCCTGACAGAAATACAAGAGAACTTGGTCCCTCTCACCGTACTCACATTTGATGAGAGTTTTATCCTATTAAAATATTTTTCTAACTAGTTTATACCCATCCGATGGACGGTCTCGTAAATCAATAAATTGTGTCTCATAACTTTTGTAATACTTGTGGATTTTAAACACCAAATGAAATGATATTAGCAAATAATTTTTAGAATTAGAGGAAGAAAGTCATTTAGTGGGTGTTTGTTCCTTTAAGTGTTTGGTTAAACTTATAAGCTTAGGCTTATAGGCTTATTAATGGGTATTTCATAAGCTCGAATGTTGTGGCTTACGGGTTTATATAAGATTTTTTTTCTTGTGTTTTATCATAAGCTAATAAGTTAAACCAAACACTTAATAAAATTTAATAAGCTTATAAATGATAAGCCATCAACTACTTATAAAATTTAATAAGCTTATTAAAGTACACCATCTAATCACAATTTACCATTAATTAGTACAGTTTTTTTTTCTGGTATCATTTCTTTATAAATGTTGAGTTGTCAACATTATAAAAAAAAGTTAATCATTAGACGACACCTACGACAAAAGATAAGTTGTCAAAACCAAAAAATAGCCACGCCATATTTCAATTATCATCTCTTAGTTATATAAAAGAAGTGGTCAATACATTTGACTCGTTAAAAAGATAATAACTAGACAATAAAAATGGGACGGACGAAGTACTTAAAGTTCGCTAACAAAACTTACCAAATATAACTTTTTTTTGTGAAAATTTAGTTTGATGAGAAAATACCTCTACAGATGATGAGAAAACATGAACTTTTGATTCCTCAACATTCTCGGTCTCAACTGCGAATACAAATCAGCAATCGTAATTCGTATCGATCATAAATAACTACATCATAAAAGTTAAATAACCAAGAGATGGAAATAAAAGAAATTTACCTGAATTTGCATCCATTTTTGAAGTATGATATATATTGATGCAATTTAGTGAGTGAGGGAGAATGATATTTAGAGTATTTATATAGAAAAAGTTTATGATTGTTATACTTTTCACCATGAAATGTTTAAAAGTAAAGACAAAAGCAGGCTGACATTTTGTTTGATTCTTCACTGGTGTGAAACCCGACAAGGAGTCTCGAATCCAAAACCTCCCCTAGGGAGGACAACCTCCTACAAATGGGACAAACCCCAATTAGCTTGTGTAATTATAGTGTTCAAATCACTTTTTTTAGAACTTGATTACTTTCAATTACAAGTGTCCACATTTTTGATTGAGACTGATTCGGAAATACATTGAATGTTAATGATTGAGACGATAGTTTGGGCAACACTCTTGTCAAACAAATAGTTTTCGAAGAAATAATAATAACGTCGAACCATAACGATTGAAACAACTTATCAAATCAAAATGAACCCGCAAACACATTCGTTAATCATGTACCTTTAACGAATTTTCGACAACACTACTTTTTAACTTATAACTTTCGTATGCCGTGACTGCTTTATAAAACAAATCATCAATCTCGAGATAATTTAGACATGTTGTTCATTAAAAAGACAAAGTGGCCGTCCAAACAATTGCAAAATAAACCAACTTAATGACCCTTACTTTGTTTTTATTCTTTATAATTCTTATTTTGCATAAGAAAAATGTTTAGGGAAATATGAACATATCTACGAGTATTAAAGGTGTAATTTATTTATTTTCAATCAAATTGCTAAGAATTCTTTCAATATAAACATTTTGGATGGTCACGGAAAATGTTTAGAAACTGTTACGGAGATATCTAGTTAGATAGCGTACATAGTCTAGAGATTGTCTTCCCTTTGTAATTTTAATATGAAAAACCTTATGTGTGTACCCATTTATCGTTCTATGTTTTTATAGAGATTCTTTATTTTTTAAATCAAAGCAAACTACAAAATAAGAGTCGTTAACCAACTAAAAACAGGGACGGAGCTAGAATTTTTTTCACGGGGGTCATAATTGAAATAAGTAGTGTTTCAGCATAAAATCAGTGGGTTCATAATCAAATTTTTACTACAATTGCATTAAGATTACACAAAAGGTTCTACTAAAACTTAAAAACAGTTAAAAGTTCAATAGACCTCGCTCGCTCTATACTGGCTCTGACCCAGACTAAAACCCTCTAAAAGCAAGGGGGGATGTTGATAATCAAGGCTGAGAGTTGGTGAAACTGGTAGGTTATTCAATATGAGAGCTCAAGTTGACCAAAACCTTTTGATTTAGAATTTTCGATAAAACAAGAATATCTTCTTCTTGTCCTCTAAAAAACATAATCGATTGACAATAACACAAACATTAAGACGACTAAAACTCCCCTGATAAATCCCATTTATCCACAACCCATTGATTTTGGGACCATTTCATACGGTTACATGAATATCTTGAGTTGTAAAGTACATCAGGCTATAAGTCGTTTATGTTATCATAAACCCATAATATAAAGTGTTGCCACCAATTTATGTCAATGAACATAACGAGTCTAACTCCAGATCACGTCCAAATGTCGATAGGTGATTCTTCCACAACTCTCAAGATCACGAAGTATTTTAGTTAAAATGATTTGCCAATACGTTTATTTAAGATAAGAACATAATCGTTTATTTTTAGTAAATTATGTATACTTCGAATTTTGCATCTTTTTTATAGTGAGGTACCCACACAAAAAATGGTATGGCGTACAAATCTTATTATATTTTTCGGACTCTCTTGTATAGTTGTATGGTCCAGTAAGAAGAATAATTTTGCAATAAACTATCAACTGGGCCTTACGATGGTCAGCCTGATAACTTTATTATTGTTAATTCTATTGATAAAATTATGGAAAATGTTAAAACATTATCTCGGGGCTATTTTGTAGGCAGTCAAACGGTTAGAGTACAAATAATAACCATCACCTTTTGTATTTGGTGAGCGGTTTTTGAACACTTTTTAGATGGTTACTTTTTTTATAGGTAGTGTACATGTAATTAATGCATAAAATTTATATCTTAATCATAGCCATAGAGACTATGATTAGCAAACTCCTAAAATTAATGCATAAAATTTTGAAAAGGCGTTTGACTCGGTTTGGTATGATTATATAGATTCAATCTTAAAAAAATTCGGATTTGGAGAAAAATGGAGAAAATGGATAAAAGGTTGTTTAAATTCGGCTACGGCTTCGGTTTTGATAAATGGGAATCCTACAAAAGAGTTTCACTTCGAAAAAGGTCTACGCCAAGGTGACCCGTTATCTCCTTTTCTATTTCTTTTAGTTATGGAATCTCTACACATTTCATTTACTAAAGCTATGGAAAATGGTTTTTTTAAAGGGGTAGAAATAAAAGGAAGTAATCATTTATCCTTATCACATCTTTTCTATGCGGATGACGCGATTTTTTTAGGTGACTGGTCGGAGGAGAATGTTAGGAATATTTTACTAATACTAAATTGTTTCTATATAATTTCGGGTCTTAAAATCAATTTTAATAAATGTAGTATAATGGGTGCGGGTGTAGTTACTTATGACGAGGTAACAGTTGCTTCAAAAGTTATTGGATGTGAACCTTCAAAAACCCCTTTCAAATATCTTGGAGTGATGGTTGGCGAGAAAATGCTTCGGAAAAAACCTTGGGATTTAATAATAGATAAGATTAGCGGGAGATTATCTTCTTGGAAAGCGAAATCCCTTTCTATGGGAGGTCGTTTGACGTTCATTAAATCTGTCATAAGTGCACTCCCTTCATACTACTTTCAACTTTTTAAAGTTCCGAAGGGTGTACTTAAAATCCTAGAAGCTATTCGTAGTAAATTTCTAAGAGGAGTTGAAGGGGATTCTCGAAAGATGGCATGGTTCGGTTGGGATAAGGTGCTTGCAAGTAAGGATGTAGGAGGTCTTGATGTCTCAAGCTTTTTTGCTATGAATAGGGCGTTATTGAGTAAATGGGTGTGGCGCTTTAAAACTCAACAAAACGCTCTTTGGATATCGGTCAAAAGAGCTATTCGGGAAACTTAATAATCCTATGAGTCTTGGTGCGACTTCAATTTGGTCAGGAGTAGTGAACGGGATGACGGAACTAAAAGAGTTAAATATCGACTTGTTAAGCTTTATTAGCAAATCTGTAAAGAATGGGAAGAATACTTGTTTCTGGCTGGAGAATTGGACGGTTGGAGGGACGCTTAAATCGTTATTTCTGCGGTTGAATGCATTAGAAAATAACCAAGTCATCTCGGTTTTTGATAAGCTTTCTAACGGTCTCGAAGGCGGTTTCCGTGGGGCTCCTCGAGGGGGAGTAGAAAATGAGAAAATCTTACAACTTAGAAGCTACCTTAGCGATGTTCATTTAACCAATGGCATCGATTCATGGATCTGGAAGTTGGAGAAGAATGAGTTGTTTTCCGTCGCTTCTATTCGGAAAGTTATTGCTTCTAAACTTAATATGGTCGAAGGTGATAAACTTCCGACAAGATTTAACATGTCCTTACGTGGTCTTGATATTCAAAGCTTGGAGTGTCCGATGTGCAAAGAAAGGGTGGAAACTACTAATCATATTTTTTTCTCGTGTTCTTTTACAGGTGAACTTTTAAAGAGGATGTTGACTTGGTGGGATTTTCCAGCAACTTACTTTGATTCATGGAATAGTTGGAAAAGTTGGTTTGACGAGTTAAAAATAAAAAGAGAGACGAAGGATTATGTGGAAGCCACGTTTTTTGCTTTATGGTGGTCTTTATGGAACTTCAGGAACAAGTTGATTTTCTCTCTCAGGAAGGTCTATCGTAGTGATGTTTTTAACATGATGGTGTCACAAGTCTTTTTATGGTGTAACAATAGGGGTAGGCGCGAACTTGATTGGTCATTTTGGATTAGAAATCCAATGTATACTCTTATGTAACTGGTTCTTTTTAGCTTCTTGCTAATTTTAATATATTTGAATACAGGCACGGGGTGATGGCAATGCCGAAGCTTCTTGTTTGAATTTTTGCAGTTAAAAAAAAAAAAAAATTAATACATCGAAACAAAAAAACAAAAAGCAGACCGGTTAGCATACTGATTTCTCTATCTTTTTGCTTAGTGACAAACAAAAGTTGGATGTGTCTCAAATCGAATGTAACCATTGTAGTTTTTCCTAATAACTCACGCTTCATCGGGAATTCACTAAATCATTTGCGTACTTAACAGTCTCGTTAAGTTACATTTAATCAACATACATGTAATATATACATACACAATGCCTTAATTTTCATCGTTTTTAGTTTTTGTCATCATTAGTTAATACTTAATAGTTTCAAGCAACAAAGAAATAAACTTACAATTTTTGTGTTTGAAATAAAGCCAAATACATACCTTAATATGCTCTATGTATACATATGGAACAAGGAAATTATGCATCAAAGCTTTGTGCTAATAACTGTACGTGTTTGATAACATAATAACTTAGCATTTTGAACAGAAACAAACTAGACTTTAAACATGTACTGATTCGTATACAAGAATCGTTACATGTTTAACGTCGAGTTTGTTTCCGTCCAAGATGCTTTTTTTTCTTTTACTTTAATTTAACGGTGTTGTTAAGATATAAAATTAGGCTTAAACAAAACCGATACTATATATACCAATCAAGTCATTAACCAAGCATATGATATTAATTTGATAATCTTAGTTTTGCAATGAACAGGTTTACATATATGAAAGAAGAAGACAAATAGGAAGTGGTCAGAACCACTGAGCCAGCCAGCTAGTAAGCCCAGGGTGGATGAGTTCAGGGGTTAAACCAATGGTTCACGTTAGGACGGGTAAATAAATATTAACCAGGGTTCAGTTGAGTGCAGTGAGTCGGTGGGGTAAAACAACCAAACCAGTAGCAGCAGCAGCAGGTGGTGCATTAAGTAGTGATAACAGTATTGCGCCGTAGAGTGAGGGCGGCGGACATGACTTCAGCTTGTCGTCATCACACACATACATATATACACACAGTGATAAAAATCACTAATACTGTCATCTCTAGGGTTTTGTGCACTTCCATTCATTACCTTTTTCATATTTCCGAATAAAACAAAAGTATACTTACAAAAGGACACTATTTTGTCAAAAAAAAAATGATATACTATATGGTTTAAAACTAAGTTTAAATTTTAAATATTGTTGTATGGAAGGATACATAACTTAAGAAAATCTTAAAATGTTCATAGTGATAAATGAGTCATTGTAGGGAGGAAATATAAGATTCAAAATCACAAGGGTGATGTTTTAATGGTTAAAAGTTTGGTATTCAAATATGAAATTCCTAAAGGGTCTATGTTTGAATTCTAAGAGTAAAAAAATAATCTCTCTTGTAGCTACGGAGGTTCACCTTCGATGACTCCGGGCTACCCGCAAAGCGGGTGGTCGGCCTAGGATTAGTCGGCTCGCATAACAAGTTGGATATCTAGGTTACCACAAAAAAAAAATATAAGATTCAAAGGCATAAAAAGCCTAAAATTAAAATCTAAATTTTAAAAAGAAGAAACAAGAAAATTTAACATGTGTAAATTATGCTAGTCGATGAATATTAGATATAAGCTGCCCTGTAAGTCATCGGCGATATCGGTATTTTACATACAATACTAACTGATTAAATTTTTTAAATACATGTACTATATATAAACTTTTAGAGTATAATGCATCTGAAATTGAGGTAGCGTGCCTAAAGCGTTTATTGGATTTAATATTGTGTTTAGTTGTTAATTAAGTGTGTTGTTTTTGAAAGAAAAACGACCTTGTCGAAACATCCATAAGCACAACATATGGATTGGATAAGGTAGCACTTCAAAATTGTTATCTTTGTAAGATATCACGGGCTACTCTAATAGAACCTAATGTTGCGCTTTATAACGAAGCATTTTGTGAAATATTATGAACATACTGTTATTCAAGGAACAATATTTTCATTTCCATCGAATTTAAGTTAAACACCCACAACGAAAGAATACGTAAGCACTAAGCCCAACATTGAGAAGGTCAGAGGGAAATCGCACATTCGGATAATATGAAAGATGACAATGAAGTGGTGAACATGGATAATGTTTGTCAAATGACGTATTTTGAATTGGAGAGGCTTAATAAATACTCCATCCGTCCTAAAAAAACTGACCGCATTTTTATTTATGTTTGTCCCATAATTATTGTCCTGTTTCTAAATATAAATAGTTAAAATGCCTATTTTGCCTTTAAATATCATCAATTTTTAAAACTGTACAAGTAACCGAGTGTTTTGTGTTGTGTTGTGGTGGTAAAGATGAAGAACGAGTGTTTTGGTTTGTGGTGGTAAAGATTCGTTCCCTAATTTGATCATTTGCCTCAGTTTATATAGTCAACAAAAAATAGCCGTGATCCCGAAATAGTAGAGATATCCTGATTTCAGCATTAACTTGGTCTTCAAATCTGGTCCATAACGGCTCCTTGTTTTTCTCCCATCATAATTGACTCTTTTAATACGTTTTTAATGCTTGACTAAGTCCAAACTCCTTCTTGATTGACCTGGTAAATATATTCAACGGATATAAATGAGTTAATAACACATATAAACCCAGGATACTGAGATCCTGAAAACGAGATCCTAAACTTAAGATCCTGAACACGAGATCCTAAAACTGAGATCCTGAACACGTGATCCTAAGCCAGAAATATTGCCCACAACAATTGTCCCCAAGTTGGGTTGACGTTGGAATCTTCAGCGGTATCACAACTTCTTCTTTAAAATAAGGATGAGGATCTCTAAACATGGTTGTTGCAGAATGACTTCTGATGCCTAGAGTATTGTATCATCTCCTCGGCTTCGTTTAGTCCACGACTCAGTGTAACCATGTAAGTTATCTTTATTTTTCTTGCAAAATAAAACTCAAGATCCTTGAATTGGACTTTGTTAGTTGTATTGCTGAATCTAGCGATTCTGCAATTTCTTTAAAGTAAATCAAAAAGTAAAATTTCGAGGTGTACTTATCTTATGTAGGCCTTGGAGGTAGATGACTAAGTGTCATAAGGAGAACCTCGTTCTGATCAAGAACATAAAAATACTTTCTAGAAGGCAACATGAGTTGTTCAAGTCTTTTGAACTCATTTAATTTTTAAAAAGGTCGTTTTTGTTTATGATCCGAAAACATTTAGGATGTTGAACAAGTTTTGATATAATCACATAAGATTGATTCCGGTATTTGCTAGTACCCATAAAAAACAAATCTTTTAGAATCAATGAGAAAATAGTTTTATGATCTTTGCAGAATAGATAAAAAAAATATTTTGTGACATCCTTTCTAGTGACCATTAGGATCTCGCATATGACCTTCTTCTAATAGATCAAATATCCCACATATGTTATAAATACGCATACCTCAAAAGTGAAGAATTTAGACTTGTATACCTTGATTTCAGCTAAGTAAAGCAACTTCACCTTCTTCGTTGGGGTAATCTAATATTGGGATTCTTGGGAATGTCCCCATTCCTCTAGAATATTTTAAAAGTCTACGGGAATGATACGAGTATAAAGAAATGATCTTGATAATTTAGAGAGTCTTTAAGAAATTGATGTTGTAAACCGAAACTTTTTCAAAAATTAGTAAGGTGATCCTCACAGGATACCAAGTTTCGAGAAAGTCAGAATGTTTGTAAGATCCTTGTCACACCGCGCCTGCGGCGGAAACGCGGGGTGTGTCCGATTGACAATCATCGCAACATGGTACAACAATAGAGAAATGTTAAATGCAATAATATAAAAAAAGTGTTGTGACATTGCCATTTAACAAAAAAGTTATCCTTCTCTCATGTACACATCATACACTATAAATAAAATATTCAACAAAAAGTAAATGATAACGAAGTATTTCAAATGGAATGACATAGGAATGCAAGCCCGAAATAATCCAAAGAATCAAGATAAATAAAGTCGAAGACTAATACAATGCACTCTAGAAGTCTTCTAAGGCCCGTACTCAGTATCGTCTTATATCTTCTCAGTACCTGAAAATAAAGCTCAAAAAGTTCAAGTTTCTTCCTTGTAAAGGACTTGATCTTGGAATGACAACATATGTCATTCTAGCTTTGATATCATCCATTTCCTTCTTCAACTCCTCGTTTCTCTTCTCTATTTTCTTGCAATGTTCTGTTACGTGAGTGAACATCAAAAGAATATCATTGATAGTGACAGTAGGCGGGTTAGGAGGAGTTACCTTGGATCCAGACAAACTGGATCCTGCAAAGATTGACTTCTTCTGCGTGTTATCAAGATTCTGAAACGAGGGTAATGATTCGATGGGTTTGGTGGAAGGTGATACCGAGCCTGAGGTTGTGGAGGTTGAATAAACAAAAGTTGACTTTTCATGAAATGTCATTTTTGTAAAGACGTTTGACAAAAATTTGATTAAGTAAAGCTTTTAACAAAGTTTTGATAATAAAAAAAACACCACTTGCCCAACGGTGGACGCCTAATTATTTCCAAAATTTAATAATCTTAATTCCGTGATCAATAGAAAAATGTTATCACATAATTTAAATTGTTCACTTATCAATTAGAGCTAAAATAAAAATTATATTTAGTGATCCATAGTTCAAAGTAATTAGTTCGAAATCATATTATAAATGTTTAGCCCATTATTAAAACTCTACCCATCCCATTTTAATGTTTAGCCCAAATTATAGTTCATAATTTAAAAGATAACATCCGAACTTTGAGCTTCTATGACAAAAAAATATAGAATTGTTGTGAAATGGTAAATTCTCCATATCTCCAATCAATTAGAAGAAGCAGATTGATAATTATGAAAGCAAATTTGTCCATAGTGACCTCTTCTCATTTAATCAAAATCGTTCCTCTATAATTTTGATTCAAATTAACTTACAATTTATTTCCATGCGAAAATATTGAAGCTATTTATATTTATCTTACAAGAAACATGTCGATTGTTTTCCAATAAATTTTTGGCATATAGGATATTATTGATTATTCCCATAACAATGATATCTACGAAAAGAGGTTTTTCAAAATTCAAATTGTTAAAGTTATACTTATTCTATTAGGGATATCACAAAAGATATCGGACAATACTACAAGGTAGACGGAAATGTATGATTTATGAGTAGTGATGTTAGATGCATATTGTCTGAATTTAAAAACATGAAAATAAGTAAAACATATCGATATGTTTGGTAAATAGTGATTGGTGGTAGCTAGGTTGACAAGTTGTAAAGTAATCGATTAGATATAGATTGTATGATATGATTTAAAGCCTGGTGTACATGCAAATGCATGATGGATGGATGGATGGGATGGATGACTAGATACATGCATGACTTCCTATATACACCATTTATTTATTTTTTTCTTTTCTTTTTCTCAATTTATTTTGCTGGAAATCTTGCTACAATTCTACATTAGAAAAAAGTTTATTTTTGTAATTTTAGAATCAACAATTCGTCAACGAGTGTTAATATAAAGGCCTAAATTATGTAAGACTAAACATGTCTAATCCATATAAAGTATAACAAATGGATTTCCACTACTTATCTCTCCTCATACTAACCAATCATTTTTTCAATCATTTAATCATATCTTTAGGCCTAAATTTAGGCTTATGTAGTTAGACATTTCAACATTTTCTTTCGTCAACTATATAAATCAAATTATGTATTTAATAAATTATTAGAAACAAGAGGTATGATTGTTTATCAAACCTTTCTCGTCATTAAAAGAACCACATCTTTAGGTTACTTCATCAAAATTAACTTTTTGATTGATAAAGTTCTAAAACTTATTCTTTTATGAATGTTGTTCTTTAAAAAGGAGAATGTCGTCGATGACTCTCTAACCTCGTGTACCTTTAGTACCAACTAACATCGCTACCACCTATCGTCCCCATGCAATATGATCCGTAGACCGCCCATGTCTCAGCACCTTCGACCAACGAGTGAGATCAGATTACTCCGAATCCGTAACCGAATTCTCTCAAAGTCCCCGTGACCAAGGTCAACTGAGCTTTTACGGGGAGCACTTGGTGTCCACAAAGATGAGATGGGGTTCGAACGTGGACCTCCCGTTAAGGAGACCCAAATCTTACCATCAACCACATTCCTTTATGAATGTTGTTAATCAAAACCCTTATCACTATGATTAGTTGGGGTGATGGGGTGTTAAAAAATATCCGATTCCGATCACCTATCCAAAATCCGATCTGAAATACCTTAATACATTTTAACAAAAAAAATTATTTATATAGTTTAACACATATGTACTAAAAAAAAAAGTTAAAAGAAAAAAAATGGATATTGGAAATATCCTAAAATTCGGGTTCATATTTTGAATATCCAAAATCATTATCTAAAATTTTGAATATATAAATTTTCAGATATTCGATTTTAAACATTCCGAATGATTAGTGTGTATAAAATAGTTATTATTGTACAACCTGGCAAAACTTGTTCGGGTTTTGTTATCAATTTTTTTTTTCAAAGGTTACAAACTGGGATTGTGTGTCGTTTCTATTCCTATGCTCAATTTGTCTTTCTTTCTTTGATTTAAACTTATTTGATAGAGAATATGATATCTTTTGATTATTTTTAAATATTTAAATTGATGGAAACTTTTTATGATGCATAGTCATTTTCATCCTATTAAATATTAAGGCTTTAATTACCCTAATCATACAAATGAGTAATACAAATGAGTAGTTAACGGGTTGACCCATCAAACGTATTTAACAGATGGTTTCGGATTAGAATTTTAACACTTTCAATCAAGGTTATTGATTTTATGATCAAAATATTAAAATTTTACGATTTTATGATTCTAGTTATTGAAAACGTGCAAGATCTTACGTAGGATCTCTATACCGTAGGATCTACATAGGATCCCAATCTTGTTCATAGGATCTTAAGATCTCGATCCGAGCCGATCCTACTTAGCTTGACTTACCGAGTTAAAAAATCATAAATATGCAAAGTTTATATGAAATTAGTAAATGAATAACCTCTAAAAGTATATATCTCATCACATATTCACTTTAATAGTTTAATACTATAAAACTTAAAGGCTTAGTAATATACTTAGTAATGGATATAAATTGCATTAAAGTTTTTTATATTATGTTTAAATTAATATTTATTATGAATATATCATATATTTACACTTTTATATTAATTACAACCGCATGATATTGACTATAATATTTGATACGATTTTTTCCGATCTTTTAACGATTCTGCGATCACGATCTTATAAAAACAAAAATGATCCATAAGAGCACTCGGAGTGGGGGAGTTGTGGGGCTCGTTGTCGCCTCACAACGACCGTTGTGGTCGTTCTCCACTCCGGGTGGCTTCGTTGTGGATCTTCGTTGTCGCCGGCGTTACCACCACAACGTCCGTTGTGAATTTTTTTTTTTTTTTTTTTCCTTTCTTTTTCTGTTTCTTCTTCCTTTCTTTCTTCTAATCTTTTTTCTTTTTTCTTTCTTTTCTTTTTTCGTTTGATTGTTTTTCAATTTGATTGGTTTTTCTTTTCTTTGATTGCAGGGAAGGGAAGGGAGGAGGGAGAGGGAAGTGAGGAGGTGGGGTTAAAGATGTAGGGTTTGTTTTTTGTTTAAAGATTTAGGGTTTGTTTTTTGTTTATATATCTTTTAAAAATTTTAATTTTGGCCTGTAATGTTTGTAGGGTTTGTATTTTTTATCCTAAATTTTTCAATTTTGGTATAATGTTTTAGTTATTTACGTTTAGATTTATTGTATTGTATTTTTATTTTAATTATTGTATTGTAATTTTTTTTTAATTAATGTATTGTGTGTTTTTTTTAATTATTGTATTATATTTTTATTTTAATAAATGTATTATTTATTTTATTTAAATCTTTTAGAAAAATAAAAAAATAATAAAATAATTCCACAACCCACCACAACCCTCCCTATCATAACAACTCACAACCTTCATTCTCACTGCCACGTCATCACCTTTTTCCCCACAACCCACCACAACCTCATTGTCACTCATTATCACTCCGAGTGCTCTAATAAGATCTCGATCTTGTCAACCTTACTTTCAATACGATAATTCATTAACACATATTGGTGTTATATTATAATTGCGTTATAAGAACCTACCAATCCTAACTTAATATGAATTATCACACTAGCTTCTTAGACATGTGCCTATGGTCAAACTTGACGAGCGTCGGTTGGCCGTCGGTTATCGACACCATTGGCACCGACCTCGTCGGTTGGTGGGTAAGTGAGAAAATTGGCGGTATACCGACCAGTGTGGACACAAGGATGTCGGGCCAGAAACATTAGAAATCAATTTTCTAACTACAAATATAGATATATAATGTCATCATGGTGAAAATGAGATAGTTTATGTGTGGAGGTTGCGCTGCTTGTGATGGCGAGCAAAGGTTGTCTAGGGTGTTTTTGAAGAGATTGGGTTTGTATATAAACTAAGTATTATGATATTCACGTTTTGCTACGAGCTGAAGTTTTTACTTATTTAGTTGTATCGATTCCAATCAAAAGATATATTATAAAATGAATATATCTATTTATCAAACATAATGATTCTTTTACATATTATTATAAAACAATAATGTGAAATATAAAACAAAAATATAAACTTAAAGGCATCCAAAATCTAATATTGAGTGGAAATACCCGTTCGTTCCAACATAGCCTCATTTGGTAGAAGAATTAAAGAAAAAACAAATCTACTACAAAACCTTGAACAAAGAAAAATATCGTATCATTTTATAAAACCAAAACACAAAACAAACAACTTAAAAAGGATATCTTCTTAACAAAAAGAAAATTTTATAAAACCAAAACACAATAAACAACTCAAAAAGATCTCTTCTTAACAAAAAGAAGAAAAAAGATCTTCTAACATATTTCTTTTATGTAATTAGGGTTCAAACCCACGTCCTATAGTTACATGACATGACAATTTAGTACCTCACCAACGGTCCACTTTGTTATAAGTTTTCAGGTCTATACTTTATTATCAGTTTGATACAAAATAAATTTTATAAAGATTTCTAAAAAAAAAAGGAAGAAAAAAAAATGAGAGCTGCAAGGATTTAAACCCTCCCTTAAGGGAAAACAGCCACTTACCTAACCACTCCATCAATGATATGTTTTTGTATATGATTTTGTTAATATTGAATTTAAAGTGTAACAAATTAAAATTGTAGTCTTATATTGTTGACTTGAGACTTTGCAAAATTGTTGTATTAATTTTTTATTGCTCTAAACGGCAATTTGTGCATATGAAACGGCAATTATGTTTTGATGAATGTGTATTATAGAAATCAGTTTTTTTATTATTATTATTATTATTATTATTATTATGTTTTGAATTTATTAAAAAAATAAATGTGCAGGATAAATAAAAAGTGACGGATAATTGTAGGCGGCGAATTAGTCTTTTTTTAGTCTATTTTGTGTCTGCTTAGTTGACGTGGTTTTGGCGAAAACTGATCGTGTCAGTTGGTCTTAGGATATGTTTCTTTTATATGTAACTAGACAAATAATAAATTACCATAAATCATTATCCCACTGTAAGTTATTGAATATGATTTTTTTTATCCGTTGCATCGCGCGTGTACAATACTAGTGTTTATAAGTATATAGAGATTCTATAATTAGCTTATATCACCTCAGATAATTGGAGGCAGTGAATTAGTCTTTTCTTAATTAATTTGGTGTTTGCTGAGTTGAGGTAAATTTGACAAAAACTGATCGTGTCGGTTGATCTTAGGATGTGTTTCTTTTAGCTTAGGAAAACCTCTATATGTCTATGTTTATAAATATATAGAGATACTATAATTAGTTTATATCACCTCAAATAAGCTAATAAACTCATAACTCCTTATATAACCTAAAACAAATAACTCCTAATTTTGTTGTCCTATTTTGTGACTTAGTTATAAGGAATTGAAAATATGTTATTGTGATCTCGAGTCGAAACTTTACCATTGCTCACCCTTTCTAAAATGTGTTTATATCTATAATATTGATCGTGAGAACGGTTGATGGAATATCTAGTAGTATATTTATGAAATCTCTCTGGGCAAATTATGTGCATCATATGTCATAATGTTCAAGTCGAAGTGTCCAAATATACCAGTGTCCAATTAATGCCACTTACACCACGGATATTGTCTTGAAAAATCGGTCATATTTAGACGGCTTCCTTGCTTTCGTTATACACGTTCTACTTTTTTGTGTTAACACACAATTTTTGTTTATTAGGAATCACAAATTTGAGTATTATTTGATCATTCCCAATTCCAATACACCATTTTTGATCAAAATTGAAAAGAAAAATTAGTCGTATATCAAATGGAGTTCTGAGTGAGATCAAATGATCAAATTTGTGATGTCTTTTTATTTCACCCAGTTTTTGCAATTTAGTCCAAATAATTTCATTAAACTCTACAATCTTGTCGAAACATTTCACATATCTGATGGTAGGTTACATTTACAAGCGACGATGGTAACTTTGATTAATCTAGAGATGAAATTTGCCATTATACTTCCCTTTAATTTCCACCACATAAACAAAAAAATAAATGAATAAAATTGATTGATTTGCGAAAATTAACTTCATCATCGTCAATATGGAGTTACGAATGATTCAAAAAAAAGTAAGAGGAATTAGATATAGCACGGTTCAAAATAGAAAAACTTCTATCATTTCGTTTATTTAAAAAGTAAAAAACAAACAAGCAGGTTTCAGATTCCTTTCTTTAACACCATAATTCTATTGCCTTACACCACTTCCCGGGTGAAGGACAATAATATCGGAACAAACAGGTTTTGTAAACATGTCACATTCATATTTTACACAATTTCGGTATAAAATCTTGGTATGTATTTTAGTTACTCGTAATTAAAAGTCGTGTTAAACATCTTGTTAAGTGGTTAACTAATTCGTTAAAAGTAAATTGTAACTAAATGGACAACTATTTAGTCTAGAAATAGTAATTATAGTTGTAAGATGAATGTGATGTATAAAATGATGTATCAACTGCCTGGGTTGTGTAATGAATGTCAAATGTACATGGAATTCTAATGGGTTACCCACCCTATAAGCTATAGTCTACTAACTAAGTACTTATGAAACAACTTGTTTGTATTTTGTTTTACTGCCCTCTCTCTCTTTTCATATAAATTTAACATTCTTTACTGTTTACTAATATAGAATTCGCGCGAAGCAACTACAATGAAATATTAATGTTCGATTGAATTGCATTTATCATGTAATACATTTGTTGGCTGTAATAGTTCCTGGTTTAGGCCCTCAAACTTTAGAAAGAATTACGTAGTAAGAAGTATGTATTTACTAGGCGGTCAAATTAGTTTTGTTTTAAACTAAGAAGTATGTATTCGTCACGATGTGCCTTTTTGGGAAGAACATTGAGAGCGAGAATAAAAAGTCAAAAGTATTTTTTTAAAATTTTGTGTAAAAATTTAACAAAGAGGTAGAGAGTAAAAAACGTCGGAGATTGATTATATCAAAAAGCTTAATAATCAAAAAATTTAAACGACAAAGTATATCAAAAAGCCCAACGTAGACGCACATGTACATTCAAGAAGGTTCAAAAATCTCTAAGACGGAGAAATACAAAAACCAACTTTAAAAACCCTTACTAAATTTCTAGGATTATTAAACTCAATTCTCCCAGTTGAGTGCTGGTTTCGAGCAACAGTTGGAAAGCCCAAAAATAGAAAAACGTTTAAATGTTGGAAATATGTCTTCAAGCAAAGCATACGGATCCTTTTTAGAAGGGCAATACAAATATTTATATTTGTTACACACGAAGATTAAACTCATGACCTCCCGGTTGATAAGGCACGACAATACCTTTAGGCCAAAGGCCTATTGATGAAAGCATAAGGATTTTGTTTTGCCATTTTCATATAACCCAAATGTGAATATAGCATACAACATGAAAACACTTTGTCTCCATCGCCACCAACTCCGTAATTTACAACAAATGGGTTAATATCAAATTTAATAACAAATTAATCATTTAATTATATTGTGTTTGTATATTGTATTTTCAGAAAAAAAGAAATAAAAAAAATAATAATAATCATAAAAATATTTGCTAAAAAGAAAAAGGGTAACAGAAAACGAAAGCTCAAACCATATGGAAGCCAAAGGAAAAGAAGAAGCAAAAGACGGATTTACCCTTAGCGCGTCCCTGTCCGTGGGATTATTTAATGTAGTACGATTCTGTCACTAAAGATATGAAACAGCCTTTTTGGAATAATATCCTTCCACAAAATCATCATAAACATATTAATTAAATATAATTTATATACTGTTTTTTTGTACGTTAATTATATCTAATTTTCATAAATATGATTTCGAAATCTATTATGGTTTTCATCAACTGTGCTTCTCAAAAATGTACATTTATTTATTTTAAAGTTCTAACATAATTTATGGTGTAATGACTAATGAATATTTAGTTCTAACATAATTTATGGTGTAATGATTTTTTTTTTCATTTCTTCAAAAATGAACTTAAAGTCTTAAACAATGTAGAAATGTATTCATACATAAAATTAGATGAAGTTGTAATACGGGTCGGGGTTTAAATCATGTCATTACTTAAACGAATTAAAGTATTTTTAATCATGGTCGTTACTATGATTTTTTGTGGGTTCGAAGTTTATTGAAGACAAGGGGAAAAGAGTGGTTTACTTAGATACGTTTATAGTACTTGGAAGATCATAATTAAATTGAACCGTCATTAATATAAATGTAAATGGTTATACTTGATAATAATAATGTGTTAGATTTATCTTATTAAAGTCACTCCCATTCCTTCTCGTTCACCCCTTTACACTGTCGGCTTATCTACTCTCTAACTCTTTTGTCTTTTAGCAGACACAATTTTGCTACATTCGAACTTATTTAACATAAATAGAGTGTATAATGAGGGATTTATCTACTCCCTTATGTATATATATATTATAGTAGCTTAATGACTTTGACTCACGTAATATATGAAAAACAATATAATATTAAATGAAATACATAACTCTATACAAAAATATTAATAGAAATCTTTTAGTCATGTACTCAAAATAATTATGTTACGTTGTTTTGTTTATGTCATTTGTTTCTAAAATAAATAAATATGTGTCATATAATATGTTTTTCATTTTATATACAAAACACTCAAAAAATAATAAAAATTATTTTTTAATGCTAATAATATGTATTGTATGAAGAAAAAAAAGGTCTAATATTTAAAAGATATGTGCTTCGTATTTTTTTTAGATATTAATTTAAAATAGAAGTGTTAGAATTATTTAAAGTCTAAGAGTTAATTAGTTTTATTTAAATAGTATTAGATATAAAGATTAAAATATTTTAAGTAAAACGGTTAAATTGAAATTATTAATTATGACACCATTAAAATGATTTAATGGTCTAAATTAAAGTTACAAACTCATCTAATGGTTATTACTTTAACATGTGGTATTTTAGGTCTATCTTTTATTATATATTAGATTATTGTCCCGCGATAGAGCGGAAAAAAATAAAAATTGAATCGTAAATTTATGTTTATGTAGATTTTAATTTATTATGAGAAAATAATGTTATATATATATATATATACATATATATATATATATATATATATATATATATATATATATATATATATATATACTTTTACGTTTATACATTTGTTGTTTATAATTATAATAATATATAACACATTTACTTTTATACACATGTTTGATATTTTATATTAGGAGATTTTAGAATAATAATAAGATAAATTATAGTCCAAATTTAACGATTCTATAAATAAATTATAATTATGTTTTTTATTTTAGTAGAGATTGAATGAAAGAGATATATAATTATATATTGTAAAAGTGTGTAAAATGAAAATAATATTTGATGATATCATCAATCTGATCTGACGACTGACATCAAATAATTTAATTCATCGAATGATCTTATCTTGCCATTTGACATTTAAGTTTCCTCTTTTATTATATATTAAAGATTAATATATATTGATAAATGATGTCTTAGTGAAAAATATAATAACTATATTTGTTTATATATCGAATAAAGGGTGAATAATACATAAATAAATAAAATTTATAAAAAGATATAAAAAATCATAATTTAATGAAAAAAAATCATCGATATAACTTTGTCAATTAAGTCATATTTTCAAAACCAACTATTAAATAAACACATTTTTTTTATTAACTTACGCATTAAGTCGTTTCATACTAAGTCACAAACTACCTAAATGATCTTTTTAAAGCTTCCGAAGTTAGAAAAAGAGGTTAGATTCAAAACACATACTTTTTTTTTCCTTTCTATTATACATTCTCACTACAATAATGTTCGCCACATATATTTACATTTATTTAGAATATAAATGTATAGATTCATTCAACAATGTTTAGCAACAACATATGTATGAAGTAAACATCATCTTAAAACAAAAAAACAATAACTTTTTTTTTGAAACGACAAATATATTAAAACAACCACAACTTAGCAAATAACTAAGAGGTGCAAAGGAGAAACAAAATTACAAAGAAAAAGAAAAAGAAAAAGGATAACATCCCAATCGACCAAATTACATGAAAATTTGCTCCTATGTTTAATCCACATGAAAGAAGTTGATATGATTTCCCCTGCAATGACCGTATACATTTTTTGTAAGTTGTTAAACACCAAGTCGTTTCTCGCCTTCCAAGTGCTCCATAACATACACTGAATTATGATGATAAAAACCTTTCTTTTTTTAGGATAATTCACTCAATTGGCTCCAAATTCCAAAAGTTCAACCACTGAAGAGAAGGAGGGTAAGGGGATCCCGTACCATTTAAAAATCCATCTCATAGTATCGAGAGCTCTCGGACACCTAATAAGATCATGATCGACACATTCATCCTCCATGACAAAACTCTTGCAACAAATCAAGCCGACTTGTACCCCTTAAAAAAAAAAAAAAAAAAAAAAAAAAAAAAAATAATTAAAACCAATAAATATTCGACCAACTCCATCAGAATTTAAATAAAAAAAAGGCCCCTACCCAAACATCTCTCACTTTCACATCAAACTTTTTCGACTTGTTTATTCTAACACATTTACTATCACTTACTCATTTACTTTGTTTTAATTAAAACTTACTTTAAAAATAATTAAATTTTTTAAAAAGTTACCAAAAATAATAATAAAAGTACATACTGTTCCCTATCCCCATCTCTTTTATTTACTGACAATAGGAATACCCTGCACACTTCTTCTCACACGCACGCATACTCTCTCTCTCTTTAAACCCCATAACAGCCACGGCAGTGTTTCAGACCCAAACACAAGAAACAAATACAACTATATAATATATATTTTTATTGTGTGTTTAAGCTATGCGTGTTAGCAAATCCCGCATTTGATTTAGACCGACCTTGTTAGTAGATGATTCGTGTCACGTTTTTTTTTATGGTTAGGAAGATAAGTAAGAAGATCATGGCCGGTCTTGATAAATTTCGAGATTTGGTACGAAATTTTAAAAATGAATCTTTTACATAAAAAGTATGAAAAATGATAAATCCTTCTAACCACATCTTTCTAAAAATCCTCCTAACTCTATAAGATCAATGAATTGTACAAGAAAAGAGAATAGTGGATTACAAATTTCAAATTTATATAGAATTATGAGAATTTTTAGAAAGATATATCATTTTCCAAATTATTAAACTTTTCTGTAATTATAATACCCTTTTTTTTTTTTTTTTTTTTTAAAAGTTATTAAACATATATACATACGTATTGGAAAAAGAAAAATTGAGCCCCTTTATAGACCTTGTACGATACCATACCCCTTACATTTTCAGGACAATCTTGAAGAAGATGAATTAGAAGGATATAACAATGCTCATATAATAAATCCATACGTGTCTAAAATATGTCCCGACCAACTCACGCGATGTCTAGAATTGGAACACTCTAGATATGATCTTAGGATGATTAACGAAAAAGTTTGAATACAATCATTAAGTTATATCATTTGATCGACTATATCTAACTCAAACGCCTCTTCATTCTCGAACATCAATACACACAACATACTACTTAACCTCAACTATTTATAAGCTTTTGACTAAAAAATATCTTATCTTATAATAACAACTAGATTATTGTCCCGCGATAGCGCGAGAAAAAAAAAATTGAATCGTAAATTTTATGTTTATGTAAATTTTAATTTATTGTGAGAAAATAATGTTATACGTATAATACATATATATATTTACGTTTATACACATGTGATTTATAATTATAATAACATATAACACATTTACTTTTATACACATGTTTTGATATTTTGTATTAAGAGATTTTAAAATAATAATAAGGTAAATCATAGTTCAAATTGAACGATTCTATAAATAAATTATAATTATGTTTTTTATTTTAGTAGAGATGGAATGAAAGAAAAAATGTAATTATGTATTGTAAAACGGTGTAAAATGAAAATAATCTTTGATGATATCATCAATCTGATCTAACGGCTGATATCAAAGAAGTTAATCCATCCAAGGGACCTTATTTTACCATGTGGCATTTAAGGCCTCTCTTTTATTATATATTAAAGATTAAAGATACTTAACACATAAATAAATAATATATTTTAGATTATGTAATAAACAATTATTTAAAGTTCATAACTTTTATTTTCTCAAAAATAGTACAAAGTAAAAATTAAATTTCTTGATTCCACGAATCCCAACACACCCCACCCCCTATATATATATATATATATATATATATATATATATATATATATATATATATATATATATATATATATATATATATATATATTACACATCAGACTCGTCATCACATTATTACACCTAAAAACACACAGAAACATAAAAACAGTTTGTGGTATTCCGGCATGGAGTATTATAACCAACAGTTTGATGAAAACAGCAAGAATGAAGGTTGTTTGCCACCAGGGTTTCGGTTTCATCCGACCGATGAAGAGCTTATTACTTGTTATCTTCTTAGGAAAGTGCTTGATGGTAGTTTCACCGGTAGAGCTTTTGCTGATGTGGATCTTAACAAATGTGAACCTTGGGAGCTTCCACGTAAGTTATATTTAACTACTACACTATAATTTTTATACCATTTATTATCTTTAATTGAATATTATTATTAAAAAATATCAGAAGCTAAATGTATCACATTTTAGAAATTAAAAAAAAATAAAAATATATTTGTTGTTTTAACTCTTAAAAAGTTAAACAATTTTATTTTAGACTATAGTTAGCAAACCTTATTCTTATTTTTCACTTTTTGTAAAAAGTAATATAATATTCTTGTATAAACACCACTAAGAATGGTTAACAATAATATATATAAATTTAAAAAAATTTCTATGGTTTAAAATAAAAATGAAAACAAAAATTTGGTTAAAGTTGTCTAAACATTTTAGTAAACAAAACGTTAAAGTTAATTTTTTTGACTATTGCTTAATATTTATTAAAAAATGTGATAGCTTACTTTAGGGTTTATTTTGACAGAAAGGGCAAAGATGGGGGAGAAAGAATGGTACTTTTTTAGTCTCCGAGACCGGAAATATCCAACCGGTTTAAGAACAAACCGGGCGACAGAAGCCGGTTACTGGAAAGCAACCGGAAAAGACCGGGAGATCTACAGTTCAAAGACGTCAGCCCTAGTTGGTATGAAAAAAACCCTAGTTTTTTACCGTGGTAGAGCCCCAAAAGGTGAAAAAAGTAACTGGGTCATGCATGAATATCGTCTTGAAGGCAAATTTGCTTATCATTTTCTATCCAAAAGCTCCAAGGTAAATTTTAATTAATAACTTTAGGGTTTATAATGACTCTTACATTCGACTAACGACCCCAAATTTCAATTAACGACTCTAACTTTCGACTAATGACACTCTATTTGTTTATAATATTTATAAACAATCAAATTTATGACCTTAACATAATGACTCTTACATTCGACCCACGACCCCAAACTTCGATCAACGACTCTAACTATCGACTAATGACACTATATTGTTTATAATATTTATAAAGATTTTGATTTGAATTTGCATGATAAATTTTCTTTTTTTTTTAGTTAAAGTGTGTATTAAATGCCAGGGTTTTTAACGGTAAAGCTGATATTTGATATTATTGATTAAAAGTTGTGTTTGTAGCCTGTACTATATACACATTGATCAACATTTTTTTAACTTTTATAAAAAAATAAAAAAATGTTTTGATTGAAATTAATTAACCATTGGTTTTTTATGATTATTCTTGTTGTATTTTGGGATATAAAAACTTTTATTACTTTGTATATTTTTTAACTTTTTGTGTAAATAAATTAATCTTAAGCATTACTATTACTATAAAAACAATTTTTAAACAATAGTTTAATATATACATTTTTTAATTATAAATCCTAAATTTCATTGCTAACCCTATTTTTTTTTGTTAACTAGGACGAATGGGTAATCTCCCGTGTTTTCAAGAAAAACAACTCCGGCGTAGTCATCTCCGGCGCCGGCACATCCACCGTGGCGAAGAAATGGTTTCCCGGCGGCGACCTAACATTCACCAAAGAAGGCAGCTGTTCCTCGGCCGTTTCCCACTCGCTCCCACCATTACTCGACCCCTCACTCTACGCCTCGGCAACATCAGCCTACACTGCGACCACGGGCAACAACAACAACGAACATGAAACGTTCTCATACGACACAAACAACGGCGTCTCAAAAGAGCACGTGCCCTGTTTCTCCACAACAACATCCTCAGGTCCAACATTATTCGATTTCCCACCACCCGAACCACTAACTACACCATCCTACGTTTCATCGTTTCCTAGCTTAAGAACACTACAAGAAAACCTTCAACTCCCGTTCTTTTACTCATCCGTAGCACCGCTTCCGACAATGCATGACCGCGGCGAAACAAGCAACTATGTTACTTCATCAGCTTCCGGTGAGAACAACAACAACAACAAACCGGGGCCCACTGAACTTGATTGTATCTGGAGCTTCTGATCAAACGGCGGCTGCTTTTAATATTTGTTTTCGTATTAAATGTGTGTAATGTATTAAGTGTTGTGGTATGTTAGGATGTTGTGTTTAATGTAGTACGTTAGTGTATGTTGTTATGTTGTCGTTTTAAAGATTTGGGTAGTTAGCTAGCTCTATAATGGAGTTTTGGTGGGCGCTTTGTATTATACATTGTACCATGCATGCACCAAGTTATCAATTAGTCTTATTGTCTATCATCCTTCTATTTATGATCATGTACTTCGTCTTTACATTTTTGTATTTTCGTTTATCCAATCTTTTTCTTTATCGTATTGATTATATGTTTGTGAAACATTAGAGCGAGACATTCGTTTATGATCAAAATTTTATAAACGTAAACTCTATTTTAAAACGGACAAACTGTATTTTAAACTAATATTCCAAAAATTACTATACTTGAGGCTATGTTCTGGAGTTGTATTTTCTTAAAAGTAAGGTGTTGTTCTTTTTTGAGAAAAAAGTCTTAATAGACTCTGATCTCTGACCCGATCAGAGGTTTTAAAATATTTGTTGTTCTTTTTTTTTTCTCAACCAGAGTCAAAAAACCTCTTTTTACCTCTGATACAACCCTACATAAAAAACCTCTTATTACCTCTGATTACCTCTTTCTCTTCACCAGTAAGTTTTTCATCCTTAAATTCAAGTAATATATTTTTTTTTTCAATGGTTTGTCACTTGATTTCGTTATATAAATTGATATTGATGATTGTTTGTTAGATTTAGGTGATATAATTTTTTTTTTAATATGTATTTGTTTTCGACTGCATATAAACTCCTACTATTACATTGACTTTTATGTGAACGTTTCTTTTGTTAATTATTTTTATATCTTGAAATTGATGTTAGACAATTAGTTTATTAATTTGTTCAAATAAGTAATATGAATATGTATGGATTGAGCGTGCTTTTGGTGTTTTGAAAGCACGTTTCCCATCTTGAAGAGAATGGCTCCGTATTCTTTGGTGAAACAAAGAGATATTACTATTGCATGCTTTGTTATTCATGATTTTATACGAAAAGAAGGATTAAGTGATGATTTTTTCTCCGAATATGATCGAGGTGAAGTACATGCTAACAAGAATGTACAAGATGGGGACGAGTACGGTGAGGACGAGGTTCAACCACATGGAAATACAACATATCAACAATATATGATCAATTGTCGAGATCAACTTGCGGCACAATTAATGCAAAATGTTGAAAATGTTGTTTGAATATTATCTTTATTTGAAAAATATTGCCACTATGTTTGAACATTTTTATGAATGTTTTTATTTAACACGATCTATAAAAGCAACAGTTTAGTACTAATATAGTAAAACAAATGTTACGAAGGAAAAAAGAACATAATATATTGATCCAGATTCAGAGTTTTGGACCACCTCTGATTATTCAGAGCTGGTATTCAGATTCAGAGGAAAAACCTTTGGTTCAAAAGAACAGCACCTAAGTGAAAGAAAAGAGATAACTTAAAGGAAATGTGTTATTAAGATTTCTTTGATGATGAGAGAGGGAAGAAAATTAGTTAATTTTTAGTATTTTTGTAGCAACAAATGTCTTTTAAAGTAAGATGATTTGGAAGGATCATTTCTACAGTTTCCCGCTCTACTTAGCTTTAAACCCGATAACACAATATTAGTGTTTCAAAACATAATAAGACCATAACTTATCATTGTACAAATTTTGATTTCATTGAAAGAGACATTTGATAGTTATGAGTTTTGATTTCATTGTATGAGTTACATACAAACGTAATCTCAAATGTCTCTAATCATGTGCATGAGTTTTGATTCATTGTAACAAATAATATATATATATATATATATATAATATATATATATATATATATATATATATATATATATATATATATATATATATATATATATATATATATATATATATAAACAATAATGGATAAGGTTTTTTGGACATTAAATGGGTAGTTGTGGTAGGTAAAAAAAATGTAAAAATTAGAGGGGTTAATTTCAGATATTCACATGGGAGCTAGTGAAGCTATAAAATGGGTAGGGGAAGACTATAACTTATATGATGAGAAGAGGGACATATTTAATATTTATATGACCCCACTACTACATTTACCCAAATTACACTATTACCCCCTTCTTTGATTTTACAACACACACCCACCCAATCTTTACCCCCATATCCCTCATTTCATTTTGTTTAACTTTTTTTAATAATTTTTATTGTATGATATGATATGGAAAAGTTACATCTTTTGATCTTGTATAGGTGCTTGAATATATTTTATTTATTTGTTTTATGAACTAATCAATAAAACAATCATCGAACATTTATATTTTTTTTGAGATATTTTTCGTCCCGAAAATTATTATAACATGATCAGACGAAAAAGAAACTAGATATATGGTCGCGATAACCAAATACTGTCGTGAGACTCACGACAATATGTCTAATTTTATTGGTTTGATTATTTTTTTGTTTACTTTCGTGACGAAATAAGTATAGTGAAAAATTCATTACGAATGAAATAATTATTTTTGAAAAATGCAATTGTTAGGTAATTGTTTTGATGATTTGCTCTTATTTTATTTAGGGCAATTTGCTTAGAAGAGAAACATACTTTGCCCCTTTCCTAATTCTAGAAACCTATTACTAAAATTCTCCATAATAGAAACTAACTTACAATTAATCGCAAATGAATAAACTTTTTAATTGCGATCATAAAGTGAAAAGTTTCTTTAATCACGAATAATTGTAAGTTAGTTTTTATTACGGAGAAATTTAGTAATAGCTTTTTAGAATTAGGAACGGGCCAAAGTATGTTTCTATTCCAAACAATTTTTCTTTTATTTATAGTCAATCATGGTCAATAACTTTATATTTAATTATTGATGCTTTTACCAATATTTGGAAATTGATTTATTATCAAATTTGACGTTTTATAAGTTTCATAGATTAACCGGTATAAAATGTTTTAGAACACCTAACTTAATTCACCGGTTCTGATTGTTTTATTCTATTTGGTAACACATGATGTCGAGACTGATTCCAAATTACCCTAGTCATATGCAATTTTGGATTTATTTATTTACATTATTCTTGTCGCATAAGATTTTAGGTTTGAGACCACCTTTCTATTGAACTCATTCAAATGTATTTGTTTTATTCTTGATTTGGTACTTTTTGTTTGTATTCTTTTGAACTGGGAACCTTATTTGTTTATGTACATGTATTGGTGTAATGATTTAAAAGGTACACTTGAGTTTATCTCATTTTGTCAATATTAGTTGGATTTTCATCATTTTCATGTAATAAAATCAGTTTTTGAGTTTTGAGTTATTTTTTAATGTTAATTAACGCGGAGTATAAAACACCAACGGAGAAAGTCATATTATTAGATCAACGTAACTATCGGCTCAACATCACATTAACAAGTTTTCGGAATTATCGAATAGTGTCTATGAAGACCAAACTTTTTAGAATTCAACTATTTAATTTTTTTTCTTTTTGTCAATTAACATAAATGTATTATAAATTTATATAACCCATTCGGCGACAATTTTTTTCCGTCTTCTCGTCTCGTGAACACCAGAAACATCACCATAGTATTCAACTTTAATAGGAAAAAAAAATTCTTATTAAATCCATAATTTTATGTCAATGGGGTTTGTCCTATGGTAGGAGGTTGTCCTTTCTAGATGTTACTGTGGCCCCGAATCACTAACATTGCCGTTCTAAAAAAACAATAATTATTTAAAAAAAAAAAGTAATAAAGCTGCAGGTGAAAATGGCAGAAAAAACAGTAATAATAGACACAAAAGCCATAGTAAGAAAATAATGATCAACCTTTTCAAAACCACATTTTACCGTTTTCTCAAATAAGGCTCTAGTTTGTAGGGTCCACATATACGCCACGTGTGTCAGGATTATGATACGATCCAGATATGGGCCGGGTGGGTGGGCTAAAAATGGGCTATTTGAATAGGTATTATTTGATAGTAGAAACAGTATGTTTCCATAAACGGGTTGGAAACCGGGGCCCATTTTATAGCACGCCGGTTTACCAGATTTTTGTGATGATTAAGATCCGCCCCAAAGTTTCGGGTTTCCATTTTTATATGGTATAATTATAATTATTCTTGTCAGATTTAAATTTAAATAAAAACAAATTTGCAGGCATCAAAAGTTGGTTTTTGGTACTTGAGTTATCCGTAGGGTAATTATGTGAATGTGACTATCAATCATGTTTTTTTTTTTAAATCTTTTGAACAAAATATATGATTGTAAAAATGTTAAAAGATTTTTCTATAAAATCTTGGAAAACTTAACAAAAGATCAACAATTTTGCGGTATGTTTAGTGTTCGATGAGGCTGTTTTAGGTTTCTTTTTAAGATTGGAAAAGTTCATTTGTAACTTGTCTAAAATACGTCAGTTGAAGCATTGCAACTTGAACCCGATTGACACCCCTAAATACTACTCACAAAGTAAAGCTTTGAACATTATCTGGGTATTTTGGTCCTTTTCATATGTTGATAACATTTAGTTTTTAGTTAATGACATTGTTCAACTAAGGAATTCTACCCGTTAAAATATATATGACAACCCAACCAAAATTCGTCGATGTATCAAGATGATCAATCTATTCCCGTGACTAATCAAGCTATTTCCATTTCTAGGGTTCCACATTTCCGAAAGAAACTTTAAACTTATAAACAACGATAAGGCTAACCCCCCTCTCAATCAAGCACATACATGTCTCAAGAAAGTATGGTTTGTTTGTTCTCAAAAATGTATAAACATGCTTGTGGAGCTTATATAGAGACGTATTTTCAAACATATTTATTTTACCATAAGTTTTGTTTGATTGTCACTTTTATTAATGTATTTAAAAAAAAGGATAACTCATCGTACGTACCAAAACAATAACCTAGTTAGTTAAAGTAGTTTATTAAATAACTTAAGATATAAATAAAAAATGATAAAAATGCCCCTCATACTAATTTGAATATAAACTTCTATATACCATGTTATTTCTTTGAACATTTACAACCTCCAAGTCGAGCTACTCTTTCGTACAATTTTTTTCATTTACACATCTATAAGCTCGAGTTTCGACTAGTTCTGCCATACATTGTAGTTACAATTTGTCAAAAGTACAACTTGTCGTTCATATTTCGTTATCTAGTTGTCCACTTATAAACATTCGACAACCTATGTTTTCTTTTAAACTATACATATCGATCTTTTTCACTAATAAAATCACATTTAATATATCATATGTTTCATAAATATAGTCGTTCACATATAACTCACCCTGTATATGTCCAACTTAAATCAAACTACATATAACTAGCTTGACAAAAGTAGACACAATCTACTCATTTTCCCCCAACTCCATTGTAGCAATAGGCAATAAGAGCGGCTTTAAGCAATCCTAACACGATCTAACATATAGTAATTAGGTTAATGGGTGACCCCTTGCTTAACTACCATTGACGGTTTGGAATTAGACTATCATATACAAATGTGTAGACTATCAATCTCGTGTAACTATTAATTACCCCAGATAATCAATGCAAGTTAATTAACCAACAAGACTAGTTGCATACATGGGCAGATTCAGGGGATATCTGGGGCCGCTTAATATAAAAAAAATAAAAAATCTCAACTTTTTTTGTTTGTATACTAGTTTTTTAAGTAGTGGATACTCATTAATATTTTTAAATAAGGATGTTTAGAGTAATGGTAAAGAGGAAAAACTTTTACCTTGGAGACAAAGGTTCAAATCTTAGCAACTTTTATTTTTATTTTTATTTTTTTCCCTTCTTTCACTTGTTTGGGATACCGGTCATTTTTTATAAAACACCTACATCATTGACCCTTTTGTCGTATTTAAGTCACAAATTACATTTAATCGTACTTGTTCATCATTTCACGACTCCTTCAACAACTTCTTTCATCAAAAAACGAACTTTGTGATTCATGAGTAATTGTTATCAAAGCTATAATTCACATCTTTATGTTAAAACCGATAGAAACAAATTCAAGATATGTTTTCGACTCAGTTAGTTTTTCCAACTTAAGATTAGGCTTGCTTCGGTTTTAGAATAGGAACCCCAAACCAAACTTAAGAATACCACCAAATTGATTATTATGGGTCAAGCATGTTGAGAATATATTTATATACAGGCCCAAATAACTCATGGGCCTTATTCCGGGAATCCGCTGACGCTGTTATAGTATAAAAATTACATAGTCATCCGAAAATGAATCGGTGGGTTTTTGGATTATTTTGCAAGAAAACACTTTCCCTGGGTTTAAGCTATTTTCATTACAATAATCGATTTGTGATTAATGGAGCCAGAATACTCAATAAGCGATACTTCAAAACTACTTCAAGCAGCTTCTGATTTCTCATTTGATCCTGGTTACCTCACTATTCTTTACCACTTTTTTCTTTAATTACTTGGGGGTGTTTGTTTCGGCTTATATAACCGCTTATGAGCTTATGTAATTTTTCATAAGCTCATAAGCCTTTTTTTTCCGGCTTACGAGCTTATCAAGTTGAGCTTATGCTCATAAGCTGGAAAAAATGAGCTTATAAGCTTATGAAAAATTACATATAAATTCATAAGCTCATAAGCCCGTCTAATAAGCCGAAACAAACACCCCCTTAATTAACTGTTTTTTTTTAATGTTTTTTTCAAATGTTTATTATTGTTGTTGTTGTTTAATAATGTTTAGGAACTCGATCAGAAGCTGCTGTGAAGCGATTCCTTGAGTCATTTCCTCTTCCTGTTATTATTAAGTAATTTCTCTCTCACTATCTTTTTTTCTTATTTTTTGTTTCATTCCGTTACTGTTGTATGTATTTGACCATTGATAACATTAATTACAATGACGTGACAACTTATATGACTGTCACGCCATAGCTTCTAGCAGAGGCGGAGCCAGAATTTTTTTTATTAGAGGGCCCATTATATATTATAAAAGCAAAACATAAAACACATGCTGATTAAGGGCAAGCACCATTCAGTCCCCTTGTCTCCGCCACTGGCTTCTAGCTTATCTGAGTTGGCTCATTAACCAAGAAGTTAAGTTGTGGGTTCAACTCCCGTTAGGGACAAAATTTTGTGAAGAAATAAGTTGTGTGTTATAATATTTCCCTTTTTAAAAAAGAAATATAGATTGACATTTGGAAATACCTTTTCCTTAAAAAACACAATAAGAAAATTTAAATTAGTAATACTAACTACGTAGTTTTTTAGGCAGGTTCATTGTATGTTAATCGAACCAAAAATGTAGTTTATATGTTTTCTTTTGATGTATTTTATTAGTTATTTGATCTTTCTTAAGTCTAAACTTGAGCATATTTTACTTAAAGTAGAGTTAGTTATTTTATTATTTGTTATTAACATATTGTCAAGTAAAGTGTGATTGTTTTATTTTTTATAAAACAACACGGTTTTATATTCAATATATTTGATTTTTACTGCAGTGCTTTTCAGACGAAAGGAGATGTGCCCGGTTTAGAGGATGCTCTAATTGATTGTTTAGAGAAAATATTTAACACGAAATATGGGGCTTCTCTCATCCCACAATTCACGGTAACTCTCTTTGTTTAGTGTTAATTCAATTCTTTTTTACTCGTATAAACGTTGCTATATAGATAATTGATCTTGCAATGTTTATATATAATATAGCCTTTCATTGTGGTTGGCTTGCAAGCATATTCTCAGAGAGTCAGAACTTTGTCGTGTAAAACGGTAACTAGTATTGGACTATTACTTGATGCTTTCGTTACATATTTTTAACACGTTAGCAAACGAATAGTGGACTCTTTGACTCTAATTTTTTTTGTTTTTTAATTATGATGCTTAGATTTCCAGCCTTTTGGAGAATCTTGAAGATAATAATGGCTTAGCTTGTTCACTAGTTAAAGAGAATGGCGTATATCCGCTTTTGCTTAACTGTCTTATCGATGGGTACATTTCAAAATTATTTATTTCATTTCTTAAATATCATTCACTTTAACTTTTTTGTTTTTTAACATCCATATTTTTGCTTTAGTGATGAACAAGTAGCGAATGCTGCAACAGAAGCAATCAAGAATTTAGCACTCTCTCAACACGGGATAGTGAGTTCAAATTCTTATCGTTTTTTCTTTCTTCATAGTTATGGAAAGTTCTGACGCTTAATTGCATATTTTCAGGAAATTATATTCCCAGCTACTCCCAATGAAGCTACGGATATCACTAAATTAGCCGCAAGATGTTCATCACTGGTAATGAAGCAATTACTTATTACATATATCAATTTAGTAACGTATTTGAGTACTCTGTTCGTTTCTTACTTAGAAACTTTTTTTCAGGGACGAGTACGAGTTCTTGCATTGATAGTGAAGCTATTTTCTACTTCCAGTGCAGTTGCAACGTTAGTTTATAACTCAAATCTCCTTGGTCTTTTGGAGGCAGAAGTTCGTAATGTTAATGATACACTCATAACGTTAAGCGTTTTGGAGCTCCTTTATGAGGTTTGTGAGTCGAAGTTTTTCTCTTTTACATGCAACCTTTTTTTTTCTAATATGTTTTCATCAATTTATGAAGATGGCTGAGGTCCACCATGGGATGGAATATGTACTACGGACCAATATTTTGCAGTTACTTATTTCCATAATCAGGTACTTGCATTCTAGAAAAACTTTCAAGCTCGTTTTATCCATAATCTTTACTTATCGTATTTCTTTTGTTGAAACTTTTATAATATGTATAGAAATTCTTCTGCTGAATCGATGTTGAGATCAAGGGCAATGATGATAAGCGGGCGACTTTTATCCAAAGAAAACGCTCTCATGTTTATAGATGAATCTGGTATCTCTATGTTTTTGTTATTTGAATGGCAACCGGCTGGTTATTTTTGTTCTGTTTTAATGTTAACTTTTTAATGTAGGTATTAAAGCTGTGATTTCCGCCATTGAAGAAAGGCTTTCATTGCTAGAGAGTCAAGATGTAGACGAATGTGAATGTGCTCTTGAAGCAATGGGTCAAATAGGATCATGTAAGCATTTTTTGATTATATTTACTTCCGTTTTATGAATTCTAAATACGATTTTCAATGCTTGTAGCAACCCAAGGAGCTGTCTTGCTATTGTCGAATACATCTGCTGCTAGACATGTCGTTAATGCTGCATTTGACCTCCACGGCCGTGGCAAACAACTGGTTAGTTTTTTTTTACCTTGTATAAATGTATTATAAATTTGGTTTTACGATTTGTTTGTAATAACTTTGTTAACTGTAACACAGGCTGCATTGCATTCTCTTGGGAACATTGTGGGAGAATCTCGACCCGAGAACAATAAACTGCTGAATGCTGAAGCTGAAGAAAGCCTCCGTAGATTAATCTTCGAAACAGCATCCAACACCCCAAAGCTTATACCATCAGTTAGTTCTTTTAATGATTCATTCTCGGTACCTCTTTAATATAAAACCAAGAATACAGGTTTCTTATATAACAATGTTGTTTTTCTTATTTTCTATGTGGCAGGGTCTTGTTCTGTCGATTCTCAAACTTGAATCCGAGTTTCGGATCGCGGTGAGATTTTTTCATATATAAATTAATAAATTGAAATCTTGCTAAACTTTCTTTGATAAATTGATTAATGGGGACTTGTTTTTATATATGAATTATTTGCAGGGATATAGGTTGATAACGGGATTGGCTGCTAGACCATGGTTTCTGGTGGAGATCTGCTCAAGAGAAGAGATAATAAATAAATTGACGGATCCATATACAGAAACTACTAAAATAGGTATTTCTTATCTTCTTTATACTATTAACTATTAACTCTCACGGTGTGCATGTATTTTGACAAAAAATCACGCATCAGTAATATTAAGTATTAACGACTTTTTATGAAACCGTTCTTTTGTTTGATTCGGTTTTTTAGGTATGGAAGCAAAATACAAGTGTTGTGAGGCAATCTATAAGGTTCTTGCAACATCATCTAAATTTCTGAGTGACCCGTCTCTTTCTGCGACAGCTGAAAAGGTGTGTTTCCGTTCAAGTCTTTTACCCCAAATATTTCAACTTTTTGCTCACATAATATATTCATTCTAGAGTTTCCGGTTATGTAAGTAAGCAATAATACAAAGTGTCAATTTGCTGTTTTTCTTATACGGTTACTATTTTGTAATGCAGCTGCTGGAAGCGATTAAAAAGGGTCCTTACCTTGCAAAAGGACGACAACGGGAAGCCCAACCTGAAGTTGCAACTGCTGACAGATTTTAGGTTTCTTGATGTTACAAAGTGGTTGTATGCACTAATCACCATGTTGTGGTTAATATCATGTATAAATCAACTTTGATATTTTACATTTTAGCTGTTGTAGTCTAACGATCTTGGATCCGTTCATCTGTTTTATCCATGTAAGAAATTGTAGACATACTTGAGTTTGTGTTTAAGCTTTTCAAATTTGATTCGTTTTAATTTAGTCTTTTTACTCATTTATCAAAAACTGATATCGAAAATGAGTTTGACACTTTGTATAGCTTCTGAATATACATTATATATATAGAGCAAACTGGAATTTGAGTAGCGTAATCAAAACTTTCCGACAACATAATCCAGATAAAAAATGTTTTCTAAAGTATGCTTTGATCCACTTGTATTAAACAATAAACAGTACAGTCAGTAGTGGGTTCTTGGATCATTTTGCAAAAAATCAAGCTGCGATTCTCACTACAGTCAACGATTTGTCGTCAAATATGAGGACGAATACCCACTCGTTGATTTTGTTGTCAAAAACAAGAACATTTTTGACTTATCCCAACACAGAATTCGTGATACCAAAACTATTAGGGACAAGTTATTGTTATTGAAAAGAGATTTCCATACACGATTCAAAGATTTATCCATTCATTGTTATCATTATCCGTTCACGAACACAAATTTATAACACAATCTTCTTTATTCACTTGTGAGAATTTATTTTTAAATAAGTGTCGTTATATATGAATATCTTTCGCTTCAGTGATGAACAAGTGGCTGTTGCTGCAACTATGGGAAGTTATGGCCCTTGCTTACTTAATGAAGTTGGCCGAGGTCCACCATGGAACGGGATCTGTACTAAGAACCAGTATTATAAGTTTACTTAGATTCATAATAAGGTACTTGCATTCTAAATATATTTTAAGTTCTTTCTCTATATAATCTGTACCTATCATAAGTTCTTTACGTGTTGAATTTTTGTATAGTAGGTCATCTGCTGAATCGATTTTGAGATCAAGGGCAACGACAGTAGTCGGGCAGCTTTTGTCCAAAGAAAACATTCGTGTGTCTATAGATGAATATGGTATTGCTTACTATCTAACATACAAGTTGATTTTTTTAGTATTTTAAAGATGACCCATTTACGTTTTTTGTGTAGGCATTAAAGCTGTGATTTCAGCTATTGAAGAAAGGCTTTCGGAACTAGAAAGTTGAGATGCAGAGGAACGTGAATGTGCTCTTGAAAAACTGGTTCAAATAGGATCGTGTAAGTATTTAAAATCATGTAAAAATTTCCGTTTTCTAAATTCTAAATACTGTTTTTAATGCTTGTAGCAACACAAGGAGCTGCCTTAGTATTGTCGAACAAATATGCTGCTAGACTACTTGTTAACGCCGACTTTGATCTGCCTATTATGCCTCCAATTCTCCGAATAATATGTTAATAGGGAGGTGTTTGTTTTGGCTTATGTAACGTGCTTATGAGCTTATCTAACTTTTGATAAGCTAATAAGCTTATTTTATAGGGCTTAGTAACTAAGTTGAGCTTATGACTTATTTAGAGTCATAAACTCAACTTGATAAGCTTATAAGCCAGAAAAAATGATCTTATGAACTTTTCAAAAATTAAATAAGCTCATCAGCTCGTTATATAAGCCGAAACAATCACCCCTTAGGAAAATTAGATTATATATTTTAATTTCCTTATAAGATAGGAACATATAGATTGTTTCGTATTAGCTCAATAGTTTTTGCAAAGATTTACATTATAGGCAGCTACCCTCTTGTTGCTTATGATCAATTTAACTGTTTTTGATGAAAGTGGATAGTATCATATATGTATCATGTGTTTTCGATAAATTGAGAAGAAAAAATAAATGGTCAACTAGCTCATGATTCTGAATGCGCAGTGAACTTATTTGCGATATTGAACCGAATACTTATCTTGTTAGACCTTTTAGTTGATGAATATGTTAGGAGCCAGGATTTTATGATATTGATGGTAATATTAACTTATTCATGGTGGTTTTACTGAATTTTACAGGTTGTTGAAGTTTCTACCTCCAAGACTGGCAAGCACGGTCATGCTAAGTGTCACTTTGTTGCAATCGACATTTTTAATGGGAAAAAGCTTGAGGATATCGTGCCCTCGTCCCACAATTGTGATGTAATTAATTTTATTTTATTTTCTGTTTTTTTCGTGTCGTGTTTTATGTACCTTCTTCTATAGAATTAACTTGTGTTTTTATATATGTGTTTCGCAGGTTCCCCATGTCAACCGTACTGATTACCAGCTGATTGATATATCCGAGGATGGATTTGTACGTTTTATTCTATTTAGTCTTGATTAATTATTTTGTTCAAGTATTGGTTTGATTTTAATTATAAACGAATGATTTCAGGTGAGTTTGCTGACTGGAAATGGCAACACCAAGGATGACCTGAAGCTCCCAACTGATGATGCTCTTCTTGACCAGGTATGTCATGGCGGCTTTATTCTGTATTTCTTATGGACGGTTGGGCACATTTTAAGTGAGTATTATTTATGGTTTCTATTGTATTATCAGTTTGGTATTTAGTTTATGAATTTTTTCGAAAAACCTCACTTCATATGTTATGAATACATAACCTTAGATGTTTCCGCAATGCGTATGTTGTATTTGGATTATCTTCAGTTTATAAAAGTTACAAGAAACATGTGCTTCTTCTCTTATCAAGTATTCCTTCCTTCGAAGGCCTTTCAAAGTTGTATTATCATTTTAATTGGTATTAAAAGCACTTCCTGAATATTATGAAAACTACAATAATTTATTGAAAATCGAAATGAAGACGAAGGGTTTGTTTTTCAGGATGTTGCATTGATTTATTTGAAACAATGATCGTGTACAACTAGGTAATTTAGTTGCTAATGACTTTGTTATCGGTTTGTGTGAGTGCACATCAAGGAAGGATTTGCAGATGGAAAGGACTTGGTCGTGAGTGTGATGTCTGCAATGGGAGAGGAGCAGATCTGTGCTCTCAAGGACATCGGCCCTAAATAGAATCCTCATTCCATAAAACTCTTGAACTCATCAGCAGAAAATTGTTTTTCTGTTGTAATACTAGCAGCAATCTACCATCTGCATTTGGTATAACTATCGACTATTCTGTTTGGGTACATGAACATAAAGTACTTTTACTTGTTTTCGGTGTATGTTGAATTTCTTTTTATCTTGTTTTGTCAGTGTTTTTCGGGGTTCCAACATAACTATACTCTATGCTTGTATTCTTTGCATGATCCGTGCTTTAAGATATTGAAATTGCTATGGTTGTTTAAGATGAATGTATACGTACTTAAAAATTTAAAAATGTGTTTCAACGGCGAAGATTAATTATATACAATGTCTGTAAAATTTGGGTGAATATTTATACCATTAACGATGCATATTGCTATGTTGTTTCTTATAACTGATAACATGTTACTTCTAACCATCGACACATGTAAATATGTTTAACCACGTGGTCTGTAAATCCAAACTCGTATTTCCGTGAACGAATTTGATATAGAGTTCAAGAAACTGCATATGTCTCGAGGGCTTTCAATTTGTAAGTTAAACCGTTTTTACTATTTTTCTTTTTAGTTTGTCTCGTAATTGAGTTCATTAGGATCATAATACGAAGTAATATTTTAAGCAAGTCCCTTTCAATTGTTCCTTCATTTTCATTTTTATCATTATTGTGAAACTTTAATGGTTTTGAATGGATATTGGTTCGTTAATTAAGTTGAACAAATAAAATGCTTATTAAACATATCACTTTTTGTCTTTACTTTATAACTTTATATTTTCAAATGTCTCCATAACCTTGTTTATAGTGGTTTTCGGTTCTACAAAGATACAAATTGCTACAACGAATATAAATGTTGTACGGAGTGTACAATTTGAAGAACATCCATAAAAGTGAACAACGATAGTAGATGGTATTTAGGCAAGAGTGGTTTACACACTAAAATTCGGAATGAGGCCTCTAAATTATTCAAACAAACATTATTATTATAATCTAATACATTTTGGTCAGTTTATTTGCAATGATTTTGTAATAGTAAATTCTTATATGTTTCTTTGGCCCTCAACTATTTAAATCATATGTTGTTATTATTGTCCTTTTAATTAGTATATGTATAAATGCTTCTATTTTATTTTAGTTCAACCACTAATATTTGATATCTTCTACTTTCGTTATATTTATTTATTAAATTATATTTTAATCCAATCAGGGCTGTTCTCCACACAGCCTTTTAGTTTCCCTAGTACAAGCTATATAACCAACTAAAAAGTTATACCTTATAAGTTGTCGTATTAAGTATGCGAATTATTAAAAAAATTAATTAATATTAGTTGCAAAATATGTTTACATAGTTATGAGATATTAAAACCCCAAAGCTAAATCCAAGTGTTTATCTTTAATCGGTACTATTTGAAACCCGAATAAACATATATTGCAAAAAATTGTGCCTAATAACTTATTCCAAATAAAATAAATACTATTGTAATCACGTATAACTATCCAAATAATCTAATATTAATACCTAAAGCCTGTAACACCTTGAAGATTTGTACATCTTGAGTTTTTGATAAAAAATCATCCTTAAAATTCATTCTATTCTTTTTTTCTTCAAAACTCATATACTAATGATGTGTTTTTTTGTGTTTGTAGTAGGATTATCACGACCACCACCATAAGAGCTCACCTTCCGGATTTACTTTCGTGGCTTTAGTTTCGGTGATTTGTTGATCTTTGCGTAGGTCTTCGGTACTCTCCAAATTTCCCTTAATTTCTCTTACGTTTTCTTAATTAATCTTAAATTTGGTTAAATAATACGTAAAATGGATTAACAAGGATGAAAACGTAATTATTAACATATTATACATATATCTTCATATTATAAGTCATTATGTTATAATAACATAAAATGGTGTAAATATGTGAATAAACTTGTAAAACGGTAAAATCATAAGTAACGATGTAATAATAGTAAACATTATACGGTTATGGAACTTATTGGACATATAGGACATTTCGGATTATTTTGGACTAAATAAATTATAATATGACATTTTGACACTATTTTGTATTATAGGTATTATATATGTAAAGTTCACATATTTAACATATATAAACTTAAGAGTTAATTACATAAATCGTCCCTATGGTTTACTTCAAATTACGGATTTTGTCCCTAAGTTTAAAACGTTGCATAAATCGTCCCCTTTTGGAAACTTATTACGCTTTTCGTCCCTAATTTCTAACGGACGTCCATTTTAGGGATGAAATGTGTAATTAGTTCACGATGCTTTTAACGGAAAATTGTAACGGACATCCATTTTAGGGACGAAATTCGTAATTAGTTTCAAAATATGGACGGTTTATGCAACGTTTTAAACTTAGGGTCAAAATTCGTAATTTTGAATAAACCATAAGGACGATTTATGCAATTAACTCTAAACTTAAATATATGAGATCTTATATAACTTATTATCATGTAAAACTTACATATATATGTACTTATATATATTTTTATATAATATAACATCCTAGACATATAATTTAGTATTATTATGACTTAAGATAAACGACACTTACAACGTATAAATATATATAAGTATATTATTATACCGGAAATAGTATGTATTGACAAATAGACGCTTTTGGACTCAAAGACGTAACCGCAATCATGAATATGATATTTATTAATATGATGATCGTTAAACTTATATAATTACGACTAATATATATTTGTGACTCAAAAATGCGATCGTAATCTCAAACTTCTAACAATAAATTATAACTTTCGTTAACCTTATATAAAATTGTTTGTAACCTTAAAATACTCGAAATATTTAAATATAATTTAAATATATTTAATTATTCAAATGTTGAATTTTTAGTTGACTTTTACTCTTTATCAAAATCTTTGACTTTATGTCTAAATTTTAATCTTAACCGAGTTTGTTTAAACTTTGGTTTTCAATATTCAATCTTCTATCGTTAACTTCTACTCGTCATTTTCGACTCGAAATGTTATTTTTTCGGATTCTTTGAATAATATAATGCAATATAACGTTAATTAATAAGGCTAAACCGTACTAGACTTATAGAGGTACTTAGACTTATCTAACGTCGTTATTTTATGGCACTTAGTCGTTGGAGTGATCTCTACTGGTTTGTCATCCCGACACTGTTGTTGTTGATTTATTGTAAGTATTCGCATCCCCACTTTCATATACATTTGGGGCTGGGAAGCGTAATAAACTCATAATGTTATTTATCATTATTACTTTGCCTTGTATACATGGTGGATTAGGATTGCCTTTGATTATATCGTCATTAGGCCTTGTTGGTGCCCCTATTTACACCGGTTGACTCTTTGAGCTACTGTTGCATATATATAGATCTATATGGGTTTTGACCAAACCTTCATCGTTCGGTAGGATGTCCCTACGAATGGATGTTATAGCCCTATGTTGTTGTTGTTATTATTGTTGCCTTAGGTTTGACAAGCCTTTAGGTTTGGATTATATATTTGGGGTCAGGATCGGGTGTATGGTATCTAGGCAATGTACGTAGCACTCATGTAGTAAAACAAGATACTTATATTGTTATGTATATTCTTATTAAATTTGTACTTATTATATAGTTGGTCCGTATTGACCTCTTAAACAATGCGAGTTATTCACCAACTTTATGTTGCGTTGTATTTTAAAGCTTTTCAGAAGATTTGAGATTTGCATCAATTTGGAGTTACACATATTTGCTATTTGGAATTTGTGTGCTTTTGAGAAAACCTTGCTAGACGTAGTATAATTTCCGTAGGTGCCATAATTTTTGTAATATTGTGCTTTGTTATTGTGTTGTTGTAACTCTTGAATTTATTATTGAAAACCTATATGTTATAGTTTATTCAATGTTAATCTGGGTCTCTTGATATCCATATTATTGTACACCTCGGTTTTCCGCCTGAGCGGGATGTGACATATTTCTTCTAATATAAAAAACATGCCATCAAAAGTACGTGTAACCTCAATACCCAGATCGAACCCAAATCGGTCATAACAAACTAATAGTGTCGCTACCCACTTCTAAAGATGGTGAAGATAGCTCGTTAAAGGAAGGATTCTAAGGATGTTGAGAGAATAATGTCATACACGTATATCAGTAAGTGTGTGGTCTATGAAACATGCTTTAAAGGACTCTTGTAGTGTATATTGTAAATCGCTTCAGGCCATAAAATGACTTCTTTAGGTGGAAAACATAATATGGGTGATGAGAGTCGATGAAGCAGAGGAGTGTTGCATATATATAATTTCTTTTAAAACCGCCCAAAAAACATTATGAACATCCGACCCGTGTGTAGGCAAGGATTAAAAGGAGCCTTAGTGAAAACTATGCGTATAATGGTCTATTTAATAATTGGTAAAACGTCTCATCATAATCAATATTGAGTCGTTGAGTTTGCACATTAGATGTTTTTAAAAATCTTGAGTAATTTAAGATAATGATGTTTATTTTTTGTTTTACAAAACGAAAAAGTAATGACTAGTTTAATTTATAAGGTCAATAAAAGTAAAGTAAATCACATATATCGTCTATGTGGTTGTATTAAAATCACGAATATCGTCCTTATACTTTAAAAATTACATTCGACATCCTTAAGGTCCACAATTTTTAAGGTTTTTGTCCGTGATGGCCATTAAGTTTACTCCGTTAAATCTTCCACCTCAGGGGTGGATATTTTTGTCTTTTCAACTAATTCATCTTCAACCTCCCATATTTTGATCATTTCATTTAAGCTATTTCTATCACACCCCTCTCAGATGGAAACCCGAGGTATCAGGAGACCAAATATTACATCGAAGAAATACTATAACAATAATTTACATTAAATAAAGTTAGGAGTACAATAAATACAACGTAAATACAAATTGTTGACTTAAATAGAAACTAAATTACGTCTAGCTGAGTCTCTACGAAGTGCACATAAATAACAAAGAACTCGAACTACGTCTAGTCAAGTATCTTCGAAATCCTCAAAATCCATAACAAGTAACGTACTCCATAAACGATGTAAAATCTCAATCTCCTGAAAAGCGTTAAAAACGACATCAACAACATGTTGGTGAATTATTCGCAATATTTAAGTAAAAGTTGACCCAATATAAGATGTAATAAGCATGACAAGTTCCAAATAGCATATCTTGATTTATAACCTAACTGCGAGTATAATACCTAGACTAGTCATAAACTGAACCTGACCACACAATATAACCCCTATCCTAAGACGTGTCAAACCAAAGGCAACAAATAATCAAAATGACCATAACATCCACTCATAGGGACATCCTATCGAGCAATGAGGGTTACGTCAAACCCATATAGATATATATATATATGAAAATCGTGGGCACAAAGCTTAACAAGTGTATAGGGGGGGGGGGGGGGGGGGGGGGCAACAAGGCCTAATGAACACCTGATCTAAGGCAATACTAATCCACTAGGTAAACAAGATATACATACATGCGACAATTTATAATACGCTTTCCAGCCCAAAAATAGTAAAAGAATAGGGCTACGAATAACTCACTGAAGAGCAAAGCCAAAAGCAAGGCGATACGTCGGAAAAATAATCAATCGAAAGTAGCTCCTTCGCCTAAGTGCCCTAGCAATACATACAATAACTGACTAAGTATCTCTTAAGCTTAGTGGGGTTGCCTTATGCGATTAACGTTTCATAATATGATTTAATATGTTTTGGTTATAAAGAGTTTATAATCCCGATGGTTTAAAGGAAAGATATAGCATTATATAGCAAAATACATGTTTTCGACCAAAACCGTGTTGATAGTGTATATTTTAAGATTGACATGTGTTTGGGGTACGGTTAAACTTAAAACATAAGATTGGAAAGGGTGTAACACTTTACGTACGTTATAACGTCATTATAAATGGGTTTGATCAACCTAATTAGTTACGCTGCGTAACAAACAGTTACATTAAGTGTAACTAACAATTACACTAAGTCATAAATAATTTTTATCTTGTAAAGAAAATTGTATAAAAATTTCACAATTGAATAAGTTTAATGCGATTTTCTATAATGTACATACAATGCACATGATAATACGAATTAAATGATCGCGTAACTTTCTTTTTTGTTTAAAATTGCACTCAATAACCTCAAAATTTCAAATTTTAATTTCAGTATTCTTTAAATGTAATTTTCAATTTAAAACAAAAGTTTTTGTTTGATTAATTGTGTAATAAATATTTTAACTCGTGCACGCCCACTATAAATAACGGTCATAAATAACTTTTATCTGGTTATCCATGTGGCCCAGTTATATAAATAATAATAAAAATATACAAACCAACTAAAAAGTTATATCATTGTTTTCTTACAGTAAGATGAAAAAAACAGGAAGAAAATTGGACTAAATAAATGGGCCATAAATTATAACCGACAGACATCATAGTAATAATAGAATTATCCTAAATGGCATTTCATGATAATTTTTGTTATCCAAATAACCCTAAACTTGCGGGTTAATCAACAAAAACAGTTGGAAAATCATATAGCTATATATATAAACCAAATGCCAAGTATTTTTTGTCTTTTTTTCAACGTACTCTCTTCGATAAAAAAAGGAATAAAAACTCTGTACGTACGTGTTCTTCGGTAGCTCAACTCTCTTTAATCGATTATGGAACAACTTATTCCATACCCTCACAACCAAAACCCTGATTATGTCGATAGTTTGCTTCCCGGCTATCGGTTTTGTCCAACTGACTTCGAGATTCTAGTTTACTATGTAAAACCAATGTTACAAAGGAGAGAACACCCCCCATTCCGGTTTCACCAAGTCAATATATATAATCATGATCCAGCGGAACTTGCGGGTTAGTATAATTTTGATTGAATATTAGACGTTTATATTGATTAAATAAATTATGAAGCATTAATTAATCGATCTTGATGATTTCTTGATATATATTCTTCTTTCTTGATTATTTTAGTGTTGTTTCTAAGTTAATTTATATGTATTGTGTTTTGCATTGATAACAGAACTATACCGCCCTTGTGATGATTGCTGGTATTTCCTGACCCCGAGGGAGCGAAAAAACGCTAATGGGAAACAGCCGAAGAGAAGAACCAAGAACTTAGGGGTGTGGAATGCGAGCCAAACTTCTAAACCGGTTTGTGATGATGTGAATGGAGGGAGATTGGCGGTTGGAACTAAAACAAGTTTAGCTTATTTTGATGACAAGGGACATAAGACTCAATGGCTAATGCATGAGTATAATATCGATGATACCATTTCTCCCATTGAAAAGAATGACAAGAAGGTATTTATATTTAACAAGTTGTTTTTTTACCTTTGGTTAACCTTATATAACGAAATCCGTCTTATGATTACTAATTTACGGACCAACTTTTGTTATGTTCATGTAGGTTCTGGATTTTGTGCTATGTAAGATTTACAAGACAATTCGAACAGATAACAAAAGGAAACAAGAAGAAAGAAACCAACTCGATAATGAATCTCCATCTAGACGACAAAGATTATCAATGAACCAGGGTGAAAATGTTCTTCAACGACAGATTCAAACCCAAGACCACTTGCAAAGTTCTAATTTGAGTAGGGATTGGACTTCGAGGGCTTTGATGTTTATGGATGGGTGATCATTGGTAATGGGGTTTTCAGAATCTTGATTAGTTTGATTGTGAAAAAAATTGAATCTTGATAAGGGTTTTTGGGTGATTTTGGAATTGGGGATTTGGGTTTTGGGTTTGGAAAAGATTTGAAATTTGTGGGAATGTAGGAATTGTCGAATTCTGGGTTGCATTTTTGAGCGGATATTGTGTTTTGATTCTTGGGTGATTTTGCCTCCTACAGGTTAAAAATGTAACATAAAAAAATTGTCTTCTTTTTCATATGTTTTAAAACTTCCCCCAAATAATATGAAATTCACAAAGGTTTCGAGATCATGTAATGATTTCAATATTTCATATAATGGTGACGGAAGGTCTTAATCCTTTTCCTTATTCCGATACTTAAAACTTTGTAGAACATTTTCTTTGAAGATATTTAGATAAAAATATTTCAAGATGATATATGATAACCGTTAGATTAGAGTAATAATGGTCATTCGTTTAAGAGACAAAAGACTTTATTAATAGGGTTTAATTGGCCAAATCCAAATAGTTATTTGAACAATGTCATTAGGTCTCCATACTAAAACGAGTAGAAACCTAACATGAAAAAATAAACCAACTTGTTCCAAGTTTCATTAACGTGATGTTTTTACTAGTGAACAAAATCACCCGTTCACTCAGTGACCGGTATCCTCCCTTGTAGGTTGAAAATTTGGGGTTTGGATTATTGGCTTCATACTAAAAATTGTCATTTATAGGAATTTTCTTTAATTTGAACGTTTGAGTGTAAGATCTAAGATAAACTTAACATCAAACAAGCAAAATAATATGATAAATAACCATAAGTAATAATTTATACAAACACAATAATAACTAACCATATTTCAAAGGAAAATGAAAATATTATGATTTATAGTGGTGGGATGAGTCTTAACGAAATCTTCTTAATCCACTCATTCCTTTGGTTGTTAATATTTCCAAACAAATCCTAAAAAATACATCGGGTGTCTAGTTGTTTAATGAAGCACACATACAAAATTTTCAACATAAATAATTGAGAATTATAACAAATACAACTTTTTAGGGAATGATATCTTTGATGGTTTCGTTTTCGTCATTCAACTTCAAATGCTTCTATCAACTAAAAGGCAACTTCTTTTGCAAGTTTGATATATGTTGATGTTTTTTGAAAGTGACACATAATTAAGTTAGTTAAATGTATGCATATTGAGCATGCAACCAACAACGACATCTCTTGATTCTTCAATTCTTCCAAGATATGTTCACAACCCTCACAACAACAACAACGAAGATATTCAATCCCCAATGGACTTCCAAAGTCCTATTCAATCCACGACAACAAAGTCCTATTCAATCCAGGACAACACATGAGGACGATTTAAGCTGCAATGACCTATTACCACTAGATTTCCGTGGCGATCAGTACAATAACGAAGATATTCAAGCCCCAATGGACTTCCAAAGTCCTATTCAATCCACGGGAACGCATGTCGACGGTTTCAGCTCCGAAAATTACCTATGGCCACTAGATTTCCCTGGCGATCAGTTCAACAACATCGAAGATATTCACGCCCCATTGGACTTCCAAAGTCCTATTCAATCCACGGGAACACATATGGACGATTTCAGCTTCTACAACGACCTAGACCCACTAAATGACCCTAGCAATGATCAAGACCTCTTTTCGATTGAGGAATTGATAGGTCCTCGTTGATTACATATCGATAGATAAAACCATACCAAGATTATGTATGTTACAAGTTATATGTTTGTTTATTTGTTGAACTTTTAGATTTTGGCTGATACGAAAAAGAAGTGTAGGAAAAGTCATGATTTTTTTAATTAGTGACGGAGACAAGGTGTGCATGAGCGTGTCGCCCCCTCGAGACAAATTCAGATGTAATTTTTTAAGACTCCTTTAAAATGAATGTTTGCTTCAGATCTGCTTAAAATGTTGTTAATGTAATGTATTTGGAAATAAGGTTATTATCATCTAAACAAGGGAAAAAAATATGCTTGAAACATAACACAATATTATTCGTACGGATAGAGTGTGTACTTGGTTTTCTGAGAGCCTCCTTTACTTTTGAGTGTCTGCAAGATTCCAGATATAGAACCGTTAATCAGATTACGGTTATGATGAAACAAAAAAGAAATTTCTTTAAATTGCAGCAGCTGGTACTAGCTAATATAGTAATTATGCTATTTAGTACTCCGTATTTACCTGGTTAAATATGGAAATGATGTTATATCTCAGTTAAATATAGCAATTATGTAAATTTCAATAATATAAGCCTGTTTAAGGTTGTGTGAATGGTGAAGAAGAAAACCGTTAAGCATTTTGATAGACGGTGGTAATACCGGGATTAAAACTTGGTGGAGATCTGCTCAAGAGAAGAGATAATAAATAAATTGACGGATCCATATACAGAAACTACTAAAATAGGTATTTCTTATCTTCTTTATACTATTAACTATTAACTCTCACGGTGTGCATGTATTTTGACAAAAAATCATGTATCAGTAATATCAAGTATTAACGACTTTTTATGAAACCGTTCTTTTGTTTGATTCGGTTTTTTAGGTATGGAGGCAAAATTCAAGTGTTGTGAGGCAATCTATAAGGTTCTTGCAACATCATCTAAATTTCTGAGTGACCCGGCTCTTTCTGCGACAGCTGAAAAGGTGTGTTTCCGTTCAAGTCTTTTACCGCAAATATTTTAACTTTTTGTTCACATAATATATTCATTCTAGAGTTTCTGGTTATGTAAGTAAGCAATAATACAAAGTGTCAATTTGCTGTTTTCTTATACGGTTACTATTTTGTAATGCAGCTGCTGGAAGCTATTAAAAAGGGTCCTTACCTTGCAAAAGGACGACAACGTGAAGCCCAACCTGAAGTTGCAACTGCTGACAGATTTTAGGTTTCTTGATGTTACAAAGTGGTTGTATGCACTAATCACCATGTTGTGGTTAATATCATGTATAAATCAACTTTGATATTTTACATTTTAACTGTTGTAGTCTAACGATATTGGATCCGTTCATCTGTTTTATCCATGTAAGAAATTGTTGGCATACTTGAGTTTGTGTTTAAGCTTTTCAATATTTGATTCGTTTTAATTTAGTCGTTTTACTCATTTATCAAAAACTGATATCGAAAATGAGTATGACACTTTGTATAGCTTCAGAATATACATTATATATAGAGCAAACTGGAATTTGAGTAGCGTAATCAAAACTTGAATAGTTAATATATTTTGAGAGTGGTTAAATTTATTTTCGACAACATAATCCAGTTGTATTAAACAATAAACAGTACAGTAAGTAGTGGGTTCTTGGATCATTTTGTAAAAAAACAAGCTGCGATTCTCACTACAGTCAACGATTTGTCGTCAAATATGAGGACGAATACTCACTCGTTGATTTTGTTGTCAAAAACAAGAACATTTTTGACTTATCCAACACAGAATTCGTGATACCAAAACTATTAGGGACAAGTTATTGTTATTGAAGAGATTTCCATACACGATTCAAAGATTTATCCATTCATTGTTATCATTATCCGTTCACGAACACAAATTTATAACACAATCTTCTTTATTCACTTGTGAGAATTTACTTTTAAATAAGTGTCCTTATATATGAATATCTTTCGCTTGCTGCAACTATGGGAAGTTATGGCCCTCGATTACTTAATTTACAGGAAATCGTATTACCAACTACGTTCAATGAAGCTATGGATTTGACAAGTTTAGCGCTAAGATGTTCATCACCGGTATGTAGTCATTACAAATATCAGTTTATGTAACATATTTGTGCAGTCTGTGCTTCTCTAATTTTGAAACTTCTTTTTTTTTCAGGGACGAGTACGAGTTTTGGCATTGACAGTGAAGCTGATTTCTATTTCCAGTGCAGTTGAATTATTAGTTTTGCAAACAGATCTCCTTAGTATTTGGTAGCACAAGTTCGCAATGTTAAGGATACACTAAAAAACTTGCGCATTTTGAGCTTCTTTTTGAGGTTCATCGTCAGTTTCTCATTATAAGTCGATTTCTCAATCTCTTTCTCTTTTTATTTTTATTAATATTTTGACATTAATTTATGAAGTTGGCCGAGGTCCACCATGGAACGGGATCTGTACTAAGAACCAGTATTATAAGTTTACTTAGATTCATAATAAGGTACTTGCATTCTAAATATATTTTAAGTTCTTTCTCTATATAATCTGTACCTATCATAAGTTCTTTACGTGTTGAATTTTTGTATAGTAGTTCATCTGCTGAATCGATTTTGAGATCAAGGGCAATGACAGTAGTCGGGCAGCTTTTGTCCAAAGAGAACATTCGTGTGTCTATAGATGAATATGGTATTGCTTACTATCTAACATACAAGTTGATTCTTTTAGTATTTTAAAGATGACCCATTTACGTTTTTTGTGTAGGCATTAAAGCTGTTATTTCAGCTATTGAAGAAAGGCTTTCGGAACTAGAAAGTTGAGATGCAGAGGAATGTGAATGTGCTCTTGAAAAACTGGTTCAAATAGGATCGTGTAAGTATTTAAAATCATGTAAAAATTTCCGTTTTCTAAATTCTAAATACTGTTTTTAATGCTTGTAGCAACACAAGGAGCTGCCTTAGTATTGTTGAACAATGATGCTGCTAGACTACTTGTTAATGCCGACTTTGATCTGCATGGCCACGGCAAACAACTGTCGGGGTTCTTTTTCCTTCATAAATGTATATTTGTCTTACAAACTTACACTTGACTGGAACACATGTTGCGTTGCATTCTCTTGGGAACATTGAGGAAAAACTCAACAAATTGCTAAACACTGATGCTGAAGAAAGCCTGCGTAGATTAATTTACGAAACAATATCCAACACTCTGATGCTTATACCATCGGTTAGTACTTTTTTGAGGGTCATATAAATGATCAATTCTAAATAGTCAATATGTGGTTGAGGGTCATCTAATTAACAATATTGTTGGGCCATGTGGCAGGGTATTGTTCTTTCGATTCTCAAACTCGAGTCTGAGGTTCGGGTCGCGGTGAGAGTTTTTGTCACTTTACAAAAAAATCATTATGCTCTCAAAATATTCGAAATATTGTCAAACTTTATTTGACATATTGATATTTGCAGGGTCATAGATTGATAACAGGATTGGGTGCTAGATCATGGTTTCTGCTAGAGATCTGCTCAACAGAAGAGATAATAAATAAATTGACGGATTCGTATACAGAAACAACTACAATGGGTACTTCTTAATGGTATTAAGTTTCACGAGGTGCTTGTATTTCGGCCAGTAATGAAGTAGTAATATTTGAATGCCTGATGCAGGGATGTTGAGAATTAAAATTGTCATCTTTAACCTGTCATCTTTTCGAACGATCAAAACGTAACTTCACATGTTAACCAAAGAACCGACGGCTAAGCCAGAGGAGTTGGAGGCCTGAAGGCATACCTGCATCAATGTCATATCGTTATTTTGATCGATTTCTTTTTCAGGTATGGAGGCAAAATTCAAGTGTTGCGAGGCAATCTGTAAAGCTCTTACCTCATTGTCTAAGTTTCCGAGTGATGCGTCTCTTTCTGGAACTGTCTCAAAGGTTTGTTTCTTTTCATTCATTTAAGACAAATGGTCGCTTTTCTTATATAAGTTATATTTCGTAATGCAGTTGCTGGAAGCGATTAAAAAGGGTCCTTATATTGTTAACGGGTGACTACGTGAAGCCCAGCCTGAAGACGCAACTGCAGACATAACTTAGGTTTTGTGATATCATGAAATGACTACATGTACAAATACACCTCTGAAAAACGAAAGGTGATCTGCTGTCCGATATTGCTTAATGGAAAAACAAGTAATGTGGAAATAATCAGTTGTATTTTAACAAACTCGGATAGCTTCGAAGTAGTCTAATTTATGTAAGAAATTGGATTCACACCATCTCGTTCCATATCGAGTGTTATGGCAAAATACACGGAGTTAGACAGGACTGTATAGTTTTTTCATATTCAGTTCGTTATAATTCACAAAATAAACATAAATAACAAATCTGATTTCAAAAATGGGATTGTGTAAAATGTGTTTTGTATTGCAAATTCCATTTAGTGTCAACCCAAACCTGAAGAAATACCCTCGACCAGAACACTCGCTTAAAATCTTAAATGGATCATTCTGCACAACCCAAACACTAACAGCGTTTAACTTGTCGAATCAGACCCGACCAGACAACCTTCTTAAGTAAATGGATACTAGATCAACGGGTAATTTGCAACCTCTTTGACCTGAATGTGACCCGCACAATTTTGGAAAGTTCAGTATTTATATCCTAAACATGAAATAGTATAATATCAAACATTAAATACAGAAAGGCGTGTTGCAAATTTCGGAGGGCGCTATAAAGATAAGCATTTAGAATTATCTTTAGAAATCAAAACAAAATTTAAAATGTGAGCTAAAAGTACATGGATAAGCATTTACATTTACTCGAGGATAAACTTTTTGGTTTCGAGTTATGACTATGACATGCTTTTGTAATCTCTATCATTCAGCTTAATGCTAATGGCTTCGACTAATAACTTAGTTCTTGGCTCCGAAACCATTCCCTTTGATATCATACCATTATAATACACCATTGCTTCCTCGAACCGTCCCTTTTCATATAACCCGTGAATCATAATAGTATACGATCTCTGATCCGGACCCAACCCTTTTCTCTCCATCTCGACCCACGTAGATCTCACCTTTTCTTCATCATCCCACCCCATAAAAAGCCGCAACAACAAATTATAAGTATCACCTAACATCTTACAACCACCTTTCTCCATAATTTCCAAAATCTTTAAAACTTCATCGGGCTTCTTTGCAGAGTTTAACAAGTACCCGTAAGTCCTAGCATTCGGTAAACAATCCCCACCCTTTTGATTCATCGAATCCAAAAGCTCGTTCACCTTTTCCATTCTTTGAATCTTGCAAAGGTGTTTTATCAAAGAGTTATAAGTAACAACATTTGGACTACAATCTTTTTCGTTCATTTCTTTAAATATTTCAAGAGCTTCAGGTATTCGTTTCTTGAAACATAATCCGTCAATAATACAATTACAAATCGTCACATCTGGTGTACAACCTTTTTCCCACATTGCTTGAAACAGCTTCACCGCCGTACTTATCTTCCCCGCCTTACTCAACGAATTAATAAAAATCCCATAAGTAAACTTATCCGGTTTATACTTAGACGCGATAATATCATTCCAAAACCTTTTCGCTTCACGTAAACTCCCCAAAACACACCATCCATTCAAAATAATATTCATCGTCTTTATATTATGCCGAAACTCATTCTTTTTCGAATGAAACAAAAACTCCGCTGCCTCAACATGTTTATACCGACACAACGACAACAAAAGCGTCTGAAAAGCGATCAAATCGAGCTCCATCCCAAATTCCCTCCTCTTATAAAAAAACTCAATAGCTTCCTCTATCATATGAGCTGCAGCATATCTATTCACCACAATCCCATAAGTTCTCTCATTAATCAAACTTTTATCTCTCTTAGACATTTCGTCGAGCACTTGGCATACTTCTTTAAACCGCTTCATTCGGCCTAAAATGTCGAGCATTTCGTTACAAGAACCTGTTTTTAATGCATACCCACTTGCATTACACACCCAGTTAAAAAATGTAAACGCTGGTTTCCAATCAGAGCGGTTTCGACGAAGTATGTTAAGTAGTAAATCTTCATTTAGTGACAGTTTAAGTTGAGTTAGAGCTTTTTCGATATCGGGTACTGGTTTCGGGTTGTTGAGTTGTTTGAGTAGGGATTGGACTTCGAGGGCTTTGATGTTTATGGATGGGTGATCATTGGTAATGGGGTTTTCGGAATCTTGATTAGTTTGATTGTGAAAAAAATTGAATCTTGATAAGGGTTTTTGGGTGATTTTGGAAAAGATTTGAAATTTGTGGGAATGAACGAATTGTCGAATTCTGGGTTGCATTTTTGAGCGGAATTCTGGGTTGCATATGTTTTAAAACTTCCCCCAAATAATAATTTGGATTTGATTATTATCGTGGTATCACGATTTACCTTATTTAATATGAAATTCACAAAGGTTTCGCGATCATGTAATGATTTCAATATTTCATATAACGATGACGGAAGGTCTTAATCCTTTTCCTTATTCTGATACTTAAAACTTTGTAGAACATTTTCTTTGTAGATATTTAGGTAAAAATATTTTAAGGTGATATATGATAACCGTTAGATTAGAGTAATAATGGTCATTCGTTTAAGAGACAAAAGACTTTATTAAAAGGGTTTATTTGGCCAAATCCAAATAGTTATTTGAACAATGTCATTAGGTCTCCATACTAAAACGAGTAGAAACCTAACATGAAAAAATAAACCAACTTGTTCCAAGTTTCATTAACGTGATGTTTTTACTAGTGAACAAAATCGCCCGTTCACTCGGTGACCGGTATCCTCACTTGTAGGTTGAAAAATTGGGGTTTGGATTATCGGCTTCATACTAAAAATTGTCATTTATAGGAATTTTCTTTAATTTGAACGTTTGAGTATAAGATCTAAGATAAACTTAACATCAAACAAGCAAAACAATATAATGAATAATCATAAGTAATAATTTATACAAACACAATAATAACTAACTGTATTTAAAAGGGAAAAAAAAAATATTATAATTTATACTGGTAAGGTCAAGTGTTAACCAACTCTTCTTAATCTACTCATTTATTTGGATAGTTGATATTTCCAAACAAATCCTCAAAAATACATCTAGTGTCTAGTTGTTTTATGAAGCACACATACAAAACTTTCAACATAAATAATTGAGAATTATAGCAAATACAACTTTTTAGGGAAACCGGTAACTTTGATGGTTTCGTTCTCGTCATGCAACTTCAAATGCATATTGAGGCAAAATTTGCCTTAGAAATTGAGGTTTCACATTTATCTTAAACATAAAATCTCACTGCCGAACATCGAAATATAGAATTTTAGAAAATACATTTTACATGCGCAAACAATTTATGTGGTATGGTTTGACTGTTAAACCCACCATCAAATAGCAAAACTACATCACTTTAACCTTCACTCAACCAAACATTAGATACAAAAATATATTTAAACTCGATTCATTCAAACTTTTATTAAAAGAAAACTTTGTTTGATCGATCTAAGAAATTGTCTACAAATATCTGAAACCAAGTGCTAACACCTAATAAAAATCTTTTGTGACTTGTGAACTATAACGAAAAAACGAAACATCTACCAAAGAAAAGTGCATCACAAGCCTCTCATCTAGACCACAAAAGCCTACTATTTTTGTTAAATTCCAAATAGAGAATGATGGAAAATCCATGAATAAAACTCGACAACAAAGCTATGCGAACATCCAAACCAACAGATAAAACATAACTACTTATTCACATTAAAAGCAGCGTAAAACCATAGAGTTGTAACAGTAAATCCCATAAACTCGAGGATTCTCGAACTTGGAGCCAAACACTTTCTATATCCGAACAACCGTAAGAACAATTGTGAACCATGAATAATGAACAATTGGATCTAAAATAGAGGGGTTACGACGTTACAAATCAACAACGGGCTTCGAAATAACTAGCAGGTAGTTGTTTTTGCAGGGATATGGGAGAACCCTCTGTAGACCTAGTCGGCTTCCTAGGGTGTCATACTTTCCTCAAAACGCGAGTAAACTTCATCCAAAGTCTGTATAAAACGAAATGGAGAATTGGTTTCATACTGAAAATAGTCATTTGTAGGATTTTTCAACTTAACATCAAACAAGCAAAATAAAAATGATTTGACTGGTTTAGTAAACTTCATCCAAAGTCTGTATAAAACGAAATGGAGATTGTTTTATTAAACATTTTCTTTATAGAATTTTAGAAAATACATTTACTTGCGCAAACAATTTATGTGGTATGGTTTGACTGTTAAACCCACCATCAAATAGCAAAACTACATCACTTTAACCTTCACTCAACCACAATTTATGTGGTATGGTTTGACTGTTAAACCCACCATCAAATAGCAAAACTACATCACTTTAACCTTCACTCAACCAAACATTAGATACAAAATATATTGAAACTCGATTCATTCAAACTTTTATAAAAAGAAAACTTTGTTTGATCGATCTAAGAAATTGTCTACAAATATCTGAAACCAAGTGCTAACACCTAATAAAAATCTTTTGTGGCTTGTGAACTATAACGAAAAAACGGAACATCTATCAAAGAAAAGTGCGTCACAAGCCTCTCATCTAGACCACAAAAGCCTACTATTTTTGTTAAATTCCAAATAGAGAATGATGGAAAATCCATGAATAAAACTCGACAACAAAGCTATGCGAACATCCAAACCAACAGATAAAACATAACTACTTATTCACATTAGAAGCGGCGTAAAACCATAGAGTTGTAACAGTAAATCCCATAAACTCGAGGATTCTCGAACTTGGAGCCAAACACTTTCTATATCCGAACAACCGTAAGAACAATTGTGAACCATGAATAATGAACAATTGGATCTCAAATAGAGGGGTTACGACGTTACAAGTCAACAACGGGCTTCGAAATAACTAGCAAGTAGTTGTTTGTGCAGGGATATGGGAGAACCCTCTATAGACCTAGTCGGCTTCCTGGGGTGTCATACTTTCCTCAAAAGGCGAGTAAACTTCATCCAAAGTCTGTATAAAATGAAATGGAGAATTGGTTTTATATAGAAAATAGTCATTTGTAGGATTTTTCTTTAATTTGAACATTTGAGTGTAATATCTAAGATAAACTTAACATCAAACAAACAAAATAAAAATGATGAACAACCACAAGTAATAATTTATACAAATACAATAATAACTAACAATATTTAAAAGAAAAAGGAAATATTGTGATTTATAGTGGTGGAGGTCGAGTGTTAACTAACTCTTCCTAATCCACTCATTGGACTTCATCCGAGAGTTTTCTTCACTAAAAGCGAGTTGTCTTCACTAAACGCTTCTTTTTGTTGATAGAAAACGAAATTGTTTAACACTTTGTTACTTACACAAATAGTAGGAACCAAACCAAAATACACCATGTTCCTTTCACAAAAGGTAGGAAACATTCCTAAGCTCACTTACACCCTAATAACAACGTTTCACTAGTTCGGTTACGCTTATAAGATTTTGATCTCACTAACCCCTCTCACTTGAACTCACGCAATCGCTACACACTAGCTCTGTAGACTTAGAAGATTTTACACTCTCACAATATTCTAACTTTCACTCTCGCTTAAACTCTGTACTAGTTTTGTAGACTTTCAAGTTTGAATACTTACTAAGAACAAAAGATAAAACAAATATCAAGATGCTCTTACGATGCAATCGTCTTATTTTTAAGAGATGAAAATGCAAAATTATAAGATTGTATTTGAGGAATTAGAAGTTTAAAAATCAAGGTGATAGAGGTTACTCTTAGTGGAATAGGTCTTGGGATATTTATAAGTATAGGTTGGAGACATGTATTTCACATTGCCTTCGGCCAACTTCGGGTGAATGATGTAAAAACGACGTAGGCTGGAGATGGATGTTGTTTGATGATGAACATGGATGTTACCAGCACTGTAAGCACTCAATCGGTAAAGCTAAGAATGCTAGATCTTTAGTGTTTATATTGAACCTGCGTGCTAAACAACTCGTAGAGTCGGGTCTCGGGTGTGATTAAGAGACGAATAATGAAAGAACTCATCATGTTGGGGGTGATTAAAAGAAGAATTAAAGAAATATTTATGTCGAAGACAAAATGATGAAGTTTAAGTATGAACATCGAGATAACAACACTTTTGATAAACGAATTTGCCACCTTGGCAATCCTAGAGTTTACCATTGAAGTATGTACTTCAAATAAAGAAAATAAGAGTTTTTTTTTCTTTTTCTTTCTTCTTTTACAAAAGCAATTTATTACGAACTCACTATTATATATTTGTGTCGAATAAAACTCGAATCCTCGACTTCAAGTGAGTATTAACAGCAAATTCGTCAGTTAAATCAAATTATTTGTTTTTGACTCACCATACCCACTTTTCTCCTTTTCACAAAACATTTTATATCATATATAGTTAAAAGAGAGTTGGTTGATTCATAATCTTTTCATGTTTCATTAGAATAAATATAAATATAAATATATATTTAATAGTCAACTTATGATATCAATCATATATCATTGTTGCTAATAAAACAGCACACACAAATTTTTCATCAGTTTTTTTTATTTGACTTGATTTGACTCGAGCTTGTTCGAATTTATAACATATCAACTCAGTGACCTCGTGTATGTAGCTAGAGCTACAATTGAAACTTCTATCGAGTTATTAGAGATGAACTTGACTTGATCTCATATAGAGTCGAACTTTATCGAGCTCTGGTATTGAGCTTGAATCAAGATTGTTTTATTAAACATGATTGTGACGAGCAATTTGGAGGTATTCTTGCTAACAAATCGACAAGCATGCATTATATACAAAACGGTTTGATCTATTAAATTAGTTTGAATGTAATCTTATGTCATGAGTTCATTTCCATGCCCTAATCGTAATAAACTGATGATAATTTTCATAAATCTAAATACCACATCCTCCGTATATACATACTATGTATTTTTTTTCTTTCTGAAACGTTAAAAGTTATATATACGTTGAGCGTATAGTAGAACTGAACCAATACTATTACACGAACTAATTTTAAATCACAAAAAGACTTCATTGCACGCCTGTGATCAAGCCCATGTTGATAAATCACCCAAATATCTTAAAGAAAACACTACTTCAAAAATTTGACTATAGACCAAGTCATTGAAACTTAGTTGCAGTATTAGGCGAGTCAACAGACCACTCTTTTGATCTTTCAAACTCAGCCAGGCTCCACATATCCGAGTCACTTTCATCTTTTGGGCTTCATCAGAGCAGTCAAGTAATGCTCCTTTAATTCTCCTTTTTCTTAATGGCTTAAGAGGGTGTTCGGGATTGCATAAAAATAAGTAAGCTCATATAACATTGGATTTAAATTCCACCTAAGGTGCTTATTTTTAAGCATTTCTAAAGAGAGGTGTTTGAGTTTAATATAATAATAAAATAAAATAAAAGTTTTGATAATCACAACAATATATGTTGTGGTTAATTAATCTTTACATGCATTATTTTGATATACATCGGATAAACAGCCCTCATGCATTGGTGGATGTCATCTCCTATAGTCATGAAATATAAGTTTTTATGTGTGGTTTTACGTTTTAGCAACAATCCCTAAGGTTTTCGTTATCAATTCTCTTTATAATATATAGTATATAAATAATATAATAAAAACGTTATAAAAGTTGTGACTAAAAAGATTAAATATCATTTCTTGTAAGTTGTAACTTGATTAAAACCACTAGTGCATTTTACGAAAGGTTATGCTAACAATGGACCTCATTTTATTGTTTAACAACCAACTTTTATTAATATACTCCAACGATTTCTCAAAAAATCAACTTTATTAGTTGAAATTTTGAAAATGCGGATGGTTATTGAACTTCGAAATTTTCTTATAGTCAATTTTAATTGGTTATAAAATTCGAAAAATATATGGATGGTTAATTTTATTGTAAAAAAATTGTTGTTTTATAAGAAGTAAAATTCTACGAAAATGGTTCTTAATAATAGCATGAGAGTAATTATTAACAAAATTCTTATACAAAACATAAAATGTTTGTGTTGTTAAACTGTTTTCATATTTATGAAGACTCGTGAATAAATAACTAGTAGAAATTCTTTCGTATTTGGAGTGAATGCAATAAACTCTCGCCACCGAAAGTAATGGGGGGCACCGCCCACTTACTTGCATTTTAACTCCCAATTTGGCGGCATGCTTATTTTAGAATGCTTTTAGTACGAAGCTTTTATGAGGTTATAAAAGCGTTCGCAATTATAACATCGAAACTCTTCGTGTTATTATCACGTCAGCATAACTCAACTCATAACATAATACCAAAAATATCCTTCAATCATAACAACCCACCTATTTATATTAAACTTTATAAATATTAGTTAAAAAAATAATAATAAAATAAAATAAAATTACATAACATGCGTTACGTATGTAAAGCGGTCTTCATAACACAAGTCATAACACGGCTCGGCCAGCCATATCTCAAGTTATGGAGGCATAACACAGACCATAACACAAGCTATAACACAGACCATAACGCAGGGCCGGGAGCGCTTTAAGTATTTACTTTTAAAATTAAAATTTCATATTAGATAGTTTGGCAGCAAGATCTTTAATTTTTAAATTTAAAAGAAAAAAAACCTTAAATTAAAAGTCATTTCAAAGAGTTTGTCACTTTTATAAAATAAAAATCTATTTTCCAACATTAAAGTATAACCTATAGTTACAACTTCTACTTCATTTACGCAAAACACACTTTTAAAGAAAATGAAGAGTAGGTTAATTAATTAGATTGTATTTGTACAATACTCATATGATGATGTGGTGGAACGAAGTCTTATATGGGATAAATTATATTAAAATATGTTACTCCGTACTCCGTACATCTTTTTATATAAAAGATAAACACATAAAATTAATCTTAAATTTAAGTTTAAATTGTATTTTAATATTAGTACTGAATAACTATGAATTATTGGGTATTTTTGAAAGTTTAGTAATTATATAAGTTGGTAAATTTTTGAGAAGAAAAGAAAAAGTATATTTTCATATGAGAAATGATATACAAACAAAAACTTTACAAAATCTTACATACAAAATGAGTTGTCATTTTGTGAATGGTGAAAAAGAATAGGAGAGATAATGAGTGCTTTTATGTGATTGGTCACATATCAATAACTACCCATTTTGTATGTAACTTTTTGTAAACCATTTGTATATGTGTAGCATTCATCTTTTCGTATTTAATTCTTAGCATTAAAGAAAGACCTCAAATTGATATAATCATTGTTTTATTATCAAGGTTGCAATGATATAAGGATGGGAAACTTATATATTATTAATTTATTTATAAGGACAAAACTAATTAGACTTAGAATCATAGGTTTAATTTTAAGCACTTGTTTGTATTGAATTTCGATTTTGAATCTACTAATATCTTATATAAATAAAATCCATAATCGCATGTCCTCTAAACGGGTAAACTAAAAAGAAAAAATATTCAGACTATCTAATAATTCGAGTTATTTTAACAGTGATTTACGTGTTGCAACCGATATTCATAATAATGTGGATGTATGCAAACTTTTCTCTCATCAAGAAGGTTTAAATACGAGGGTTTTTGCAAACTAACCGAACATTTACCACTTTATCATCTTAGGATTGGTTCTTATATTGTTGTTGTGTTTTACGCAACTATTCAAGTGGATGTTTGGTTGCCTTGTTTCTCTTCGCAACTTTTTGTTCCTACTTAATACTTCTTGTATATTTTGGTTATTAATTAAAATTCTCTTTTCTATTTAAAAATAAATATTTCATTCTTTTGATGTTTTTTAAATATAAGTACTTAATTCATAAATGAAATGAAATAATTGTATTAAATATTTATTTATTAAAATTCTCATTTCTATTCAAAAGAAAAAAAACCATTGAGTTGATGTATTTTACATATAAGTAGTAAATTTATAAATGAACTAATTATATTAAGTAAATTGTTAATTAGCGTTTGGGAGGATCTTAAAATATTAGATTTCAAAGTTCTTTATTTTTTTTTAATTTAAATCTATTACCTTATTTTTAGACATGAGATTAATACATATTAATTCATCTTATTTAAATTTAAATTTAAATTATATTTTAATATTACAAGCGAATAAATATAAATGTGTATATTTTAAAAAGTTTAATAGTTGTTAGTAATAACAATAAGAAGGAAATGAACTAGACTTTACTCATCTTCATACATAATTTTCATTAAGAAAAAAAGATATATGAACACGGTCAATAGGTTGTTATCATGGTTGCAATAATACAAGAATTGGCATTACTTTTAAAGACGAAATTGATTAGATTTAAGAATCATAGGTTTAGTTACTTGATTGTATCAAAGTTCGATTTTAAAACTACTAATTATTTTATACAAAAAAAAAATCATAATTTTCATGACTTGTAAACACTTATACCAAGAAATATATGTGTTCAGACTATCAAACGAAGTGAGTTATTTTAACTATGACGTACTTCTTGTAGCCGATATTAATGTAGTTGTATGCAAACTTATCTAACCAAAAAAGTTTGCAACTTTTGGTTGTTATTGCATACTTCTTTTTTATTTTGGTTATTAATTAAAGATTTTGGTTATGAATTTCCTAAAGTTAATTAATAAATGAACTAATTGTATTAAGTAAATTGTTAATTAGTATTTTGTCACGTCCCGCCCGATTTTACGAGGTTAACCAGGAGTCCGGATTGTTCTACACTTGACTAGAAGATTTAGTGGAATTCTATGGAGGGTGCAAGAAGGTCTTGGAAGCTCTTGGAAGATGTTGGAAGCCATGGAAGGTCATAGAAACTCTTAGAAGCCATAGAATCTTTCCTCCATAGAAAAGTGTAGAATTGTACATACCCTAGATGAGTAGCAAAATAGGGGAGACCTCATTTGGTCAAACCATCTCACAATTCACTTGTAATCTTCTCTTGTAAAGTTCTCTCTAGCAATACAAAGTATTTCCTCATTTCACTTGTGTTCCTTTCTTTCTAGTTGCCTAGATCGTTGAGTGTTCGAGCAAGGCTGACTTAGTAGAGACTAAGTGCCGCACGAAAGACCCTTATCGAGATAAGTCCATGACAAGTGGTATCAGAGCGAGTCGATTCAAGGCGATGGCGAACGAAACCGAGAAGAATGGTGCTAGTGGAAGTGTGGTTGTTGACGAGAACCGGGGTCGAGACGATACGCGTCAAAATCCCAAGAAGAGAGGTGCGTCAAAGGACGTTGTGGCAGGTTTGGATAAGCGAGTAGCGGGTGTTGAGACATCCATGGGGGAGTTAAAGACCCAAGTTGAGGGATTGGAAGGTTTAGACTCCGACTTTGAGAGTATGAAGGAGGACTTTTGAGTAGCCCTCAATACTCTTAGTGGCGACTTGAAGCGCGAGATCCATGACTTAAGAGATTCCTTCATGGGCGAGATCACGGAGATACGAGAGGAGTTTGGGGAAGAGGTCTTTACACTTCATCAAACCATCGAAGACTTGCAAGCGGATATGGCGTTGTGCAACCGGTCCTTGGCTAGTGGAGGCGGCAACACTAATCATGGACCAAAGTTGGATGTTCCTAAACCATCACCGTTCGTTGGAAAGCGAGAGGCTAGGGCGGTTGCTGATTTCTTGTGGGAGATGGAACAATACTTGGAAGGTGTCAATGTGGTGGACGATGCTTCCAAGATCAAGATGGCGACCCGATACTTGAAGGACACCGCAGAGTTATGGTGGAGACGTCGGCATGGAGATATCGAGCGAGGTACGGTTACTATCGATACTTGGGTTGATTTTGTGGCAGATTTCAAGAAGCAATTCTATCCGGAGAATGCTAAGAACGAAGCGAAGAGTCGGCTTCGAAAACTCAAGCAATCCGGAACGATACAGGAGTACTTCAAGGAATTCACCACACTTGTCTTGGAAATTACGGAATTCTCCGACCAAGACTCTCTCTTTTACTTTCTTGATGGTTTCCAAGGATAGGCTAAGACGGAGTTGGATCGACGCGGATTTCAAGATCTTGCTATGGCTATTTGTAACGACCTAAAACTAGAAAAAAGACTATATTTATAATCAATTTTAGTCAAGGGACTATTTGTGTTAATACTTCAAACTATAGGGTTATATATGTAAATTTGTAATAAAATCTATATAACTTAAGGAATAGGAAACAAGTGACTTGTAGTATTGTTTCTTTTCTTCTTGTTCACCGCCAAAGCAAAATCAAGAAAGAATATAAGTTTTAGTCGGCTAATCTTTCGGCGGCGATTCGGTGTTCATTTTTCGTCGGATAAATAAACGGAAAGCATATTTGTGCTCCTGGTGTCGAGGGGATCATTTCGGTATAAGCGAAAGTTAGTTTCGCGGTGGTTCATTTCGGAGTCATTCTTAGCCGTATTTTATAGGCTCAGGTAAAACTCGTTTAAAGGAGCTGATTTATAAGTTGTTATTGATTTATATGATATTGGGATATTTGTTGAGTTTGGTTAAGTTTGGAAAAACTGTAATTTGGTATTCTTTTTTTTGGATATTATGAGGCGGTTGAGCTTAGCCAGCCGGTGGCTGGTAGGCCGAATGGTATATATTAGTGTTGATTTTATAAGTGTAGGTAATGAGGTGTTATAACGATGTTTTTAGTTTCGCTAATTTAGTATAAGAGATTATTTAATCGTAATCCTTTGGGTTGAGTTCGGACAAAAGTAACATAGTGTTGATAAATGTTACGTTGAGCAGGATTGCGTTAGAGTTTCGATCAAGAGAAATAGCTTGGGAGCTTAAAGCGGGAATGAGGTGAGTATTCAGTTTTTAAAACTCGAGCAAGAGATAAAAAGGGTTTTAATTAAGTGTCTTGTGAAATGTAAACCGAGTTTTACAAAGAGTAATTGAGAGACGAAAAATGTGTTTTACAATGAGTATTCGAGAAATGTAAACCGAGTTTACAAAGAGTGTTTGGGAAATGTAAAATGAGATTTTACAAAGTGTTTTGTTAGAGGGCTTATAAATAATGTTATAAGAAGAGTCACAAGAGAAAAGAGTTACGCCATGGGTTGTCTCGAGTTAATTACATTTGTGTGTTTAGTAGTGTATTTTTACTTTACTAAATGTTGAGTTTATTGCATGTGTATTTATTGCAATAGAGTTATGTGTTGAGTTTATTGCATGTGTGTTTATTGCAATAGAATTATGTGTTGAGTTTATTCCATGTGTGTTTATTGCAATAGTGTTGAATGCTTATTTAGTATACTTTGGAGATCATTTTGCATGTGTGTTTAGTGCAAAAGAGTTATATATTGAATTTATATTGCATGTGAGTTTATTGCAATAGAGACCCATAATTGTGACCCTAGCATGCTGTGCCTGGGTAGGAATGGGTAGAAGCTACTCATTTTATCAGTGATTGTGACCTAGTAGAGTTGAAACTAGGTAAGAGAGTGGCTAGCCAAACAGTGACGTATTCAATTCTAGACTCTTGGATACACCGTGGTATTGGGACATGTGTCTCGTACTGGAGTGACATATTTGACAGCGAGCGATTCCTGTCTACCGTAGGGTTTAAACGGACTTATGTCACGTTGGACTGAATAGAAGTGGATAGTGCCCGACTGAGACGCGGTGTCATGAGTCGCTTCTATTACCTCCTAAACGGCAAAGCAATCGTTGACTGACGGTTGTGGATTCGGATTTGCGAAAGTAGCATATGAGTTATTATAATAAATAGGAGTCGCGACCTAGTTTATTATATTATTGTCGTATGCACGAGTAGCTAATAATGGGGATCCCTTGGATTGTGAGTTTATATCTAAGGAACTTGAGGTTGAGACTAGAGACTGGGACATATAGAGACTTGAGGATTAATGCATAGAGTTGATTATAGAGTTTAATCAAAAGTGTTACATGCATTTAATCATAATTATGTGTTATTGTGAACTTTTCGGACGGACAAGGGTTGGGAACTTGAGACGTGTTTAGTTATTATAAACCTGTTTTATAATATTTTATTACCTTGATTACTCGCCAGCTTTGCTGATACCTCTTTTTCAAAATGTGTATTTTGTTCGTAGGCAGCTTAGCAGGAGTTGACTTGGTGAGCAGGTTTTGTGGGGGTAGTTACCTTTCTTTTTGAGACTTGTATTCTACGCCACGTGTTGAGTAAAAATCTTATATATATAAAGTTTTAAAGTAAATATATCACGTAACTATAATGTAATATTTTGAAGGTGTTTTTAGAGTAACTCGAGGTTTCTATTTAGAACCGCAATTGTGAAACTAAAATGTTTTGTTAATTACATTTTGCGCATTTACTCTGATAAAGTGAAAAGTTTTTGAAAATCGAGAATTTTGGAAATCACGGCGTTACAAGTTGGTATCAGAGCCGCGTTGCGAGTGAATTGAGTACAAAGACCAGTACTTAATCTCGCAAAAGAAGCGGTTCGCATAAGAGACCCTGCCTACCTTAGGATGGGGATGGGAATGTGTGAAGAGTGTTATTTGAGTATATTTATTATTTATTCTTGTTTTATTGTAATTAATCGAACAACCCATTTTGGCAATCAATCAACGAGGTGATTGATACGGAGAGACTAGTGACTCATAGTGAGCCTGTTCAACGTGGACATGGGGTGTTTGAGGCATCTTCAGAGATTAATATAGGAGCGAATTCCGTGCAGAGATTAAATTCGAGTACGCATTAGAGAGAAAGAGTGTATATACTGCTTATAGTATTGTTAGTGCTTTAAGGATCGCTCATTTAGAGGATCCGTTATTAGAGACGAGATGCATGATACTGTGAGAATATATGGGACTATCGGGGGTCACAATAAGACTATCCGATTTGAGAAAGAGTCTAAGACTGCGAGTAGAGTGTACCAGTCGAGAGTTTAAGTGTTATGTGTGAATAAGAAAAGTGATTTTCTTAAGATTTTTGTGAATTACAATCCTTTGAGCTACAAAGGATGAGCGGATTTTTTAATCTGCATGTGGTGGATTCGAGAAATGGAATCGACTTTTGATTCAGGTGACCTTGTTGAGGGTCAGATGTTGATTTATATTGTTTGAATATTAGAGGGTGAGGCTTTGGACTAACGAGATTCAGTCAATCAGTGTTTGTCAACTAGGATCTGTAGTCAGTTGACTTGGATTAGATTGTGGAGAAGAAAGAATTTGAATTTTTTAGTGGAACTTCTCATAAAAAGTGAATCGTGGTAATTAGGAAAATCGGAAAAAAAGAAATAATGATTTTGTTAATTTGTCAATCTGCACATCAGGGTCGGTGCAGTAAGGCAACCGTGAAGAGTGTGGAATGTGGAAAAATTAAGGCATTATTCCAGTGAGTGAGGGTTGAGGGAAAGCAGTTATTTGTTTTAATTGATAGGAACTAGATCTTAATTTTATTAAGTGCGAAGCATAGGGCGGCTAATATTCGAATTGGGAATGAGAACAATGATCTGAAGTTTGCTGTTAGGGTTTTGCCATAACTGTCAGGAAGGCATGACGAGATGATGAGTTGATTTTTTTCGAATTTCTATTGTTAACTCTTTACCCTCAAGTGTATGATTCGATTATAGTGCTAGTAGGTCTTTTTTGTTTTAACCTTTAGTGCTAAGTTTATTGTATCTAGTGATTTGTTAGTACATGCTTTGGAGAGGGAGATTGTGGTAGGAAAATTAGTAGAAGTACATAAGGTATTTTCTATTCTGTAATTGTGATTGACGGAATAGAGTTTCGTGTATATTTGATTTCTATCGAACATGAGGAATTTGATGCGATTATTGGCATGGATTTGTTGGAAATTCGTAACGAAATTTTGTGTTCTAAAGAGTTGGTAAGAATTCCGTAAGAGTAGGAATTATGTGTTTACATACGAAGAGACTAATAGTGACGGTACGTAATTAGTAAGCGTCAATAGAAATGTTATGTAATGCTTATGGTATAAGTTGTGTAACTTAAGAGATAGCGGAAAGATTGAAAGTAATAAAGGCGGTTGATGACTATGCAAATGTTTTTATGAGGATTAACATGGTCTGCCGTTAATTTGGGATATAGTGTTTTCGATATAATATGTTCCGGATGTAACACTTATTGTTAAGGCTTCTTGTTTTTTAGTACGGTAAGAGATTAAAGAGATGATGGCATAATGGACATGTGCATCGATTATATAGAGAGTTTAATAATTGAACGATTAAGAGTATATACCTTCCTCCGAGAATTGGCAATTTAATAGATTAACTTTAGGGAGCTCGTTATTTCTCTGAGATTGAATTGAGGTTAGTATATTACCATATCTGATTTAGAGAGTGAGATAATCCTAAAGCAGCGTTGGAATATGTTGTGGGCATTGCTAATTTGTAGTGATGTAATTTGGAATAACGAATGCACCAGTTGTGCTTATGGATTTTATGAATCGAGTATGTAAGTTTTTTTTTTCACGACAAGTCTAATATTGTTTTATTGAAGATATATTCTAGAAATGAGGAAGATAATTGATGTCCTTTGTGTGAGGTTTTAGAAACACTTAGTGTAGAGAAACTTTTGTTAAAGAACGAAATTATTGTTGTCTTTTGCGAGGAACTTTAGAAATACCAATTGAAATTTGTAACTTTTTGAGTTTCGTAGATTATTATAGACTGTTTGTAAAAGACTTTTCCAAGATAGTTTTGGTTGTAACTAAGTTAACCAAGAAAATAAGCCTTTTTACTTGGACTGGGGATAAGAATTAGCCTTTTAATTAAAGGTCGTGGAAAAGGGTTATCCGGTTAATGATCTGGAGTTAGCTGTAGTGATTTTAGTGTCACAGATCTAGTGTTATTAGTTGTTTGGTACCAAGTGTATTATCCATATAGATCACAAGAGTTAGTAAAGCATTCAGAATCATAAAGTGTTATATATCCGTAAGGGAATAGGGGTAGAGTGATTAAGTGATTAGATTTGTGATGTTGGTTACCAAAGCCAATTTGGTGGATGATGCGTAGAGTCGGAAAGAACCGATACCGTCTTATAGACCTCGGCCAATTAGTTTAGTTGTTGTGCCAGATGTTTTGGAGCAGATTAATATTGCACAACACGGAGAGTTGAAAAGGAAAGGATTAAAATGAGAGAGAATTATGATATCGAGAAAACTTAGAGAAAACAAGGATAATCTATAAGTGTAATAGGATTTAATATCCTAAGAGTAGTGATATGCATGAGATACTCTTGCAAGATTCGCATAGATCTAAATATTTTATTCTTCCAGGGAACACGAAAGTGTACTGTGATTTAAAATTTAGGTATTAGTGATTTGGAATGAAATCGAAGATAAAGTGTGTAACTTGTATTGGGTTAAGACAATATATTAAAACCCGAATAGTGAATTGCATCAAACTTAGAACTTTGACGTGGGAATGTGATAACATTAAGATGGATCTTGTTATTGAATTACAAGATTGTCAAGCGTAATGATCTGATTTGGTTTATAGTCTATCTATTGACTAAGAGTGCTTAGTTTCTAGCCACTAAAGAGAAAGAGAAATTGTGACTAGGTATAGTATTCGATTGTTTATTATTTTGACTAGAGACGATAGAGTTCCAACATGATATGTGGGGATGACTATAGGAGACTTGAGTATAAGAATATATCTGAGCACCGGTTATCATTCGTAATGAATAGACAAAGTGAGAGGACTACTCAAATTTAGATATGTTAAAAACTTGTGTAACAGAGTATGGGAATAGTTGAGACCGTATTTTCCCGTTAAGAAGAGTTTGCATGTGATAATTCGTATCATTCTAGTGTCGATATGGAAATGAGAAGAAGTGTCGTTCTCCCACTAGAGGGTTAGAACCAGGAGAATATTTTGGGTTGGAGAATTTTCTGATGACATCCAACAAGGTTGTTGTAGATCGGAATAACTTTTGAGTGACTCGTGAAGGAAGGTTTAGACTCCGACTTTGAGAGTATGAAGGAGGACTTTTGAGTAGCCCTCAATACTCTTAGTGGCGACTTGAAGCGCGAGATCCATGACTTAAGAGATTCCCTCATGGGCGAGATCACGGAGATACGAGAGGAGTTTGGGGAAGAGGTCTTTACACTTCATCAAACCATCGAAGACTTGCAAGCGGATATGGCGTTGTGCAACCGGTCCTTGGCTAGTGGAGGCGGCAACACTAATCATGGACCAAAGTTGGATGTTCCTAAACCATCACCGTTCGTTGGAAAGCGAGAGGCTAGGGCGGTTGCTGATTTCTTGTGGGAGATGGAACAATACTTGGAAGGTGTCAATGTGGTGGACGATGCTTCCAAGATCAAGATGGCGACCCGATACTTGAAGGACACCGCAGAGTTATGGTGGAGACGTCGGCATGGAGATATCGAGCGAGGTACGGTTACTATCGATACTTGGGGTTGATTTTGTGGCAGATTTCAAGAAGCAATTCTATCCGGAGAATGCTAAGAACGAAGCGAAGAGTCGGCTTCGAAAACTCAAGCAATCCGGAACGATACAGGAGTACTTCAAGGAATTCACCACACTTGTCTTGGAAATTACAGAATTCTCCGACCAAGACTCTCTCTTTTACTTTCTTGATGGTTTCCAAGGATAGGCTAAGACGGAGTTGGATCGACGCGGATTTCAAGATCTTGCTATGGCTATTTGTAACGACCTAAAACTAGAAAAAAGACTATATTTATAATCAATTTTAGTCAAGGGACTATTTGTGTTAATACTTCAAACTATAGGGTTATATATGTAAATTTGTAATAAAATCTATATAACTTAAGGAATAGGAAACAAGTGACTTGTAGTATTGTTTCTTTTCTTCTTGTTCACCGCCAAAGCAAAATCAAGAAAGAATATAAGTTTTAGTCGGCTAATCTTTCGGCGGCGATTCGGTGTTCATTTTTCGTCGGATAAATAAACGGAAAGCATATTTGTGCTCCTGGTGTCGAGGGGATCATTTCGGTATAAGCGAAAGTTAGTTTCGCGGTGGTTCATTTCGGAGTCATTCTTAGCCGTATTTTATAGGCTCAGGTAAAACTCGTTTAAAGGAGCTGATTTATAAGTTGTTATTGATTTATATGATATTGGGATATTTGTTGAGTTTGGTTAAGTTTGGAAAAACTGTAATTTGGTATTCTTTTTTTTGGATATTATGAGGCGGTTGAGCTTAGCCAGCCGGTGGCTGGTAGGCCGAATGGTATATATTAGTGTTGATTTTATAAGTGTAGGTAATGAGGTGTTATAACGATGTTTTTAGTTTCGCTAATTTAGTATAAGAGATTATTTAATCGTAATCCTTTGGGTTGAGTTCGGACAAAAGTAACATAGTGTTGATAAATGTTACGTTGAGCAGGATTGCGTTAGAGTTTCGATCAAGAGAAAGAGCTTGGGAGCTTAAAGCGGGATTGAGGTGAGTATTCAGTTTTTAAAACTCGAGCAAGAGATAAAAAGGGTTTTAATTAAGTGTCTTGTGAAATGTAAACCGAGTTTTACAAAGAGTAATTGAGAGACGAAAAATGTGTTTTACAATGAGTATTCGAGAAATGTAAACCGAGTTTACTAAGAGTGTTTGGGAAATGTAAAATGAGATTTTACAAAGTGTTTTGTTAGAGGGCTTATAAATAATGTTATAAGAAGAGTCACAAGAGAAAAGAGTTACGCCATGGGTTGTCTCGAGTTAATTACATTTGTGTGTTTAGTAGTGTATTTTTACTTTACTAAATGTTGAGTTTATTGCATGTGTGTTTATTGCAATAGAGTTATGTGTTGAGTTTATTGCATGTGTGTTTATTGCAATAGAATTATGTGTTGAGTTTATTCCATGTGTGTTTATTGCAATAGTGTTGAATGCTTATTTAGTATACTTTGGAGATCATTTTGCATGTGTGTTTAGTGCAAAAGAGTTATATATTGACTTTATATTGCATGTGAGTTTATTGCAATAGAGACCCATAATTGTGACCCTAGCATGCTGTGCCTGGGTAGGAATGGGTAGAAGCTACTCATTTTATCAGTGATTGTGACCTAGTAGAGTTGAAACTAGGTAAGAGAGTGGCTAGCCAAACAGTGACGTATTCAATTCTAGACTCTTGGATACACCGTGGTATTGGGACATGTGTCTCGTACTGGAGTGACATATTTGACAGCGAGCGATTCCTGTCTACCGTAGGGTTTAAACGGACTTATGTCACGTTGGACTGAATAGAAGTGGATAGTGCCCGACTGAGACGCGGTGTCATGAGTCGCTTCCATTACTTCCTAAACGGCAAAGCAATCGTTGACTGACGGTTGTGGAGTCGGATTTGCGAAAGTAGCATATGAGTTATTATAATAAATAGGAGTCGCGACCTAGTTTATTATATTATTGTCGTATGCACGAGTAGCTAATAATGGGGATCCCTTGGATTGTGAGTTTATATCTAAGGAACTTGAGGTTGAGACTAGAGACTGGGACATATAGAGACTTGAGGATTAATGCATAGAGTTGATTATATAGTTTAATCAAAAGTGTTACATGCATTTAATCATAATTATGTGTTATTGTGAACTTTTCGGACGGACAAGGGTTGGGAACTTGAGACGTGTTTAGTTATTATAAACCTGTTTTATAATATTTTATTACCCTGATTACTCGCCAGCTTTGCTGATACCTCTTTTTCAAAATGTGTCTTTTGTTCGTAGGCAGCTTAGCATGAGTTGACTTGGTGAGCAGGTTTTGTGGGGGTAGTTACCTTTCTTTTTGAGACTTGTATTCTACGCCACGTGTTGAGTAAAAATCTTATATATATAAAGTTTTAAAGTAAATATATCACGTAACTATATTGTAATATTTTGAAGGTGTTTTTAGAGTAACTCGTGGTTTCTATTTAGAACCGCAATTGTGAAACTAAAATGTTTTGTTAATTACATTTTGCGCATTTACTCTGATAAAGTGAAAAGTTTTTGAAAATCGAGAATTTTGGAAATCACGGCGTTACACTATTGCTAATGCAGAGGCTTTGATTGACTTTAGCACGAGGAGGGACTCGTCCAAGCCAAAATATCAGAGGGTGAACCATGAGAAAGGTGGGGGATAAAAGAATGTTGAACCAAAGGTCGATAATGCACGTAAACCACTCACCAAAAAGGATAAAAATGTGAAGACGAGTTACAAGAGTGGTGGATGCTTCATATGTGATAGATCTCATAGAGCTAGAGATTTCCCGAAGAAAGCAAGCCTCTATAGGATGTCGGCTCATGAAGAAGAAGGCGCGAGTGACGGTGGAAGCATGGGTTCGATGAGGATCTTGAATGCAATCAAGGAAAAGACGGAGGTGCCGAAGGTTGTAGGGAAGGGCCTACAATATGTCGAAGCAATCATCAACGGTGTTAACGTACGAGCTCTTGTTGATTCCGGTGCGACTCATAACTTTGTGGCGGTTGATGAAGCTAAGCGGCTAGGGATTAACGCTACAAAGGGAAGTGGTACGATTAAGGCGGTAAATTCACCGGCCAAGCCAATTCATGGAGTGGTCAAAGATGTTCGAGCGAAGATAGGAGAATGGGAAGGGACGATTGATTTGTCGGTGGTCCCGATGGACAACTTCAAATTAGTTCTTGGGTTGTAATTTCTCGATAAGGTACGAGCTTTCCCTATGCCGTTTGCTAATTCTTTATGTATCCTAGATGGTGGAAAGACTTGCATGGTGAACACGGAGCGGGATGCCAAGAGTGGATCGAAGACCCTTTCGGCCATGCAATTCCAGAAGGGATTTGTTGGGAAAATCAACGATTTAACCCAAGTTAATAAATCTGTTTATTAAAGTCTTAGTCTCAGTGATTTGAGTCTGAGTGACTCTGAGTCTGAGTGACTAAAAGCAACTAAGGCATTATGGAGCTGACTACTCAGCTTCATAAAGAAACGTAATGCTTTAATTTAGGTATGTTAGTTAGATAAAATCTTCTATCCTTTTAGAAGATTTACTAAGATTCATACTTATCAAGCTCACTATTATTGTGTATAAATAGTGAGCTTGAACTTTGTAATCGTTGCACCTTTTGAAGAAATATAACTAAGTGTTATTTTCATTGTTTCGTTATTATATTTCCGCTATAATAAACTAAGAAACTGAGAACTTAATTGATTCGTGATAATTAACGTTTAAGTACTAATTTGTTATTGATTAGCTAGTATTTGGGATCTTATTGAGACCTAATAACTGGTATCAGAGCAAATAAGTTTTATATTTTAATAAATTTACCAATCTTAAACGATCAATACATAAAATCTCAAATACAATGTCATCATCATCATCAAACACACCTGCTATGGCTGGAAAAGGTATTCCCATTTTCAGTGGCCACAACTTTGCTCACTGGAAACTTAAAGCTGAGTGGCATCTGTCCGGAATTCATGAAGAGATGTTGAGAACTGTAACGGATGGACCAATCATTCCAGGAAAGCACATTGATGAGCTCAAAGAAGGAGACAAAGTTGTCCAACGTGCAAGGTGGGTTCAAACTCCCAAATCACAGTGGACAGATGTAGACAAACTACTCTTTAATCTGGATCCAAAAGCAAGAAGCATTCTAGGTAATGCTGTATCTGAACAAATATTCTCCAAGATTGCTGGATGCAGAACTGCTAAAAGAAATATGGGATACTTTAATAGTATCTTATGAAGGAGTCCCAATAGTAAGAGAACAAAGGCTAAACAGTCTGATTAGAAATTATGAAAATTTCTATGCAAAAGACAAAGAAACCTTAGTTGACGTGCATACAAGATTCCAAGTATTGTTGAATGATCTTTCAGCCTTAGGAATGATGAAAGAAGATGATGAAATCTGCAAGAAGTTTGTTGACATCTTGCCCAATAAATTTGAATCTGTTATTACATCTCTTGTGGTCAGTGAAAAATTGTCCACCTACAAGCTGCCTGGTCTCTTTGGATTGTTGCTGAATTTTGAAGAAGCTCAAGAGAGGAAAAAGATTAACACAAGAAGGACCACAAGAGATCCAGAAGCTGCATTAGTTGCTACCAGCAAAAGGAATAAAGAAATTTATTCTAAAGCTGACTCATCTGAATCTGAGTCACACTCAGACTCAGAATCTGACGATGAATCTGAGGTCAAGAAACTGAAAAGTCAGCTTGCTTTGTTGACTATGAAGCTTGAACAGAAAACAGGCTACAAAGGAAAGAAACCTTTCGATCGGAAGAAGGTGAAATGCTTCAAATGCAATGAATATGGTCACATGGCTGCTGACTGTAAAGTAAAGAATGCTCAGACTGAACACATGGACGAGGTTGCTGAGAGGGCCCAAAGATACCGAAAGAAGTATCTTAAGTACAAGAAAGGAAACAGTTCAAACACACAAAAGCCTCAAACTGAGCAAAAGGCATTCTTTGCTGAAGAATGGCTAGATGAGGAACTGTCTTCTGATGAGGATGAGGAAGTGGTGGATAAATGCTTGATGGCATTCACAGACGAAGTGACTGAAGCTGAGAAATCTGCTTCTCAGTTTGAGAAGGATCTGAAGGAAGCTGAGAGACTGAGTTGCAACTCAGACTGGAACAAGTCAAAACTTTATAAGGTACACAATTTTGACACTTATACAAATGAACAAAAACTTCAAATGTTTGAGTATATCTTTGTTGACTTGACCACCACTTTAGAAGAACAATCTGAATTCAAACAAAAAATCAAAGATCTTGAAAATACCTTGAAAATTAAAGATGATAAAATAATTGAACTAGAAAGTTATAAAGTTCTTTTGAATGCTCAGATTGATGCTTATAGTGATCTTGTGAAAGAAAATTATAAATTTAGAGAAGAAACTGAGCATTATAAAAGAATTTGTAAATCATGGTGCATATCATCCTTAAAAAATGAAGATTGTTTGAGCAGACAGGTACCCAAACAAGTTCAAGCTGTGTTGGGTGACGACTTCAGTCTGAAGAAGCATATGACTGAAGAAGAAGAAGAAGCTGAAAAAGCTGAAAGAGAAAAAATTGTTTTCAAACCAGAAATTCTTCCAAATACTTTCACATATATGAAAGGAGAAAAAATAATGATGTCAAATGCTTTTGTAAAACCTGTAATTTCCCAAGTTTCTAATAAAAGTGATTCTTCATCTTCTTCTCAGTCTGAATGTGTTAATTTATCTGAAACTGATAAAAATGTGCATGCTGAAAAAGATTCTGTGCATCTAACTAATAGATTGCCCAAGGTTGTGAGTAAACCTAAGATTCAGCACCCAGTCAGTTCCAAAAGTCATGAAACAAAAACTATTGATAAACTGGGGAATCAATTGTTGGAACTGACTAACATAGTAAAAACTCTAGTCAGGAACAAATCACCTAATCACAACAGGCCCAAGACTCCTCCTAAGAGAATTTGCTACAATTGTGGTGAAAAAGGGCATGAAGCTGTGTTTTGTAAACAACTGACTCAGTCTAGACCACAGAAAAACATTTTTCAATAGTCAGTCTCACCAAAACATTGGTCAGCTCCACATAAGTCAGTTTCACCAAAGTCTAGGTCAGGTTCATCAAAGTCAGTTTCACCTCAAAAGCAAAGAAACACTTCTCAATCAAAGACAACTTTTGTGAAACCGACCAAGACCAAGTCAGTTTCATCTCGAGTCAGTCTCAAAGATACTCCATGCAAATACTGTGGTGTCATAGGTCATTATTCTGTTAACTGCATGAAGGAAATAAATAAATGGAACTATACCAGCTCCAAAACTGACTGCAAGACTGAACCTGAACTTAAACCTGCTTCAGTTCATGGATCCACTCTAAAGTGGGTGCCCAAAAGGAACTAATATTTTCTATTTTCATGTGCAGGACTCTACAAAATGGTATCTAGATAGTGGAGCTTCAAGGCACATGAGTGGAATGAAGTCTTTTCTACAAGACTATCAAGAAGAAGATGGGCCTCAAGTGAGGTATGGTGACAACGGGGTATCAATGACACGTGGATATGGAAAGATTCATGTTGGAGCTGCCACTTTCAAGAGAGTTGCATATGTGGAAGGCTTACAACATAACTTACTAAGTGTGAGTCAAATTACTGATGAAGACCATGAAGTCAGATTCAGGAAACAAGCTGGAATAATCTACAGTGCCAATGGAAAACCATTACTACTCGCCAAGAGAGAAAGAGATGTCTTTTGCCTGGATCTGAGTACTGCAAATGATGAGGCTGAGACATGTTTGTTCACAGAAACAAAAGAAGAACTCAATTGGCTATGGCATAGACGGTTATCCCATTTAAATTTCAAAAACATAAATGCATTGTCAAAAAGTAAATTGGTTAGAGGTCTTCCTGAACTGACCTATACCAAAGACAAAGTTTGCTCAGCGTGTGTACTTGGAAAGCAAACAAAGACTCAATTCCCATCCAAAATGTTGCATTCAATTGATGAACCTTTATTCATGCTACATATGGATTTGTTTGGACCAATTGGGATTGAGAGTCAAGGAGGAAAGAAATACACCCTTGTAATCATTGATGAATTTACTAGATTTACTTGGGTCATATTCTTAAGGGCTAAAAGTGATGCAGCTGAGGAGATCATCAGTCTGATCAAAAGAGAACAGCGACAAAAAAACTCTCTTGTTCGCCAGATGAGAAGTGACCATGGAACTGAGTTCAAAAACTCAGTTTTGATAGATTTTTGTGATCAATTAGGAATAGTCCAAAACTTCGCCTCAGTTCGAACTCCTCAACAAAATGGAGTTGCAGAGAGAAGAAATAGAACACTAATTGAAGCTGCCAGAACAATGCTGTGTTATGGGAACATGAAGATGAAATTCTGGGCTGAAGCTGTGAACACTGCCTGCTTCACACAGAATAGGTCCATCATCGTGAAGAGACATGGAAACACAGCATATGAATTGTACCATAACAAGGTCCCTTCCATTTATTATTTCCATATCTTTGGAAGTAGATGCTATATTCTAAATCAAAGAGACTTGTTGTGTAAAATGTCTCCTAAAGCTGATGAAGGACTGTTCGTTGGATACTCAAGCATCGCCAAAGCATTCAGAGTCTACAATGAACGAAGAAAGGTGGTAGAAGAAAGCATTAATGTCACTTTTGATGACACTACTCAGTCTGACAAAGAGGAATCATCATCACAGACTGACATAGCCACTATCAATCGGCTTTGTGATGAATTACTTGTAACCACATTTGAAGCTGACTCTCAGGCTGAAGATCAGAATAATGCAAACGCCCATCAACATCAAGCATCTGACAATGAACCCGATGAATCATCATTCCAGAGTGTCCCCGATGTTGAAAATACTGAGTCAAATGAAACTGATGAAACTCAGACTGACACTCCTCAGTCTGACCAAACTCAGCTCCAAATTACGCAGCCTGATGACACTCAGACTGATGAGACTCAGACTCAAGTAGAGCCAGTTTCCCATAATAAGATAGGGAACATCAAGACTGTCAAGGGACATCCCATCTCGTCAGTTATTGGTTCATTAACTGAAGGTGTCAAAACGAGACGAAAGACTGCCACAGCTAACTTTTGTTTCTATACAAATTTCTTGAGTCTGATGGAACCAAAGAAGGTTGAAGAAGCTTTATTGGATGAAGACTGGGTTGATGGTATGCAAGAAGAGCTTGGAGAATTCATAAGGAACAATGTTTGGACAAAGGTCCCACGTCCCCTGTTTAAGACTATTATTGGACTTAAATGGATCTTTCGAAATAAATATGACAAAGATGGGGTGCTGATCAGGAATAAAGCTCGACTTGTGGCTCAAGGATACAAACAGGAAGAAGGCATTGATTCTGATGAAACATTTGCCCCAGTGGCAAGAATTGAAGCAATTCGCCTATTCTTAGCATATGCAGCATTTAAAGACTTCTTGGTGTATCAAATGGATGTGAAAAGTGCATTTCTGAATGGTGATCTACAGGAGGAAGTCTATGTCAAGCAGCCTCCAGGTTTTGTTGATCCTAACTTTCCTGATCATGTTTTTAAATTAAACAAAGCCTTATATGGTCTCAAACAAGCTCCTAGAGCTTGGTATGATACTCTGTCTGACTTTCTTCTTAAAAACAATTTTAAAAGAGGATCAATTGATAAAACACTGTTTATCAAAAAGGAAAATGGTCATGTGATTTTGGTACAAATATATGTTGATGACATTATATTTGGATCCACAAATGAAAAGTTGTGTACTTGGTTTTCAAAACTCATGTGTAGTGAATATAGAATGAGTATGATGGGAGAACTTACTTCCTTTCTTGGCTTACAAGTAGAACAAAAGAAAGATGGAATTTTCATAAATCAAAGTAAATATGTTCATGATTTAGTAAAGAAATTTGGTTTTGAAACATGTTCTGAAATGAAAACACCAATGAGTACTTCGGATAAGTTGCATAAAGATTCATCTGGCAAGTCAGTTTGTCAAGCTACTTATAGAGGAATGATTGGATCTTTGCTTTATTTAACTGCTAGTAGACCTGATATAATGTTTTCTACATGTCTATGTGCACGTTATCAAGCTGACCCCAAAGAATCCCATCTTAAAGCTGTCAAAAGAATTTTCAGATATCTTAAGGGTACACCAAATCTTGGTCTATGGTACCCTAAAGATTCTGGTTTTGAATTAATTGGCTACACAGATGCAGATTATGCAGGATGTAGATTGGACAGGAAAAGCACATCAGGAGGATGTCAGCTTCTGGGAGGAAAGCTAGTCAGCTGGTCAAGTAAAAAGCAAAATTCAGTGGCAACTTCCACAGCTGAAGCTGAGTACGTGGCTGCAGGGAGCTGTTGTGCACAACTACTTTGGATGCAACACCAATTGGCTGATCTTGAAATCAAGATTCAAAACACTCCAATCATGTGTGACAACAAGAGTGCAATTCAAATCACTGAGAATCCAGTTTTCCACTCCAGGACCAAACACATTGAAATAAGACATCATTTCATTCGAGACTGTGTGGAGAAAGGAAAGGTCAGATTGGAGTTTGTAGCCACAAATGATCAATTGGCAGACATATTCACGAAACCTCTGAGTGAGGACAGGTTTTTCTATTTGTTAGGAGAACTGGGAATGTTAAGTCCTTAATCTGTCAAAATCATAAATCTCAAGCTGACCTCTGAGTCAGCTTGTGAATTTTCAGTCTGACTAGTTAGTCAGCTCAAGATCCGTCAGTCTGACCACAAAATCAGACTGAGTGTAATTTTTTGTAAATATTTTTTAAAAAATATTTTTTATTTTTCTTTTGTCTATAGAGTTTTTATTTATTTATTTATTTTGTTGTTTTTAGTCGGTTGTAAATATTCTTTTCACTTCAAGGGTCATAAGTGTCAATAGGTTTAAATTACATGGACTAAATAGAAAGTTTCCTAACTTAGTTACTTAAATTTCGCTCCTTCAGTTTATATTCAACTAAATTTCAAATTTTAACCTAATTGTTATCTTCTCTAAATCATCTGCTCAAATTCTTATCAATGGCGAATGCAAATATGATTCTTCACGTTACTGCTCGTATGATTCCAGGTGCAGATTTCCAAAACAGGGTACAAATCAAGGACAACAACAGGGTAGCCAATGCTGATATTCAGGCCAATCGCCAAAACAGGGGTTTTGAGCAACTGATTCAATACATGAAAGCACATCCCCTATATGGTGCTTACTTTTGTGACACGGTGATGTACCCACCGATATTGTGTGAATGGTGGTATACTTGCACCGCCAATGAAGAAAAGACAGCCCTCACTGGCACATACAATGATGGAAGACAAACGATCACCATCACTGAGGAGACTATACGCGCCGCCCTATTGCTCCCTACGATTGCTGAAGCTGGTGAAGGGGGATTCCAGGCCAAGCTGAGTAAACAGCAAGCTCGAGCTGAGGCCTTTCCCTTGATTGGTCAGCCTGAAATCCAAGGAGTAATTCAATATAAATTCTTTACTGGAAAATGGAAATTTTTATTTTCCAGTATCACAAGGTGTTTGGGGGGTAAATCTGGAAGTTTGGATCAGATGAACGAATTTGAAACCCATCTGTTTCATTCTATGGTAACGGGTCGACGAATCTCTTATTCACAACTATATTTTGAAGAGATTCTCTCCCTTGCTTTGAAAACGAAAAGACCGAATGATGTTCCATTCATTCGTGTCCTCTCACTGAGTTTTGAGGAGGCTCTGGGAAAAGCGGTATATGAGCAGCTTGAACAAACTTTTTACGTATGCTCTCTTCCCAGGCTGACTCCAAAGATTTTTACCTATATCAATATCACTGAGGCTGAGCCAGGGTTAACCCCAGTTATGCTTCAGTGGATTGACAATCCTTTTATCGATCACGAACTCCCTGAGTCTGACGAGTCAGACTCAGATGATCATCCCGAAGGAATTGACGAACAATTGGAGGTAAACATTCCAGGTGCCGATGCTGAGGTGGAAATGGGTGGGGTAGGGCACGATGAGGCTGACCAAGGTATGGATATCAATCTTTCTCTTCCTCAGTCTGAGAGTAGCCCCTCTCAGTCTGAGCAGTCCACTCCTCAACTTGATGTCTTAGCTACTCAAGCGACCAATCTGATGAACTCACCCAGTTCATTTGAAAAAGCACTCACATAAAGCCCCACTGTAAATCAAGCACTAATGCATTCACTTTTCCATGAGGCTGAGAGTTCTAAACTCCCCTCCAGTGCTGTAGATCAGACCAGTCTCCCTCTGCTAGAGCAAGAGCTGGATCTGACTACCATGACTACCCAAAGCCCCCCTAGAGTAGTCAACTTGGAGAAACACGTTGCTGCTGCCACACTGACACATGTGGTAAGCATTGAAGACGATATTCCACTCCTGAATATCCCTGTACCTAGTATGGGACCACCCCCTTCAGTTTCAAATCCAGTTTCAAAGGCTATTTTCACTAGCTCTGTGCTAGTTCACGATAAGGTACCATCAAATCTCTCACACTCTTATGCACAAGTCGTCAATGCCTCACTTCCCAAACTGAGTGAGGTACAGACTTCATATTCTATGGCTAAGGATCATTCTCCTAAACAACAAGGAGGGAGTGAAGTTGTACCACCTGTTTCAATCCCTTTTGTTACTATTCTCCCTCAGTCTGAGGTTGCTTTGACTGTCCCTGTGCTGTTACAAGCCATTAAGGACATGTCGACTCAGTTTGATGTCAAGCTGAGTGCAATGCAGACTGACTTACAAGCTTTGAAATGTCATACTACTGAAGAGATGAAGGAGTTGAAGGGAATGGTGGTGAAGCTGACTTCTGAGATCAGCATGATGCGAAAGGGGAAACAAGTTGCTGAAGTTACAACAGGGGATGCTCAGACTCAGGGGGAGAAAACAATTATACCAACTGATGAGTCTGACCTCCCCCAGCAAAATTTGAAAAGAAAGAGGGATGAAGGGTAGTCGTGTCGAAAAAAACCGAAACCGAAACCGAAAAAAAAACCGAAACCGAAACCGGTCCAAACCGGGTTTGACCAAACCCGCCGGTTTGGAACCGGTTTGAGAACTCACGGATTAAACCGGGTTGAGACCGGGTTGACGGAAACCGGGTCGGGAACCCGGGTTGGGAAACCGGGTTGAACCCGGTTCGTGGATCTAGCCGTTGGCTGCAAAAAAAAAGCTGTTTTTTGACCGTTTTTTATGCCTTTATGACCGTTTTTTTTACATTTTTTTTACCATTTTGGCATTCCAAATTTACTATAAATATGTGGTAGAGTTTGGGATTAAACACACACTTCTAACTCTCTCAAAACACTCTCAAAGCTCAAAAAAAGCAAAAAATACCTTCGAAAAATTCTCAAAAAATCACCAACAATCAAATGGCAACTCAAAGCTCTACCGCTTCAACCGGTTGTGGTTCGTCAAGTGAAAGAACGATCGTAGAGGTTATCCCAACAACCCGAAACCAAAATGTTTGGCAACATTATCGGATGGTGCTTTTGTCCGATGGCCAAACGATGGCGCATTGTAATCATTGCGGCCTTTTTTTGAAACATAATTCTAACACGACGTTGAAGAATCACGTCGATAAGCATTGCAAAGTTCTCCATAGAGCACCGGAATCGGGTCAATCATCGATGGGTCAAGACGGGAGTATATTTGTTTATTCGATGGAGAGGATGCGTGAAGAGTTTGCGAGTTTTGTGATTCAATCCGCCTTGCCATTCAATCACTTCGACAACCCGAGGTTCACTAGGGTGGTTCAAAAGTGCCTCCAACCGCGATATACTCATGTAAGTCGTAATACTTAAGGATTGCTTAAAAATTTGGAAAAAAGCTAAAACAATGATATTAAAAGGTTTTGAAAATCTAAATGCAAATGTAAACTTAACAACCAACGTTTGGTCGGCTCCTCATGGTTTGCCCGATTCATACCTTTGCGTTACCGCACATTGGTGTGATCCCGAATCGTGGCAAATGATGAAGAGGGTTATTGCTTTTGACCAATTTCCTTATCCTCACTCGGGTCATAACTTATTTCACATGTTAATGGATGTTTTACAAAGATATAATTTGGAAGAAAAAGTGTTTTCAATTGCATTTGATAATGCAAGTAATAATACAAACGCGGTGGGTAAACTAAAGCTAAAATACAAACCACCAATGAACGGTGACTTTTATCATGGTCGATGCATTGCACACATTATTTATTTGGTTGTGCAAGCCGGACTAGAAGTCACCGAAGTAAAAGACGCCATAAATGCTTATAGGAAAATGTTGCACGATATATTTTCAAACCGCAAAAGTAGATACAAGGCATATATGAAACTTTGTAAGGAAACGAATTCCGTCTTTTTGGCACCTAATTGGGATGTTCCTACAAGATGGAATTCGACCTACAATATGCTTATTTGCGGTTTACGGCAACAAGGTAGTTTAACTTTATTTCATGGTGACTTAGTGGTAGCGCATCGGGGTATTGAAGCATTTCCGAGTGATAATTGGCAAATTATTCGTAAAATAAGTGAATTGCTAAAAGTTTTTAAAACCGCAACAACTTTGTTATCGGGTGTTTATTATCCCACGAGTCATTTAGTCCTTAAACAACTATGTTTTATGGCTACACAGTTAGACGATTATGAGTTTAAAGGTAATTTCTATAAGTCAATGGTAGCCCCGATGAAAGAAAAAATGAGAAAATATTTTTCTAAATTATCACCTTTAATTACCGTTGCCGCCGCACTAAACCCGTGTTTGAACAAAATTGGGGTGGAATACAATATAAGTTTAATCTTTGAAAAATTGAATTGTGGTTTGAACGACCCATTATTTGCCGATAACGCCATAAAAGAATTTCGTGAATCTTTTAAAGGGTTATTTGGTGTTTATTTTAACAAGTTTAGAACAACCGGTTTGGGTGAATCAAGTTCTAGTTCTATGGCCTCGACCTATGAAAACTATACAAGTGCGGACCTGGAAATTGACATGTATAACCAATTAAGAGGAGAAGGCATTAAACGTGCTATGGGGGAAGGGGGTGACCAAACTAATACCGAATATGGGAGGTAAACGGGAACGGATTTTTTAGCCACTATGGGGGTTGAAGAATTCACCAACTTTGAGGTTTTGGCTTGGTGGAGAGCACGGGAAGCTCAATATCCCGTTCTATCCGCCATGGCCAAAGATCTACTAACCTCCCAAGCTTCTTCGGTAGCTTCGGAATCCGCTTTTTCTCTTAGTGGCAGGGTATTATCTTTACGAAGAACAAGACTCACACCGACGGCATTGGAGATGTGCATTTGTTTGAAGGATTACTTAGACGCGGCCCAACGTACACAAGACCACCAAAATCTTGAAGGTGAACTAGATTATGAAGGCGAAGTACTCGATATCGAGGTGGAAGAAGGAGTTGCAATATCACTTTCCGATGAAGAAGTCGCTTTGGATGAAGCTAACCGAGCATATAGCTCCGAAGAAGAACAAGTTCCCGTTCAAGATGACTTTATTCAAGTATGAAGATTGGACGAAGACGAAGATGACTTTCCAATGTTATTACTTATTAGTACTTTTTCCGCTTTGTTTAATAATTGTCGAATTATGAAACTTTGAAAATTTGTTTCAAGTTTTTCCGCTTTGTTTAATAATACAAAGTTGTTTTAGTAAAATTTGTTTAACAATGTTTCAAGATGACTTTAAGGTGTTTTTCCCGTGTGACGGGCGTCACACATAGGGGACGGGCGTCCCGCCTAGGAGTGACGGGTGTTCCATTTTGGGGACGGGCTTTCCAGTCAGGTGTTTATTTGGTGGAATTTTTGGGACTGGCGTCACACAGTAACCGGGTTGGACCCGGGTTCTAACCCGAACCGGTTTCCATAAGGTCGGGTTTTTTGAACCTCCAAACCGATCGAACCCGAACCGGTTTGGAACCGAACTGGTTTGGTATGTTTGACCAGAACCCGGTTCGGTTTCAAACCCGATTCGGGTTTTGGTCAAACCCGATATTGACACGACTAATGAAGGGGGGAAGAAATACTACAAGACCACCAGATTCAATCTGAAAACTGGTCAGTCTGAAGTGTTTTATGAAACTGACTACAGTGACCTTTCAAGCAGTGAATCTGAGAAATAAGATAAGAAAGGAAAAGGCAAAGTTGGAAATGTTGGAACTGGCAGTGATACTGACCCACCAACTGAGGAAGAGATTGAAATGGAAGAGCCCCCAAGTGCACAGACTGAGCAAGAGCTTGAAATCAAGAAAAGACAAGATGAAGCTGAGAAACTGGCTAAGCTTCAAAGATATGCTCACAATTCTGGAATGACTGTTGAGCAATACAAAGAGTATGTCAAAGGGCTGTATATGGAGAAATTTGATGAAAATCCACAAGACCAGTCTATGAAAGCAGCTGAAACTCTTGAAGCTGAGATGAAAGAAGAGGAGGAGTTGGCTATTGAAGAAGAACAGCTGAGGGTAGAAGCTGACAGATTAATGGCTAAACAGGTGTTAAGAGAAGAAGCAAGACTTGACTATATTGAGTCAAACTTTACAATGAGAAGGAACAAGAATAAAATACAAAACTTAGACTGTGTTGATACTGGAGGATCTGACCTCATGCTAGTTTGTTATCATAAAGAGGGATCCTTTAGGGTTGGAGTACACAGAATGCACACACTGGGGTTAGAAGAATGGAAAGAGATTGCCAGTCTGAGCTCAGGGATAACTAACATTGCTCACAGAATGGATGTAAAAAGAGAAGCTGTCTCAAATGTCAATGTAGCTCATGTGCTGAAGCTGATGTCATTAGAGGATTATAGGGCATTTTGTACTATCCATAGGGTGAGAGCTGGGGCTAAATCTCTTGGTCTGGAAACAAGCTACATGCATCCTGTTCCAAAAGGGGTCATATTTCAAGACAAGACTTATGTGAAGACTGAAAGACATGAGGGCTTGTGTTATGTTGATTGTGGGGGAGAGGGATGTTTCCAAGCAAAAGACAGATTAAATATGGCCTCCATCTACCATTGCATTGCTCTGCTTAGCGAATGTGAGTCTGATCAATGTCTTCCCTTCCGAATGAAGCTGATTAGTTGGTTATTTAATAACCTTAGAGGAATTGAAGAAATGGGGACTTTGATGGACAAGGTGGATCTGATCAAGAAAGAGTATCAAATGCTATTTCATAAATCTGATGCTGAAATGGAAAAGCTACTTGAATGGAAAACTGAGAGGCTGAAATGGGCAAAAGAAGTGAACAAGCCTATGCCATGGGAGGTGCCTTTGAAGAAGAAAAGATCTGTCAAGAGGAGGAAGTGATGTGTTTTATGTATCTTTTTGTTCACAAACAGTTTTAAGTAAACAATTTTAGTTTGTGTTTATTTTTGGTGCATGAATTGTAAAAGACTTTAATTCAAACAGATAGGGGGAGATTGTTGGGAAAATCAACGATTTAACCCAAGTTAATAAATCTGTTTATTAAAGTCTTAGTTTGAGTGATTTGAGTCTGAGTGACTCTGAGTTTGAGTGACTCTGAGTCTGAGTGACTAAAAGCAACTAAGGCATTATGGAGCTGACTACTCAGCTTCATAAAGAAACGTAATGCTTTAATTTAGGTATGTTAGTTAGATAAAATCTTCTATCCTTTTAGAAGATTTACTAAGATTCATACTTATCAAGCTCACTATTATTGTGTATAAATAGTGAGCTTGAACTTTGTAATCGTTGCACCTTTTGAAGAAATATAACTAAGTGTTATTTTCATTGTTTCGTTATTATATTTCCGCTATAATAAACTAAGAAACTGAGAACTTAATTGATTCGTGATAATTAACGTTTAAGTACTAATTTGTAATTGATTAGCTAGTATTTGGGATCTTATTGAGACCTAATAGGATTCAACAAGAGTGAGCCTTGCTATTTGGCGGTGACAAGGCTAGAGACGGATGAGGGTTCAAGCAAGGTGGAAGTACCAAAGGTGACCGAGCGGGTACTTGAAGAGTTCAAGGACGTGATGCCCAAGGAGTTACCGAAGAAGCTACCACCTGGGAGAGAGGTGGATCATACCATCGAGTTGGAGACGGGATCCAAACCCCCCGCCAAAGCCCCTTACCGAATGCCACCACCCGAGTTGGAGGAGTTACGGAAACAACTCAAGGAGTTAATGGATGTGGGCTACATTCGATCCTCGAAAGAACCCTATGGTGCACCGGTGCTTTTTTCAAAGGAAGAAGGACGGATCCTTGCGGATGTGCATAGACTACCGAGCGCTTAACAAGGTAACGATCAAGAATAAGTACCTTATCCCTCTCATTGCGGAGTTTGTTTGATCAACTTGGAAAGGCGAGATACTTCACCAAGTTTGACTTGAGATTGGGGTACTACCAAGTACGGATAGCGAGGGGAGACGAAGCCAATAATACGTGTGTCACGAGGTATGGATCTTACGAGTTTTTAGTCATGCCATTCGGATTGACCAATGCTCCCGCGACATTTTGCACCCTTATGAATAAGTTGTTTCACCCGTTTCTTGATAAATTTGTGGTGGTCTACTTGGACGATATTGTTGTTTATAGTCATACCTTGGAAGAGCATGTCTTGCATTTGAAACAGGTGTTCCAGGTGTTGCAAGACAATGAACTTTATATGAAGTTGGAGAAGTGCTCTTTCGCCCAAGATGAAGTCGAGTTCTTGGGACACAAGATAAAAGACGGCGGATTGATGATGGACGGTGCAAAGATAAAGGCTATCCAAGATTGGGATCCACCAACTAAGGTGAGCTAGGATCTTTCCTTGGTTTGGTGAACTATTACCGAAGGTTCATCATGGGATACTCGGTTATAGAATCCCCTTTGACGGACCTATTGAAGAAGAACCAAGCTTGGATATGGAGCGAAGAGTGCCAAGCGGCGTTCGAGAGTTTAAAGAAAGCGGTTATGGAGGAACAAGTGTTGAAACTACCGGATGTGACCATGCCTTTCGAGTTACACACGGATGCATCCTATTTTTCTATTGGAGGAGTTCTAATGAAAGATGGACACCCGATCGCCTTCGAGATCCGGAAATTAAACGAGACGGAGAGGAAGTACACCGTGCAAGAGAAAGAGATGACGTCGGTTGTCCATTTCTTGAGGATTTGGAGGCATTATTTGTTGGGTTCGAGATTCGTGATCAAGACGGATAACATTGCCACGAGTTATTTTCAAACCCAAAAGAAGCTAAGTCCCAAGCAAGCTTGTTGGTAAGACTTCCTATCCGAGTTCGACTACCAATTGGAGTACAAGTCGGGGAAGGCTAATGTGGTAGCCGACGCATTGAGTCGCAAGGCGGATTTTCGTCCATCACCCAAGCCCAATTCTTCCTCCAAGATCGAATCAAGCAAGGGTTGGAACATGATCCTTTAGCCAAGAAAATCATCGCTTTGGCGAAAGACGGGAAGACACGAAGATTTTGGCTAAAGGGAGACATGTTATTCACCAAAGGAGATCGGCTTTACGTGCCTAAGTGGGGCGACCTTAGGCGAGTAATATTGAAAGAGTGTCATGATACAAAGTGGGTTGGTCATCCGGAGATTAAGAGGACGTTGCCATTGGTCGAGGGCACATATTATTGGTCATGGATGGAGGACGATGTTGAGACATACGTGCTAACATGCCTTATTTTCCAACAAGACATGATAGAGCAAAAGAAGTCGGGAGGATTGCTAGAGCCTTTACCAACGCCCAAGGGACCATGGGAGAGTGTTTCCATGGACTTTATCATATGCTTTCCGAATTCAGAAGGAGGAGGAAGTATTATAGTGGTGGTGGATCGATTCTCAAAATATGGTACTTTTATAGCCGCACCACCCGATGTTACGCCGGATGATACGGCCAATCTCTTCTTCAAGAATGTGGTAAAGTATTGGGGAGTGCCACATGTTATCGTTAGTGATCGATATCCACGATTTACGTGGCGCTTTTGGATGGAGTTGTTCAAGATCATGGGGAAAGATTTGAACTTCTCTACGATTTTTCATCCTCAAACGGACGGGAAAACGAAGAGGGTGAATGCACTATTGGAGCTCTATCTTCAGCACTATGTGAGTGCTAACCAACATGATTGGGCTAAACTCCTTGATGTTGCTCAATTCTCTTACAACATGCAACAGAGTGAAGCCACGGGGAAGAGTCCTTTTGAGTTAGTTACGGGATGCCAACCATTGACCCCGAATGCCTTAGCCGCATCATATGAGGGGAGTATCCCGACCCCTTACAAGACGATGAAGGAATGGCACGAGCAAGCGGACTTGGCACGGACATCTTTGGACAAAGCGGCTAAAAAGATGAAGAAATGGGCGGATGAGAGGAGGAGACACGTTGAGTTCGAAGTCGGAGATCAAGTGATGGTGAAGCTCTTGCCTCAACAATTCAAGTCGTTGAGGAAGGTGCACAAAGTATTGATACGGAGGTATGAAGGCCCTTTCCCGGTGATTAGACGTGTTGGAAAGGTATTCTATCGAGTTCAACTACCGCCCAAGTTGAAGATTCACCCGGTCTTTCACGTTAGCTTTCTCAAGCCTTATCATGGAGACGAGGAAGACCCGGAACGAGGGGTGTCCAAGCGGGCACCAACAGCGGTTGTTACTTCATACGATCGAGAGGTTGAGGAGATCTTGTCGGATCGTACGATACGGAGACGAGGAGTGACGAGCTATAAGGAGTATTTGATCAAGTGGCGTGACTTGCCCGATGGGGAAGCAAGTTGGGAAGCGGAAGACTTATTGTGGCAGTTTGCGGACGAGATCAAGAGATATCACGAGGATGGCACGACGAGGACGTCGCGAGCTTAGGTGGGGGAGGATGTCACGCCCCTCCCGATTTTACGAGGTTACTCGAGAGTCCGGATTGTGTAACACTTGACTAGAAGACTTAGTGGAATTCTATGGAGGGTGCAAGAAGGTCTTGGAAGCTCTTGGAAGATTTTGGAAGCCCTGGAAGGTCATAGAAGCTCTTAAAAGCCCTAGAATCTTCCTTCCATGGAAGAGTGTAGAACTTGTACATTCCCTAGATGAGTAACATAAATAGGGGAGGCCTCATTTGGCCAAACCATCTCACAATTCATTTGTAATCTTCTCTTGTAAAGTTCTCTCTAGCAATAAAAAGTATTTCCTCATTTCACTTTTGTTCCTTTCTTTCTTAGTTGCCTACATCGTTGAGTGTTCGAGCAAGGCTGACTTAGTAGAGACTAAGTGTCGAATGGAAGACCCTTATCAAGATAAGTCCGTGACAATTTGGTAGGATCTTAAAATATTAAGGCTATGTTTGGGAGTGCTTATTTAGATATTTAAACGGAACTTATTTAGGACTTGAGTTTTTTTTCAAATAAGTCTTGTTTGGTTAAAGCTATTTAAAGTAGTTTAAAAAAGTAGTTTGAGCTTATATTATGGTAAAATACATAAATAACCCTACTAAAATTTGTCTTATTATATTATTATGCACTTTTTAGTCATTCTATATTTTTAAGTTCTAGTTTCAACTATTTTTCAAACATATTTATGAAAAATAAAAGCTTAATTTTTCAGCCCTTAATAAAAGCTTAAATTTTCAGCTCAAACTACAAACTACTTTCACCAAACATATCCTAAATTATAGATTATCATTCAATAATTAGCATTCTTAAAATGTAAAAAGAATAAAGTCTAAGGACCAACTTGTAATAAAACATAAAGTGGAATTCAATACATTTAAGGAGGCGACGTCATGAGAAAAAGGTTGCTCAAATAGTCAAACTTGAGATTGAATAAGTTGAAATTTTTCCACCGCTTTCTCATGTCCAAAGCTCCCATGTTATACGTGAGTTACACGCTCCTAAGTGGAATCACAAGTTTCTATATGACAATTGTCAAAAAGAAAATACAAAACGAATGTTAGATAATTTCATTTGTTAAAACTTTGATTTAAAAGTATGTATATACATAAATTAAATTGCAAATTTTGAAATTTTAAAAGTGACTCTTAAATACATGATATGTTATTAATATTGTACAAGTAAATAATATACGTTTTAGTTTCTTGATTGTTAAACCAGACATGACGAATCTATTTATTTTCACATAATGCCAATTTATTCTGCTTTCCATTCTCTTGACACCCATTTATGAACATAATTTATAAGATTATTGTTGTTAAAACTAATTAAAAACAATACCAATTTCTTGAACTACACAATTTGTGGGAATTTATTCAAATGTTAAAAAGCAATGCAATACAATAAAGTGTTTTTGCTAATTATGGATTTTAGGACGATAATTTAACATTCAATATAAATAATTTAATTAACATCTATGTTACCATATTTGTCACGAATAAGTGAATTATAAATGAAATGTATGTTTGATTCCCTTAAAATATATAAATATGTATGTTTATATAAATTGTCCGTATATTTTACCATAAATTACGAGTTTTGTTTATAAGATTAAAAACATAAACCACTTGTCTATTTAGAAAACTAATTATTTATTTTGCCTAAAAATTCTAATAGATATCCATTTTAGAAACGAAATATGTAATTAGTTAACGATAATTTAATGATAATTTTTAACGAATAATTATTTTAAAGATGAAAGAAGTGATGAGGTTTTTAAGTAAACAAGTGGTGTAACTGTTTAACTTATGGATGAAAATCGTAAATTAAGGTAAACCATATAAATGAATTATGTAAGGATAAGAGCTCAAGTGTTGGTGACAAACGGTTTACTACAAAATATCAAAAGGGACATATCATATTATTTTTGTGACAAATCGGTGATTCTCTTTTAATAAATTGAAAACATTAATATTTATCCTCATATTAAAACTGATCGAAACATATGATTCCGTGTCGTTTAATATTTTTTTAATTTATTTGGGCCAGGTTTTTGGATTGGGCTTTTTTGCCCGCTTCGTCATCTGAATTCGTTTATCTAGATTAAATGACATTGTTGCCTATGGGTTTGTGCATTTTATTATTATTATAATAGTAATATTGTCTTTAAATTCAATGTTTATCGTTTCAATTACAAAAAAGGGGTGTTGGCAGAGTGGTAAGCGCGCGGCCTCCCCTGTGAGGAGACCGCGGTTCGAATCCTGGCACCTGCTTTTTATTTTCTTTCTTTTCTGCAGCTTAAAAAAAGGGCTGGGCTTGCTTCCTTGGGTGTTGGGCTTGGTTGGGTGTTGGGCTTATGGACTGGTTTGGTGTTGGGCTTTCATATATATATATATATATATATATATATATATATATATATATATTTTTTTTTTTTTTTTGTATGAAATAAAAAATATAGTTTGCGAATTAAATAATCCGACGAATACGATGCCTTTTTTCTTGGCTTGCGAACATTGGGTGAAAGGACAGCCTGGAACATAAATCCCCGGACTCGTGCAACGCACGAGTCTCTACTAGTTTTTATTAAATGTTCTATTTAATTATGATACTGGTATAGAACTCGTGCGATGCAGTTGTGACGAAAAGTTGTAGTGCGATAATGATTTCTTGTAGTTTCCAATTTGTTGGGTCATAACTTAGACAAAATAGTTTAACTCCTAAACAATACGCTTAACAACGAGAAAAGTAACTTAAAAGATTAATGCGGAAGACATTAAGAAGTTACTGCGGAAGACAAGTTAGTGCGGCTGTTCAACCAAGTTACTACTGATCATAGAGTTGCTACGGAAGAAGTCAAGTTGATGCGGTCATACCAAGTTAATACGGAAGACCAACTTGCCGTGCAAGAATAATCTAATTAGAGTTATAATTAGATTATGTTTCCTTTTGTATTTAGATATAGTTTCTTTATTCTAGATAACGATAGTTCTAGATAAGGATAGATGATGTTTCCTATTTAGATAGGTCGGCCTCAAGGTCTATAAATAGATAGATCCTTGTATTGATAAAAACACGTTGTATTGATATTCTGAGTTAATACAATTGAGGCTTATAATTCGACAATACTATTTGTTCATTCTTATTCATATTCTATTGTTCGATAACTCGTAAATATTGAAGTGTTCATCCGCTGCTGAACTTCTTCAATAGATCAAGATCTTAACGAAGGGAAACTATTAGATTACATTAGCTAATCCGATCCTGACAAGTGGTATCAGAGCACAGGAGGTGCTTTAGATCCATTGATCAACGAGTTGATAATCCTCATACGCAAGAATCACGAAGAACATCATGACTGAAGTTGCAATCGGCAAAGTTCCCGTTCTGAACAGCAACGAATTCGACTTATGGAAGCTACGAATCAAGCAACACATCCTATTGTCCGACTATACAGTTTGGGATGTGATAATCAATGGTAACAAGCCTGCTACCACTCCAGGCGCTGATGGACAACCAAGTATCCTTACTCGTACAACATTGTCTAACCTGGAAAGAAGAGAAAAGCAAACCGAAATCAAGGCCCTTAGTATTCTTTTAATTGCTATCCCCAACGAATACCAATCACAATTCGAAGAATACCAAGATGCAAAATCTCTATGGGAAGCATTGGAGAAAAGATTCAGCGGAACAAAGAATACAAAGAAGAACAAGAAAGCTCTTCTTAAACAAGAATACGAAAACTTCAATTCTCTGCATGGCGAACGAATGACTCAGACCTTCGATCGATACAAAAAGCTCACAGGAGAGATGATCAGCGCAGGAATTAAGTATGAGAAAGATGATCTCAATCGAAAGTTCATAAGAGCTCTAAGTAAGGAATGGAAAATATACACAGTTTCCTACAGACAAGGAGACACACTAGAAGAACTGGAATTGGATGATCTTTATAACGACTTAAGAGTCTTTGAGGCAGAAGTGGAAGCAGAAAAATCTAGCAATAACAGCCCCAGTATTACCAATGTTAATACTGCCCTTGTTACAACTTCTGGCGGACCAAAACATGACATTGGTGAAGAGATTTCATTCGAAGCATTCATCTCACAAAGCTCAAATCTCACAAGTGAAGACGTAAAGCAAATACATCAAGACGACTGGGATGAGATTGACTTAAAGTGGCAATCTGCCATGCTGGCTTTACGTGCAAGAAGATTTGTAAATAGAACAGGAAGAAGGTTCAATCCAAGAAACAATGAACGAATTACTTTCGATAAAAGCAAGGTGAAGTGCTACGACTGTAATGAACCAGGTCACTTTGCTAGGGAATGCCCAAACAAATCGAACAAGTCAAAACCAAACAATCCACGAACCACTCAAGACAACAATCAGAGTGCACTTATGTCACAGGACATATTTGGATATGATTGGAGTGACTTAGCCGAAGAAACAAGTCAAAACAGGGCGCTAATTTCTGAAGAACAAAATCCTGTTTACGTGGAAGATATTACTACTGTTCACCATGCATGCATAGCAGTAGTAATGGATGCTACGGACACTGTTTCTACGGAGGACTCAGTTACTACGGAGCTAGCCTATACTGACCTGGGAATTACAGAAATTGGCAACAATATTCTTGGATATGACTGGACTGATGATGATCAAGGAGCAACTCAAGACGATGCTCTAATGGCTATTGACTCATCCTCAACAACTCCTGAAACTCCATCTCTCATGGCCGAGGTAAATTCTAAACTATGTACTTCTGAGTGTAAAGCTATAATTGTTAAATATAAAAATCACAATCAATTAATGAGTGATTCGATTAAAATCTTAGAAGAACAAAGACGGTCAGCTGCTAGGGTAATTGATAACTTAGAAAATCAAATTAAGTCACACAAAATAAATGAACAAAGTTATCAAGAGAAAATTAGCTTAGTTGAATGGCAAAGAGAGGATTTACTAATTAAACTTAAGATGGCTAGGGAAGAAATCAAAAGATTAGAACAAGAACATGATAAAGTTGAGTTAGATGTAGGGAAATTAGAACATGCTTCAAAATCAGTGAATGACCTAATCCAACACCAAATTCATGGAAAGGTAAAAGCTGGTTTAGGTTACAAAGAAGTTGCCCCTCCATTTAACCAAAACTATATCCCACCATCCTTAGATGAACCTAGAATTCCTATCTCTCAGACACCTCCAAAGGAATCATTCAATGTTGATCCAATCAACTATGATGAAGTTCTAATTGAGGACTTAGTTGAAGAGAGTAAGCTTAATATTGTGAAAAACAAGGATATTCCTTTGGAAAATCACTTACTCACAATAGAAGGCATTACTCAACATTCTTCACAAAGTCTAGTGTCTATGCCCCCTACTGACCCCATCAAGAAGGTAAAAACTCTCAATGAAAGCCCAACCAAAACAGCCCCTAAGGAAAACGAAAAGACTTGGAAACATATAGGTAAAAGAGGAAACCAACGAAATATGAACCAAGTAAAAGCTCAAAAGGGTCAGAGTGTCAAAAGTTCAGGGAAGGGATGTTTTATATGTGGTAAATCAAATCACTATGCAAAAATTTGTTATCACAATCCTCAAAATCAAATGCAAGTGATTCAAAAACCACATCATGGGTTGGGATATACAAGAAGGGTTGCACATAAAAACAAATCCATGAACAATAGTAACAAATCAAATCAAGCAAATCATAAATTTGTTACTATGAATTCAGGAAGAAATAGTGTGAACAAACGTAACGTATTTTCTAACAATAAGAATAGAGTTCCTACTGCCAGACAAAATTTTGTTTCTACTGCAAAACTTAATACGGCCAAATATAATGGTGTTAATACTGCTCGTACTAATACTGTGAAAAATAACCGTGTTAATACTGCTCGTGTTAATACTGCCAAAGGTAACTTAGTTACTACGGCTCCTATCAACACTAAGAAACAAAGGCATGTCAAACCAGTATCTGTTCCTATTGTTAAATCAAAACATGTTAACACTAAAATTGTTTCAAAAGCAAAACCATTCAAACAAGTGTGGCAACCAAAGATCCAAGTAACTCAACCACCTGTCCCTATTGATTTTTCAAAACTAGTCCAAAGGAAGGTGAGTTACTTTGATGAAATGGGCAAACCCAAGTCAACTTTGGCTTGGGTTCCCACCAGAAACTAACTTCTATCGTTTATGTGCAGGTTCAGCCAACCAAAGAAAGTGAGAGCAGTTGGCATGTAGATAGTGGCTGTTCCAGGCACATGACGGGCAACATGTCATGTCTTCAGGACTTTGAAAAGTTCAATGGAGGATATGTTGCGTTTGGAGGAAATCCAAAAGGAGGAAGAATTTCTGGGAAAGGAACAATAAGCAATGGTACACTACACTTCAAAGATGTGTACTATGTGCAACAGCTTCAATACAATTTGTTGAGTGTCTCTCAAGTCTGTGATGAGAAACACACAACGATCTTCACTGCATCAGAATGCATCATTATGAAGCCTGGGTATGTCATAGATGAGAGTATGATCTTACTCAGAACACCAAGGAGAGACAATGTCTATTGTCTTGACATGTCAAAGGTTCAACTCAACTCATCTGAAGCATGCTTTCTCTCAAAAGCTACCTTAGATGAATCCACCTTATGGCATAGGAGGATGTGCCACATGAACCTGAAGAACATCAATAAACTAGTTAAATCTAGTTTGGTTAGAGGTCTCCCCAACAAGCAGTTCAATCTTGAGGACAACTGCTTAGCATGCTTGAAGGGCAAGCAACACAAGTCTTCTCACAAGACAAAGGAGATCAACACTAACAACACACCTTTACATTTACTTCACATGGATCTATTTGGTCCTACCAATGTAAAGAGCATTGCAAAGAAGTCATATTGCCTTGTCATCACTGATGACTTTTCACGATACACATGGGTGTACTTTCTTGGTACCAAGGATGAAACAAGTCAGTTGCTCATCACATTCATCACCAAGATTGAACATCAAATTAATCTCAAAGTCAAGAAGATTCGATGTGATAATGGCACGGAATTCAAGAACCAAGTGATGAATGACTTCTGTGACAAGAAAGGAATAGAGAGGCAATTCAGTGCTGCTAGAACTCCTCAACAAAATGGAGTTGCTGAACGAAGAAATAGGACATTGATCGAAGCAGCTAGAAGCATGTTGGCAGACTCCAACCTTCCCATCTTTTTCTGGGCAGAAGCAGTTAACACTGCCTGCTATGTTCAGAATAGGGTTCTTCTAGTCAAGTCTCACCACAAAACTCCATATGAACTACTCCACAAGAGACAACCTTTGATCAGTTTCTTACGCGCATTTGGATGTCCATGTACAGTCTTAAACTCTAAAGACTATCTTGGTAAGTTTGAGAGCAAAGCTGATGAAGGAACTTTCGTTGGATACTCATCACAAAGCAAGGCATATCGTGTTTATAATCACAAAACGAAGATAATAGAAGAAAGCTCCAACGTGACCTTCAATGAACATACTTACACCAAGAAGGGTCAAGGACCAGATTGGGTCTTTGATTTGGATGCATTAACCAAATCGTTGAACTCTAACTTTGAGTTTCAATCTTCTTCAGTTCCTACGGATCATGTTACTACGGCACCCCCTATTCCTACGGATCCACCAACTACGGAGCCAGTTACTACGGCTCCTATCATTGGTACTGCTCGATTAGATGTTATGGAATACATCAATCTTCCTGTTTCTATGGAGGATCCCATTCAACTTTTTGATCCCATTTTCCCAGATGAAACAGAAGATTCTTCTCATGACTCTACACATGAAGATGAAGCAACCTATACTAAGGATGATACAACACGCCCCGATGGCGTTCCACACCTAGTTCAAGAGGATGAAAATGGAGTTGAACAAATTGTCACTGAAGAATATGAGCCATACACTACTGATATACCATCTTCAGTTACTACTCCTCCATCTACTGCTTACTATCCAACCAATGATATGCCCGATTTGAATGACACAAACTTAGGCTCTGAAGTAAAGATTGAGAAGATCCCATCTTCTCGTATTGCAAAGAACCACCCACCTTCTCAAATCATTGGTGATCTTGACTTCTCAATAGAGACTAGAAGTCAAACCAAATCCAAGAAGGATCCTGTGAAAGCTCTTCTCAACACATGTCTATTTGCCTGCTTTCTTTCTCAAATGGAACCAAAGAAAATCCAAGAGGCATTACTAGATCCACATTGGATAGAGGCATGTCAGGCTGAGCTACTACAATTCAAGATTCAAGGAGTATGGGAATTAGTGGAAGTCCCATATGGCAAGAAGGTGATAGGTACAAGATGGATCTTCAGAAACAAGAAGGATGAACGAGGTATTGTGGTCAAGAATAAAGCAAGACTGGTTGCACAAGGCTACACACAAGAAGAGGGAATTGACTATGAAGAGGTCTTTGCTCCAGTGGCTAGGATTGAAGCCATTCGACTATTTCTAGCCTTTGCTTCATTCATGGGTTTCAAAGTTTATCAAATGGATGTCAAGAGTGCATTTCTCTATGGTGTCATTGAAGAAGAGGTGTATGTCAAACAGCCCCCTGGCTTTGAGGACCCTCAACATCCTCACAAGGTGTACAAATTGATAAAAGCTCTCTATGGGCTTCATCAAGCACCAAGGGCTTGGTATGACACTCTTTCTGACTACCTTCTTCAAAACAACTTTCAAAGAGGAACAATTGACAAGACACTATTCTTCAAGAAATCTCACTCAGATATTCTTCTTGTTCAAATATACGTTGATGACATCATCTTTGGCTCTACCAAAGATGCTTTGTGCAAAGAGTTTGAAGAACTAATGCACACTAAGTTTCAAATGAGTTCCATGGGAGAACTTACTTTCTTCTTGGGTCTACAAGTCAAGCAAAAGAAGGATGGCCTCTTTATAAGCCAATCCAAGTATGTCAAGGACATTCTAACCAAATTTTTTCCTCATGGATGCCAAGGTTGCAAGCACTCCCGTTGAAACTCACAAACAACTGACGGCTGATCTTGAGGGGGAGGATGTGGATATACATAATTATAGATCAATGATTGGCTCATTAATGTATCTCACAGCTTCAAGACCAGACATCATGTTTGGAGTTTGTGTTTGTGCAAGATATCAAACAAGGCCCAAGATGTCACACCTCATTGCAGTCAAGAGAATCTTTCGTTACCTAAAGGGCAAGCCTAACTTAGGCTTATGGTATCCTAAAGACTCTCCTTTTGATTTAATTGCTTATACTGACAGTGACTATGGTGGTGAAAACTTAGACAGGAAATCAACAACTGGAGGATGCCAATTTATTGGTTCAAGACTGGTGTCATGGCAATGCAAGAAGCAAACAACGGTGTCTACCTCTTCCACAGAAGCTGAATACATTGCCGCTGCTAGTTGTTGTGCTCAAGTGCTATGGATACAAAATCAAATGATGGATTATGGCTATTACTTCATGAACACGCCAATTCATATTGACAACCAAAGCACTATAAGCATCATCAACAATCCAGTCAAGCACTCCAAAACAAAGCATATAGAGATACGCTACCACTTCATAAGAGATTGTAACGAAAAGAAATTGATCCATGTTGAGAAAATCCACACTGACAATCAGCTTGCTGACCTTCTCACAAAAGCATTTGATGTGGGAAGATTCACATTCTTGATTACAAGTATTGGAATGATCAATATGGATTGATATCAACATCCTTTATCTCTTAGTATTTCTATTTTAAAGTCCCTTCGAGAAGCAGTAGTAACCTTATGATAAGCATCAAGTGCCTTACTTTTTAGTATTGTACTATGTTACTACTGCAACATTAATAGTAAAGACAAATTTTAAGCCAAAGTATGATTAGTACGGCCAAATTTATTAGTATTAAGGGAAGGTTTAACTACTACTGCCCTTATTCTAATGATACGGACGGAATGTTTAAATACCTACTAGTATTGTAGTTACTACGGACCTCTGGATTAATACTGCCAGTAATTCACATTACTACGGACAGTCCAGTTACTACGGCCCATGTAACGTTACAACGGTCATTAAACTACTTACTACGGCTATTATTTGTTAATACTGCAAATTACCATAATAAAAGGTTTCTTAAACAATAAGTATACCCTAATTAATGGTGATTTGACAAGTCCAAATACAACTTGAAAGTAACTTTTACACGTGGCACTTGACTATTGGACCTAATTTTTAAACTTCCGGCGGGAGGTACAGCTACAATCGACACGTGGCAACCTCCAATTGGACCTTTGATTTTAATCATAACCCGCGTCAAATCCAATCGTCAAGTTGTTACCTTTTTAACCGTATAAATAGGGATTCTTTTAACCGTTTTATTTACTTACCATTCTTAAGAACCCTAAAGTGTCTAAAAAGTTACCGTTGTAAACAAAATCTTCAAAATTTTCGATCAATCTTTGCCAAATCCAGTTTAATTGTTCATCATACTTTGATTCTTTTCACTATTATACTAACAATGGCAGAATTACAGTTTCACAAAACCCATAATATGGTGGCCTTCTTGACCAAACTTGATGACAACGCTGATTTCCACCCTATTATCGATTTCTTGAATCGATCAAAGATCAAAACGGCGCTAACAATTAATCCCGAAATCAATGAAACTCATATTAAGGATTTTTGGACCTCTGCTGAACTCGATCCTGAGGAGGCAGTACCTGTTATCAAGGCCGTTGTGGATGGCAAAGCTATAAGAATTTCAGAGAAAACTGTGCGCAGACACTTACAACTGCGTGATGCGGCAGGTATAATTCAACTCTCTGATGACATTATCGTTGAAAATTTTGAAAAACTGGGATACCAGGGGGACCTAAACATTTCAACCTTTCATAAGGCAAAACTGTCCCCCCAATGGAAATTTCTGTTGCATACTTTGCAACAATGTATATCCCAAAAGAGGACAGGATGGCATGAAGGTAGCTCTTCTCTAGCTACTGCCATGGTATGTTTGGCCACAAACCGAACATACAACTTTTCTTACTTAATTTTTGAGGGAATGAGGTGGAACCTTTTAAACATAAAACACAAATTTTTAATGTATCCACGATTTCTCCAACAAATTTTTAACTGTGAACTAAAAGATCTTACTAGATCTGAAAAAGTTTTCTTCTCTCATGCTCACACAAAGAAGGTTTTTACAAACATGAGAACAGTTAATAAGGGAAGTTCTTCTAATGTGACACCATTGTTCTCTACAATGATGGTGATCACAGTTCCTCCAGCTGAAGGACAAGTGACTGCACCTCTGTCCCAACCACCAGCTACTACCATCAGTACTACTGCAATATCTGTGGGCACTAGTGCCATATCTGTAGCAGGTACTGAGGTTGTCATCCCTGAGGTTACAACTGCAGTTGCTACTGCTAGTGTACCTCCAGTTGCTACTGTGAGTTTTACTCCAGTTGCTACTGCACCAGTTACTACTTCTGTAACTGCCCCCACAGTTTCAACACCTCACAAACCATCCAAAGCTGCTTCCAAAAGAACCAAGAGGGTTACTCAGCCTCTTGTGTCTCAAACTATCCCCCATACTCACACTCAAAAATCATTACCTGAAACATCTTCAGGAATGACACAATCTTTAGGGGAAAACATTGAGCATACCCCCTTGCTCACTGAGTTGGTCCATAAGGAGGGGGGTGACCATGTGGAGAGGGCTGATACTACTGCAGCATTCACTTCTCATAGTGAAGCTCAGGCCAGTATCAACATACTTAAGACCCAAACCACGGCAACACCAACCATTGATGAGGACTTGTTCTCACTATTGGAAGGTGGTCCCTGGCGCCAAGAGACCATGGGAGAGATACCTGCTTCTGCTAGGCAGGAGAGTTTCTCTTTTCCCTATGATCAACCACCTGTTGGTACTCAACAGGAAAGGGGTGAGGGTAGTTATGTTCAAAACTTGGAATTGATGGATTTGTACCGAAACTTAATGGTGAAGGTGGAAAAACATGGTTAAACACTTGTCACTCTAACATCTTTGGTGCAACAGTTGCTGGCTCAACAGGCCCTATTATCAGCCCAGCTATTGCCCAAAAGAATCACCACACGCAGTGTTGGTACTTCACCCAGGCCATCAAGCTCTTCATCTTCTGATGACTCTCCTCCAGCTGACAAAAAGGGGGAGAAAGAACATACACAAATTTTATCATCTGAAGAGAGCAGGGGTGAAGAAAAGAAGAGTGAAGACACTGTCATTACTGCAACCTCCCAATATGCTGAAGATATGGAGATTGATAGTACACTTAAGGGGGAGACTGAGACAGAAGACATGGTGGTGGATGAAGAAGGGGAGAAAATGGTGATAGATGCATCACCTGAAAAAGAACAAGTGGTTGATGGGGAGCAAATGATTGAAGAAACAGTAGAAGGGAAGCAAATGGTTGAAGAAACAGTAGAAGGGAAGGAACAAATGGAAATAGAAGATGAATATACGGCAGTTTCTACCAACCCTGAAGTTGCTACTGACCCCATGGTTACTACGGAGGATACATTTGCTGCGGATCCAGTTGCTGCGGACCCAGTTACTACGGATGCTGAAATGGTTGTTGCGGATACCATTACTACTGTCAGCAGTCCAGTTGCTGCGGATACAGTTGTTGCGGATACTCAATCATCACAGTTGTTCACAGCCACTCCTCCAACAATACTTCAAGATTCACAAATCTTTCAAGCCATTCCTTCTGAAGCTACAACACTTACAACCACAACATCTGAAGCTCCTACTCCTACCATTGAAGAACAAGTTGCTGCGGATGAGCTAATCCATCAAGAAATGACAAGAACACCTGTCATGTCTGATGAGTCCACTCTAGCATCACAACTTGTCAAGATCAAAGAAGACAAGCAGAAACAAGAAAGGGAGAAAGCAGAAGCTGAGAGAAAGAAGATGATAGCTGCATCAGTTGCTAGACAAAGAGCAGCAGCAGCTGCTGATGCTCAATCAGCAGGTTCACTTACTTTACCTGAACAACCAGCTAGTGTTTCTGTGTCTACAGGTAGATGGGGTTACATTACTGTAAGTGGAAAGCTTCAAAGAGTCAACCTTGATGATCCAGAACACAAAGACAAAGGCAAAGTGATAGTTGTGGAGAAATCAAAGGAAGAAAAGAAGGAAGAAGAGAGGCTTGCAAGAGAGAAGGCTGCAGCAGAAAGAGATTATAAAAATCTGCTAGCTGAGGAGGAAAGGGAAAGAATCAGACAAGAGTTAGCCAATGCTAAATTCTTGAAAAACCTGGCTGCTGAAGATGAACAGGCTGAAAGAGAAAGGCAAAGGAAGATAGCTGAAGAGGATGAAATTCATGCAAGACTGAATCAATCTCCTACTCCATCTGAAAAGGAAAGGCTAAATAAGATTGCAGAGGAAGATGCCATTCGTGCTCAAGAAATGGCAAATGAAGAGATCCTCAATGATATTTATCTTCAAGGTCTAGAAAGAGCTGATGCTGAGCTTTCCATGAAGATGCTTGAAGAAGACAAACTTAGTCTTCAAAAGCAAACCAAAGCCAAAGCCAAAGCCAAGCCCGATAAGAAGAAAGTATCTGAATCCACAAAGGCCAAGCTAGCTGAAGATAGGCAGAAATATTCTTCTTATCTCAAGACTAAATGATACAGTGGTAGGTCTTTAGGACCTATGAAGATGGCTAGTATTCTGGAGCTAGTGGAAAAGGAGAAGAAGAATGAGGCTAAAAGGAAAGCTGCTCTTGCCAGAATTCAAGAAAAGAAGAAGCAAGATGCAGAGAAAGTCCTGAAAGCTGCTATTGAAACTGGCAGGAAGATTATACATGAGCAAGAACCTGTTAGTACTGCTCCTGCTACGGATGAACCTGTTGAGAAGCACAAGAGGAAGAAGCTAGCATCCAAAAGGGTACATGGTCTAGCTAAGAAACAAAGAGTAGAAACTTCTACTGCTCCAAGTGCCTCTCAAGAAAGTCCAAATCCTCAAGCAGATTATTCTTCATACATCAATCATGAAGAAGGACTAAGGTTTACTCCCATAGCTGTGAAGCCTCCTATGATCATCGACTGGAAATTCCTTGGTGGGCAAACTGGAACTGAATATGAAGTTACTAGGCAAGACAAATCGAAGAAAGTACTTATAGCCTTCCACCAAGCAATAAGAGACTTTGACAGAGATGACTTAGAGAGAATGTACCAAATAGGCAAAGCCAAATATTCTCATCGAAGAGGAGAATGCTCAGGTACGGATCTTGCAATGGACGTTTTATGTGGTTTGTTTGAACCAGAATATGTGAAGAGAAGTTCAGTAATCAAGAAGGGAGGTCCATCGAATCCAATAGTCAAGTGGTTTGTGTATGAACAAAGTGGTCTACTCACTAGTCAGAAAGGAGGGAGCCATGGAGTTTTACTTGGTGGATAAAAGGTATCCACATGGATTGACTACTTTGGAAAAGATGATACAAGTCAAGCTTAATGGACTCCATGATTCAAGAATAGCACATGAACTTATTTGGAGAATTCTGGAACAAATCATAGACGAGAAAACAAAAGGAAAAGATGTTGATTGGCAAAACAAGGAAGAAAGAAGAAAAATGTAATTAACTTGATATAGTTAAACTTGTTTTGTAATTAAGTAGTTAATGCGGTTGGAGCATAAAAACTTGTACTTTTGATTAGTTATAAAAGTTCAAGGTTAGGGGGAGATTGTTGGGTTATAACTTAGACAAAATAGTTTAACTCCTAAACAATACGCTTAACAACGAGAAAAGTAACTTAAAAGATTAATGCGGAAGACATTAAGAAGTTATTGCGGAAGACAAGTTAGTACGGCTGTTCAACCAAGTTACTACTGATCATAGAGTTGCTACGGAAGAAGTCAAGTTGATGCGGTCATACCAAGTTAATACGGAAGACCAACTTGCCGTGCAAGAATAATCTAATTAGAGTTATAATTAGATTATGTTTCCTTTTGTATTTAGATATAGTTTCTTTATTCTAGATAACGATAGTTCTAGATAAGGATAGATGATGTTTCCTATTTAGATAGGTCGGCCTCAAGGTCTATAAATAGATAGATCCTTGTATTGATAAAAACACGTTGTATTGATATTCTGAGTTAATACAATTGAGGCTTATAATTCGACAATACTATTTGTTCATTCTTATTCATATTCTATTGTTCGATAACTCGTAAATATTGAAGTGTTCATCCGCTGCTGAACTTCTTCAATAGATCAAGATCTTAACGAAGGAAAACTATTAGATTACATTAGCTAATCCGATCCTGACACAATTCGTCTCGTGATTTATGTCGTGAAAGTAATGGTTTATGGGGCGGTCTTTGGGGCCAAAACAAATTATGCGGTAACGATTTTCGGCTCACCTTTCGGGATGGAAAAGAATTATTGATATGGCAATGAGTTTCGATAGTTTCTTATTCGTTACTTCCGACTTTATATTAAGTATAATATTTTCTTATTTGTTGTTCGTGTTATAATATGAATTTTAAAGTAACAATTTCAAGTTTGACAATTTGAGACATAAAAAGAGTTGTTATGATTGTTTCTTGTTCAACCATTTTCTCTACTAAGTTTGACAATATAGGGTAACATTATCTATTTTGACCATTAATAAAATTACACCTTTTTATCCTTCGATCATTCGGAAAATTTTATCTTTAGTCATTCAACCTATTTGGATAATTCGATTTATTCTACGCTACTATCCCATTTGGTAAAATCATATATGTATAACAAAATATAAGGGAGATAATTACAAATATGTTTCTTACAATTTGACAAATAAGACATGTTTAATCCTCTTGATTTTGAAAGTACACCACACACTATTTATTTGTAAACATTATACACTCGCGATCTTTTAGTCCATTATGATTAACTTATTTCAGTTAGTTATATCAAATGACCATTTTACCATGCTTGTATTCAAGTGTTCACGTTTTATGTTCACTAACTCAAATGTTTATTTAAGATTGATGAGTTTTGAATTGTTATATGCTTTATAAAGATTATTGAGATGTCTATTTATCTATGCATTTTTTTTTAATACGTATCAAGCATAATGCAAAATCCGTTTTATAATATAAGTTTCTTGGTAGTTTGAGATATAAATGTTAAATATTTACAAATACTTTAATATACAATATAAATAAAATATAAACATATTGTTATCATTTTATTATGTATTTGTATTGTATATCTACCTTTTAAATTTTTCGCAAAAAGCTATATAATTGTCACTATTGATTATTAACTAAACTGTATAATCAAAACTAATATTTATTAAAGAATTAAAACTTAAAAAAACCCGAAAACTTGTTTAATATCTCCTAACAAACTTTTAAACATAATATGTCTAAAAAAGCAACATAAACAACCATAATAACAATTTCTAGCAAAATAAATATAACAAATCTTGCAAATACTACAAATTACAAACAATTTATCTTTGAAATAATGTGACAAGAATATTATTAGTAGTTGTTCGATTTTAATACAATTAATAGCAATTTAAAATGTTAAAACAATCTCTATTCTTACTTCTTAGTGTTAACCCCGTCCAATCTGACTTGTTCATATACTGGAAATAAAAAATCAAATATCAAAAATTAATTCTGGATTCAAATATTAATTTCTTTTTATATAAAAATAAATATTTTAAATATATTTCTCTAAAAGTTAACTTACTTAAAACATAGAATTCAAAAAAAAATCTTTAATGCATTATTAAGTAAAAATCATAAAGATATCGAATTTAATGAGCAAATGGTAAATAAGTAATTCAACTTAATTATAATTTCTATGTATTTGAATTGAATAAGGGTAAATAACTAATTTTAATTATTTAAATTTTACGGGATTAAGAGTATGAGGAGATTTTTTATAATATAGTTAAGATAACTTTAATATATAATTAAACTTTGAATATTATTTTTAAATAGAGATAAATATTTTGCAATGTATCACACTTCAATCGAAAATATATATTATATACCTAATTTAAACTTTTATATTCTGTTATTGTATGTATATATGTGACAACTATATAAGTTGTCACGTCATGTTTTATGTCATCTATTTCAAAAAAATATGATTGGTCTTATACATTTTGGAGTAAAGTTGTATATATTTTTACTCATTATCTTTTTTAAATATGAATATTAGGTAATTGGATAAAAATAATAATAAATAAATAAATCCTCCTTACAGTTAATCTAAAAATTCAGATTTTGTTTAAAAATTTAAAACTTATGCCGCTCGTCCATTTAAGGAAACTACATATGCTTTTCGTCCCTAAAACGGACGTTCATTAACAATTTCCGCTAAAACGATTGTTAACTATTTACATATTTCGTCCTTAATATAGATATCCGTTAGAACTTAGATACAAAAAGCGTAATTAGTTTCCCTACGAGTTTATTGTTGTAAATTTTTAAACTTAAAGAAAAAAATATGTAATTTAGATAAACCTTATAAACGAATTATATACTTTATTCTGTTGTCTGTTATCTTACAATTATGTTGATAAAGTATTAAACATCATCATGCTTAATTCATATTTGTTCTAATTAGGGGTTTTGGCTCCATCATTAGACAACTAGATGACTATATATTGAAGCACTAGAATAACCAAAAACTTAAGGAATTTAGGAACACATGTGTGGGTAGTTGTTATCAAATCCCAAATATAGATAGGAATCCGTTTTAGCTTTGATATCTAATTTTCGTTGTCCTATTACTGAAAAAGGACATATTCACTTTACATCTTTATCAATATATAGTCTCGGTTCAATTCAAACGATTTAACAACACTAAAACGAAAATGATTTCCATATGTGTGGAATTTTGAGAAAAGGCTACACATATACTCCAAGCTATTGTTTATGAAACATCTATACAAAATGTATGGTTATCAGTTCAAATAAGATGCAATCAATGAAACTAAATAATATTGGATACTAATTATGTGATTCCATCCGTAGATCCTTTCCCTAAGAGTGGAGCCACTTGACAAGACAAATTAATTTTTGTTTCTTTTGTAGTGAAATTGTTGATTTCTTTACAATTAATAATGTATTTCTTAACGTTTTCATCACAACCCTAAAGAATGTGGTTATTATTTTCCTTTGTATTATCATGACCTTTTATGATTATATGAATGAAAATGTATGTATAGAATTTCTTAATAATAGGTCGTGCTTTTTATTCTGGGGGCAATGAATAGTAAGTCGGCAAGGGGACCGCCGGCAACCAGGTATGGGGGGTATCCGTTGGAGGCTCTCACCTCTTTCTATGTGGCTAATCTACCTGGAGATACTTGTCGTATGGAACTGTGGAAGCCGTTCTCCACGGTTGGTAAAGTGGTGGACATCTATGTGGTGGGACGAAGGGATTCTGCAGGTTTATTCTTTGCATTTGCCCGCTTTGTTGAAGTATCCGATTGCGCGAAAGTGGCGGCTGGCTTGTCTAGGATTACCATTCGTGGAAGGAAGGTAATCGCCAATTTAGCCAGGAAACCTAAAGTTGATCCGCCTGCTAAACGGGTTCCTCCTCCGCCGCCTCCGGTTACTGGTGCGACATTCCGGAAAACAGATTCTAGGTCTTTCGCTGAGGCTTTGGGAGCGGGGGGGGCAATCCCTAATCAGGCTATCCTTACTCCGCCTGAGACCCTTCAGCCACCTCCTCCCCCGGTTTCCCTTGTTTGCTCGTCGGAGATTCGGTCCTGGGTCAATGGTGCGGTACTTGTTGGTGAGACAAAGGACTTCGATTCCCTTTGTAACTTCCCGGCGCTTATTGCTTTGGAGGGCTTCAATGTCACTGAAACTAAATACATTGGTGGAATGCTCATTGCTATCAAGTTCGATTCCGGGAGGGACGCTGATGTTTTTCGTGCTAATAAATCTATTTGGCTTAAATGGTTTATTAGAGTGGATGCTTTCGACAATCGGCCCCCTAATTTTGATAGGATCGCCTGGATTAAGATTGTTGGTGTACCTTTGATTGCATGGGGCGAGGAAAATTTTCATACGATTGGCATTCGATATGGTAAGGTGCTGGTCAATTACAATCCGTTCTGTGATAACATGGATCTATCTTATGCTAAGGTCTGCATTCTCACAAACTCGAGGAGGAAAATTAACGATGAAATCTATGTCCAAGTGAATGGCGAGGCGACAAGGGTGGGGATATTCGAGTTTGAAGATGAGTGGGTTCCTTTTAAAAACTACGATGCTCAATCGTACTCCGATGAAGAAGAAGATGAGGGTGATGAATCCTCGGAGATGGAAGAAGGGGAGTTCAAACAGGATATCGGGGAATCCGGCAGTGATGTTGGTGGCGGCCACCCTACAGGGGGCGGGAATCCTAGAAGTCCGATGGTTGGTATTCCTGATTCAATGGAGGTTGGAGAAGTCCATAAGTTGCATGGAGAAGTCCACAAGGTGCATGGGGATACTAAGGTTGTTGATGAGGGTATTAATTCCACGTTATTTCCCAAGGACAATATGAATGAAGATGGTGGGGACTCGGGTAGGATATTGGGCTTGGATTCTCAAGTGGGCCTGGGGGAATCTGGCCAAAACCAAAGTGGGGGTGAATTTTGTGTTGGTGATGGGCCGATTCTTAGCAGCCCAGAATTCGATTTGGGAGAGTCTGCAATCAAACGTAGGAGGAGAAAAATGAGGTCTGCTAACTCTGCTCTCAATTCGATCCCTGGCTCCACAGCTCCTGGCTCTGTCGAACCTTATGCGAGTGATGGCTCTGAGTCGTTTGTGGCTGGGTCGATAGATCTCAATCGGATCATTTCGCCGGTTATATCGCATGGTGATAAGGATGGGGACGCGACCTCTTCATTCAATTCAGAGCTCGAACATACAAAGGAAATTGGTAGAAAGGTGGGTTTTCTTTTCGGGGATAATGATGATGCCCTGGTTGATGCCATTAACGGCGACGGTGGTAAGAAAGTTTCCTCATGAATGTTCTCTCTCTCAATATTCGAAGTATGGGTGATACTCATAAGTCCGATTGGCTTCGTAATCTCCGTAAAGAATTTCGATTTTCGTTTTGTGGCATTCAAGAGACTAGGCTCATCTCTATCCCCTTTGGTATTGGTAATTGGTGGGGGGATCAGAATCTTGGGATGGATTATGTCGAATCAGAAGGGAGGTCGGGGGGTTTGATGTGTTTCTGGGATACCTCGATTTTTCATGCTACTACGGTCATTAAAAGCCGATCTTTCATGGCTGTGGTTGGGGACTGGAATGGCATTGTGGGGGAAACGATTTTGGTTAATGTGTATGGGCCTCAAGCGATTCAGGAGAAACGGGTTTTGTGGGAGAGTATCTCGAACCTTATGATATCTAGACCGGGTACTTGGGTGGTGTTTGGGGATTTTAATGCGGTAAGGAGGCCTGATGAACGATTGAATTCTCACTTCTGTTCCCAAACTGCCTATGATTTTAATAATTTCATTAGTAATTCGGGGCTGGTTGACTTGAATATGGGAGGGCGGAAATTTACTTATTTTTCTGATGCTGGATGCAAGCATAGTAAATTGGACCGATTTTTGGTGTGTTCGAATTTCTTGGCGTCCTTCCCGAATGTCTCCGTTTTGGCTCTTCCTAGGAATCTGTCTGATCATTCGCCTATTATCCTCCGGACCTCTCTGGTGGACTTCGGCCCCCCACCATTTAGGTTTTTTAATTCATGGTTATCTAAGGATGGTTTTGATGGGCTCGTCCGACGCTTTTGGTTATCTTTTGAAGGTGGTGGTTCTGCCGATAGGGTGTTGGCGGGTAAGCTTAAAATGCTTAAAGATGAACTGAAAATTTGGAAGAAACATGATTCTGATTTGGAAGGTAAAGAGTTGGCTGATGCTAGGAAGATGGTTGATGAGCTCGAGATTATGGCGGAATCCAGATTTCTTTCTGAGGAGGAAATTAATAAAAGGAGGGATTTAAAGCAAAGGATCCATGATTTTGGAAAAAGGAGGCAGTTGGATATTATGCAAAAAGCTAAAATTCGTTGGCTAACGGATGGAGATGACAACACTAGTTTTTTCCATAATATGATTAGAGTGAAGAATCGTAAATCGAGCATTCATGGGCTTATGATAAATGGGGTTTGGACCACGGATGTGGGGGCAATTAAAGATGAGGTTTTTCGGTTTTTTAGTAGGAAATTCGCAGAAACTAGACCCATTAGACCCTCTTTGGTGAATACTAATTTTAAAATGTTGTCTACTGGGGATCGGGTGTTCCTAGAAGAGTCGTTTGGTGCTGATGAAATCAAAAAGGCGGTTTGGGATTGCGGTGGGGATAGGGCACCGGGCCCTGATGGCTTCACTTTCCAATTTCTCCGCAAATTCTGGCCACTGGTGTCTCGTGATTTCGTGGAGTGTGTGCATCATTTTGAGAGGCATGGTTACTTATCTAGGGGCTGTAACTCCTCATTTATTTCTCTTATTCCGAAGGTTAAAGACCCTCTTTCGCTTAGTGATTTTCGTCCGATCAGTTTGATTGGGTGTATTTATAAAGTTATTGCTAAGATGCTTGCGGGGAGGCTCAAAATGGTGGTGGGTTCTGTTATTGGGGAGGCGCAATCGGCCTATATTGCGGGACGGAATATTCTTGACGGGCCTATGATTATTAATGAAGTGGTGGCATGGTCTAAGAAGTCTAAGGAGAAACTTTTCTTACTTAAAGTCGATTTCGATAAAGCATTTGATTCCATTAATTGGAATTATCTTGACTCGACCATGGGGCAAATGGGTTTTGGAGACAAATGGCGTTTATGGATCCGCGGCTGTCTCTCTTCAGCTAGGTCGTCTGTCCTCATTAATGGTTCGGCAGGGAATGAGTTTCCTATATCTCGGGGTGTTAGGCAAGGGGATCCGTTGTCACCATTTCTATTTATCATCGCTATGGAGGGGCTTAATGTCGCGCTTCAATCTGCTGGACAGCTCTCTCTATTTCATGGTGTGCATATCCCTAATGGCCCTTTGCTCTCTCATCTTTTTTATGCGGATGATGCTCTCTTCCTTGGTAGGTGGTGTGGAGGGAATTTTATTAACTTGGCGCGTATTCTGAAATGTTTCCATGCGGTTTCGGGTCTTAAAGTTAATTTTCATAAATCTAAGGTTTTTGGTTTAGGTGTTTCGGATGGTGAGCTGGCTAGTTGTGCTCGCATTTTAGGGTGTGCCCATGGTGTCTTCCCTTTTACTTACCTGGGGGTTACGGTGGGGGCTAATATGTCCAGGAAACGGAATTGGGATCCTGTGATTTCTAGAGTCCAATCCAAGCTCTCCGCTTGGAAGGCTCGATCTTTATCTTTCGGGGGGAGGTTGACTCTTGTCAAGGCGGTTCTTGGTAGTATTCCGCAATATTTCCTGTCTCTATTCAAAGCTCCGGTGGCGGTTATTAATTCTTTGGAGTGTTTGAGGAGAAGGTTTCTTTGGGGAGGTAACGATAATAATCGGAAGATTTGTTGGGATGTGGTTTTAGCTCGTAAGTGTGATGGAGGGCTTGGTGTGGGATCCTTAAAGGCGGCTAATTATTCTTTGCTGTCTAAATGGATGTGGAAATTTAAAAATGATGTTGGTGCTCTTTGGAGGAAAGTAGTATGTGGTATTCATAATTCTTTTCGGAAACCTTGGGAGGCTTGGGCTAAGAGTACCATTTCTGGTGTTTGGCTCGATATTGTTCGATCTATGGAGTCTCTTCATTCATGGGAGTTGGACTTTAGTAATATTATTCGGCCTAAGTTGGGTTCCGGTTCTGATGTTCTTTTTTGGTTAGACAATTGGACTGGGGATGGGCCTCTTAGTCGGAGATTCCCTTCTCTTTTTGGTTTGGATAAACGTAAATCGGCTTTTGTTGTTGATAGGTTCGGGTCTAGTGGTCCGGTTTGGGCCTGGAAGAGGCGGCCTCGGTCTGCCATGGAGCTTGATGAATTTAATGAGTTGAATGGTGTCCTTGCAAATGAGAAAGTTTCTAGTAGGCCGGATAGGTGGGTGTCGACTTTGTCAGTCAATGGAGATTTTCATGTTCATGATGTGAGGCGTTTGGTGGATTCTAAGATTACCAGGTCCGTTATGAACCCCACTGTTTGGTGCCACGTAATTCCTATTAATATTATTTGCTTCGTTTGGAGAGCATGCATGGATCGTATCCCGTCTGGTGTCGCGTTGTCCAAACGTGGTATGAATATTTCCCATTTGACTTGTCAGCTTTGTCGGAATGGCCCCGATGCTACGGATCATTTTCTGGTGGATTGCAGTTTTTCTAAGGAGGTTCTCGTTTGGATATTTAAATGGTGTGGTATCCCGGTGTCATATTTCTCCAAGGTTCATGAATTTGTGGAATTCGCGGCTCATTGGGGATCTTGTCCCAAAAAACGGAAAATACTTTTAGCTATTTGGTATGGTTTTCTTTGGAGTATTTGGAAGGCTAGGAATGAAGCGGTGTTTAATAAGAGATCGACTTCCAAAGTAGCTTTGGCGGATAACATTTTTGCGGTGGTTTTTAATTGGATCAAACATAGGGGTAATTTTGGAACCATTAGGTGGGAGGATTGGTTAGTTTGTCCTTTCAATATCTTGTAATGGTTTGGTTTTCCTTTTCTTCTTTTTGTATGTATTTCTATGCTTTTGCCCTGCCTTGCTTCTCTTAGGCAGTGGTCTTAATAATATCCGCCGTTTCCAAAAAAAAATATACGCTAGTTATCCACAAAAACCATAAAAGAGCACATGTCGAATGCATTCCAATATCAATCAATCACAATCCACGTCAAAGCCACCAAAATTAAGTATACATTAATGGTATCAGACACCCGTTTTAAACCATGTATCAAATACGACAACTTAATACTAATAAACATGCATGACATTTTCACTTTTGTAAATAATCTATTCCACACGATCAAAATATCAGTTATGGAAGCAAGTATTATACTTCAATAGTTTTCTTGTACAAATGTTTAATAGATACGGAGTAAGCGTTTATATGATGAACCAAATTAGTAATTAATGGATAATGTGAGACCTAAAGTGAAAAAAAGGGAATTAACATTCTTTATCAGTTATTGAATAAGCTACATAACCAATTTTATTAATGGTTCAGTATCCAACGGACAACACATATCGTCACCGTAAGTAACTGACAGAATAAAACCTAACAAAATATCTAATCTAAACGAATCACAATGAATGTCAAGCCGCCTAAACAACGAATCACATTTCATGTCAAGCCATCAAAACAAGTATGTTGCCATACCATGCACTTGTTTCAAATCGCGTATCATATATGTCAACTTAACTAGCGCAAATACAACTCACAATAAAACAAACACGTAGTTTTTTGAAATGCAGAAAGTAACCGTTTTATTTGACGGACTAATTTAGTAATTATTCGATAATATAAGACTTAAAGTAAAAAGAAAAAGAAGTGAAATATTAATTCTAACACCCTTAATTTAGGAAAGTATGGGTGGGTAGTAAAACCTTTGATGAAAATTAGCCCTAGGCCACGGAGGAGGAGCCTAACATTTCATCCACAAACAGACACACGCCGCACGCGCCTTTTGTCATGAGAGTGGTGCGGACCCTTTTTTTTCTACCCACCCAACTCACTATATAACCCCACCCTACCCTCTCCTTTTTTTCTCTCAATTCTTACACACACACACTTTTTCTTCATGGCTCCTCGCGGGAAACCTGACGGCAACGCCGCCGCCAACAACGGCGCCGCCTCCGAGACGCGCTACCGTGGCGTCCGTAAACGTCCTTGGGGCCGTTACGCAGCTGAGATCAGAGATCCAGGTAAAAAAAGCCGTGTTTGGTTAGGTACATTTGATACAGCAGAAGAGGCGGCGCGTGCGTATGATTCCGCAGCGCGTGAGTTTCGTGGAGATAAAGCGAAGACGAATTTCCCTACATCAACCGAATTATGCCTCCCTACCGCCGCCGTAACCGCCGGAATGAAGAAAATTTTTAACAAATCACCTAGCGGAGAAAGCAGCACCATCGAATCACCTCAATCAATCACCGCCGTAGCGCCGCTTCATCCGTCGGCACTCGATCTCAGCCTCTCGCATTTTCCGATCGGTTTTCCAATGGCGCATTCGCTCTTCCTATTTCATTCACAAAACAATAACAATAACCGTATGAACATGTTCCGATTAGACGGATCTATCGCGCGTGCGGAAAAACCTAATCCTAATCGAACAATCACAGCTGCACAAAGCGATTCTGATTCATCATCCGTCGTTAATTTCAGTTACAGTTCCGATCGCAAACAACAACCGGAGAAAACATTCGCTCTTGAACTTGATCTCAATTTTCCTCCACCGGAAGTCGCCTGAGATATATATAGATATATATAGTTTGTTACAATTCCGGCTAGGCGTCAATCCGACGTCGTTTTCGTCTTTTTTTTTTTCGTAAACTTAGATTATATTATATATTATATAAAAAAAATGATAATTGTATTAGGTTAAAAATTAAGCAGCCTGATTATAATGTTTTGATGCGCTGAATATATATATAATGTTAATTAATTATATCTTTGTTTCGATTTTGTATATACTTTGAACATTAATTATCATTATTTGCAGTTTAATTTCCTAATTACTTCATAATTTTGAATCAGTTTGGTGGTTGTACTTTGTGCTTCGGTAGTTGTACTTTTGATTAAATCCAGTTTCCATTTGTGCAGCCAAGTGTAGGCCGCATGTCAAAAGTATATGTTGTAACTGTTAGCGACAGACGGCGTTGGAATTATTAATATTAAATGTTAATATTTTAATGATTATTATCAAATTAAAATAATAAAAATACGATGTATTTTGGTATTTATTTAATATTATATGAGTTAGTTTTGCATTTACACCAAGTGAGGTCATAATATACTTTTTTTTTCAAGGAATATATAGAGCAATTAATATATATATATGTATTTATTGGATATTTAATTTTGTAGTAAGAGTAGACTTGATGTAGTACTTTTATGCCGTGTACGATCACTAGTAATAATGACCAGAAAAACTAACTTAAAGCTAAACGTAGCAAGCTTTCAAGATATACCGAATAAAGACTGAACATTGCATATAAAGTTATACTTTTTACCCAAACAAAATTTTTATTTTACGAAACAAAAACTACACCGCCCCACCTTCTTCTGCTTCCTTCAAACGACGGATGATACGAAAGACGGGGCAAAGACATCATGCAGTCTTGATGTCATTCTAAGACGGGACTACTTACGGAGTATTAAAGTTGTAATTAATAACGTTTCAATAAATAAAGGTCACGAGCTATGGAGCGTATGTCACATGTGTTTGAATAATGGGATATTTACATCTATGTCCTTATAAAACTTTAATATTACATCAATGTCCTTGTAAAAGTTAAAATTACGTTAATAGGCTTCTAAAACATGGAAAATTCTCATATATATCAAAAATAATAAGTTAATAATATTTAAAAATAATTTTAATATTTAAATTATTCATCTAAATATTAATTAAACTTTTTACTCAAGTATGTTAGGTGTAATCCAACATTGACCAAAGTATCTCAATTTCATAAACTCGCAATATAGATTTAAAACAGATTGATTTCTATTATTTTGAGTATTAATTGGAATAAAAAGGTTGCAAAACTTCCTCGTTTTTGATTGATTAATGTTTCGTAATATATGTTTAAAACAATTATTCATTGAATTTAATCTATTTGATTCATTCGGTATTTGATTATTCATTAACATATTTGTTTAAATAAGCATTTGGATTAGTTTTATTGATTTATTCAATAATATAAAACATTTAAAATCATTTAATTAATATTTAGATGAATAATTTAAATATTAAAATCATTTAAATATTATTAATTTATTATTTTGGATATATATGAGAATTTTTCATGTTTTGGAAGGATGTTAACGTAATTTTGATTTTTAAAAGGACATTGACGTAATATTAAAGTTTTATAAGGACGTAGATGTAAATCTCCCTTGAATAATTAATGATATTTTAATTTGTTACTCCGTTTCAAAAAAGATGTTCACCTTTCTATTTATGTTAGTTCTAAAATTATTGTTATGTTTCTAAATATGGATAATTAAAATATAGTAAATTTTTATTTTGTCCTCAAATATTTTCAACTTTTTAAACTTTAAAAATAAACGACATCTTTAATTTAGGAATAAAATAGGTAATCTAAAAATAAAAAACACTTTATTAACTAAACTTTTTTTATATTTAGGTAGGTAAGTACTTTGTTTTTGTTTAGTCAATGCTCTAAGATTTGACTCTTGTAACATACACGCTTTGACTACATTAAAATATTAATTAATATGTTTGTACTAACTACTAAACTAAAACAAACGTTTAATTTTGTAAGAAATAAAATAAAATAAAAAAGCCACGTGTGAGGCGAAATTTATTGGTTTAGTTGAACATTGGGGTGCGCCGACTAAATCATGAGATCCGACGGTGGGAATTAGCGGTTACATTTATTAACAAATTCTTTTATGGACGGCATTGACAGCGATAAGGACGGCGACTGCCTTTTTCATTATTTTCTCCGTCTTCTTCCGTTAAAATTCAACAAAACTTATATATATATCCACTTTACTAATTATTTTATCAACTTTATCTACATACTTCGTTAATAAAAAAGTGATATTATTTTATTAATTATTTTGAAATAAATATTATTAAATATTTTCGTAGCAAATTAATATTTTGTTTATAAACTTTTAATATTATTTATTTATCCCTAACAAGAAGTATATTTGTTTCTTAAAACAACCTTTCATATGTTTTAGTGTTTTTTTTCTACAACATATATAAATATACAAAAATTTATTTGTGTATCCTTCGCGGATAAATTACGTATTTAAAGTATCTGAGGTTTTAGTAGTCCAACAGAAAACATAACTATTAATAGATGACCCTAAAAATAGAAAATCGTTTAGAAGTTTCAAAAGAAACCTGTCATATATATCTAGAAGGTATACCGAGTAACCGTTAATAATATCTTTCAAATAAATAATCTCGATGTGTTTATACATAAAAATTTAAAAATTATATATTTAATTGATCTCGTTGTTTAATCTATTAGAAGTTTATGTTATATAAATAAAGTAAAAATTGGGTACCTATAAATTTAGAGTTAGAGATCTTAAACGGTTGTCTATCTCGTCCATCCTCAAAGACAACCATGCATATTTATCTGTTTGGTATTCAAATATGAATATAAAATAAATTTGTCTTAATTCTTAACCAAAATGGAACATTTAAAGAAATCCATATTAAAATTGGGGGGTTAATAAAAGAAATAAGATAATGATAGACTACTCATTATTCTACTTAAAAGGTTGTTATGAAGTGCTAAATAGTTTACTAGATTAAGAGTGAACAAGGAATACATAATTTATTTATGTATTATCCCTTTTTATTGTTTCTAAATACGTTTTTAATACATTTATTTTAGATAAACAACACTATTTTTTTTCCCATTTACATTTAAAATCTTTGTCTATTGATAATGATGATCTAATCTCTTTTAAATCATCTTTAGTTACATTGTAGTAAAACAAATGAATGAGAATTAATTTTTAAATGAAAGATCATTAACTCTAATATACTTTTTACTCCTATATAAACCATATTCACTTTCGATTTTAAGTTTTCGTTTTAAGGTGGGTCTATCTAAACCTTCAAATTTTAATCACGGATCATCATCCATTAATCGTAACTATCGATTTAAAAAAATAATAATAATCGATTCAATACAAAATGGTCTAACATGTTATTGATTATGTTTAATAGCTTTGACAAATTCATCATATAACCATTCATCACTATTAATAAATAGTTAAAATGTAACCAATAATAATAATAAATAAATCATTTATTCTCTATATTTATAATATAACTTAAATATATAATTTTTAACTGACATTTAACTATCTATATAAATAGACAATGTTCATTATAGAAAAAAAATTACATTTCAGTCATAACAAACTAAAATAACATTATAATTATCTATAGATGATTCTCTATATGACCTCACAAATGTTTTTCATGAGATAAGTGTAAGATTGAGGTTTTCAATGAAACACATTTAACGAATGATGTAAATCGTTACATTTGAAGTTCTTTATGTTTATCAATTTTTTATACACTCGTAATATTGATATTTACTTTTTATGTCAGGTATTTTAGAATTAATAAGATTAATTATTTTGTTTGAATATATATCGGTTATAATCATCATTCATTATTCATTTTCGATAAGGATTTTACTAAACATGCGTGCTTCAAGAAATTTTCCATTATACAAACGTATTGAATTTTATTGTCCCACATAATTGTAATTTTAATATTGTGTTTAAGTATACATGAAGACAAGTTATATTTATTTTTATATTAAAAAATTAGCAATAATTGTTTAGGATATTACACTATTTCAAATTTAAAATTTGTCAATGTCACTTACTATTCATTAGTCATGTCGCGCAGCGGATACGCTGCTAGTAATAAATAATTAGAAACCAACTTAATATATTTCAAGCTATAGAGTAAGAACATTTAAGAAAAACACGTCTTGAATTTAAACCTAGACTACTTTGTCAAACTACTCACGACCTATGTCTGTACGACTTTCAAGAAAAAGTTGTACTAAGTCGAAAGAGCAAAAGTCATGACTATCCGAAAAATTTACCTTTTAATGATAAATTCAAGTAGTCTATAATTAAATTTTCTTTTGTGTAGTTCATGAGATTATCTTAAACTAAAAAATATTAAAAAAATAAATTGATAATAATTTATAAATTGATAATAATTTATAAAAAAAAAAATAAAAAAAAGTTAGAATTAAAAAAGAATCTAGTATATAGATGAATATTGGAAGAAAGCAGGATGAGGGGTGGTGAGGTGTTTGAGGAAGTCCATGTCGGAAATTCAGAAGTTGTCACGTGTAACTCCACCGTCCCAACTTCAAACATCTTTCCTTTCACGCGCTTTCATAAACTACTTTTTCCGACATCTTTTATTGTTATATTCAAACAATCATTAATTCTTTTTTAAGATAATCCTTCCATTAATTTATCACTTTACTGGTTTAATCATTTTACTTATTTTCATAATGTTTTTACCCTTTTAAAGCACCCGGAGTGGGGGTTTTCGGCTCGTTCTCGAGCTCACAACGAGCATTGTAGCTCGTTATGACTCCGTCGCCCTCGTTGTCAGCCTCGTTGTGAGGCGACCGTTGTCCAACAACGGTCGTTTTGCAGATTTTGTTTTGTTTTTTTATTTATTATTCAAACGGTATTATTACCGTTATTAATATATTTATTTATTTATTTATTTATTTATTTTTTTTTTCCAAATTTCACCTATAAATACCCCCACAATTTAACCAAAAAATCATACCAATTTTCAATCTCTTTCTATCTCAATATTTTTCTAAAACTATATATACAAAAAATGAGTTCGAATTCGTCAACCGATCACGATGTTTCGGATTCGTCATCTTCCGACGCCGAATTGTTACAAGTTCTAGCCGAATAGTCGAAGGTATATCTAATTACTTTGTAGAACCTTTGCCCGATTATTTTAAATATTTCAAACAACACCCCGATGCAACGGGTAAAATGGGGTTTAGTTGTTTACATAAATGCACGTCCGCTATTCGTATGATGGCGTATGTGATTACTCCAGACGCCTTCGACGAATATTTACAAATGTCTGAAAGAACATCAACTGAATCCTTAGATAATTTTTTAAAATGTGTAATCCATCTTTATACAAACGTTTATCTAAGAGCCCCAACACAAGATGATGTTTATCGTTTATATCAAAAACACGATGAGGTTCATGGGTTTAGGGGTATGCTTGGTAGCATAGATTGTATGCATTTGAAATGGGATCAATGTCCAAATGCATACAAAGGGCAATACACACGAGGTGACCATGGTTATCCAACGGTTATGTTGGAAGTTGTTGCCTCGTACGATCTATGGATATGGCATGCTTACTTCGGTGTCGCCGGGTCGAACAACGACATCAACGTGCTTAAACAATCGTCGTTGTTTCATGATATGCTCAACGACTCATCCCCAGACTACAGATGCACCGTCAACGGCCACGAGTACAATAAAGGATATTACCTTGCAGACGGTATATATCCGGAGTGGTCGACATTTGTTAAAGCTTTCTCGTACCCATTTGACGAACCTCGCCAAAAATTCAAACGTTTTCAAGAGAGTGCGAGAAAGGATATCGAACGGGAATTCGGTGTTCTTCAAGGTCGTTGGGGTATTATAAAACATGTCGCTAGATTTTACAAGATGAACAAATTAAGAAGAGTTATGTATGGGGCTATTATATTACACAACATGATCGTTGAAGACAACGGACAGTCGATATGCGATGCCGATGAATGGTATGTTCCTCCGGTGGGTGTTCCGAGAACTTTTAACGAGAGAGTCAACGAACGTATCCGGATTAACCGAGAGATTAGAGACAGGTCCACACACAAACATACTCCGGGAGGATCTCGTGGCCTACATTTCGACACTTCCGGATAACTATCGACAACGTTAGCTTTTTTTAATTATTGTGTTGTATTTTTTTTAATTATTGTATTGTATTTTTTTTTTTTAATTATTGTATTGTATTTTTTTTAAGTATTGTATTGTAATTTTTTTTATTGTATGTTTTTTATATTTTTATTTTAATTATTGTATTGTATTTTTTTTTATTGTATGTTTTTGTATTTTTATTTTAATTATTGTAGTTTTGTTTTTTATTTTCATAAAATGTTATATTTATTTTATTTAAATCTTTTAAGAAAAAAAAAGAAAAATTAAATTAAGTCCCACAACTCCCACAACCTCCACAACCCTCATTATCATACCACCCAAAATCTCACAATCCTCATTCTCACTGCCACGTCAGCAACTTTTTTCCCACAACCCTCATTGTCACTCATTATCACTCCGGGTGCTCTTATTTCATTTTAAGTCATTAATAAATTGTGTTTCTTTGGGGTTTGTAAAAGTATATTGGTACTAAACTGGTTGTATTTAATATGATGCTTGGTACTAAATTTTTTTTTAAGTAAAGACCCATATCAATCGATATGGTATCAGTGAGGTACGGAACCAGTACAAGAACAAAAGTACCATAATAATGATATCAATCGATAATATACCGGGTGTATACGATATGATATTTGATACTTATACTTTTTCTAGTAAAGCTCGATACCAAGCAATACGGTATCGGTCAATATTACCATCTTCACTTCTGCTTCACGAGTTTCGTTATACTAGGTAATTAGAAAGTGTTTGGAAAAAAGTAACTTCATAGTTAATATTGAAATTTTATGAAGAGTAAATTACACCGTTGATCCCTATGTTTGTATCGAATTTACTAGTTTGAGGCTTTTTTTTAAATAATTACACCAAGCGTCCCCATTGTTGTAATTCTATAACGTCGATAGTCCTTTTTCTAACAGTTCGCAACTGAAAAGACCGAAATATCCTTTTCCAAATAATTTATTTTCTTTTTCAATTTCTTTCATATTTTAAGATAATTTATAAAAAAAAATTAATAATTATTTCTCTCTCTTCTCTCATCTCTCTCCCCATCATTCTTTTTTTCTCCATCACAACTTTCACCTCCCTCTTTCTTTACTTCCATTTTTTCCGGCAAACCTATCTACCCCTTCTTCCTCCGGCGTCAGAGAAGTCACAATCGCCCTCGCCGGTCTTCCAACAACCTCCACCGCAACCGACTCCGCTACACCGATGGTGATACTCCTGCTGGTGATGTGGATGAGGAACCACCGCGGCGTAAGATTAAGTATATTCCGGTAACAGTTCGTCGCTTTTTGTTGATTATTGTTGTTTCATATTGATTCATTTGTTGCTAGAATGAGATCCGTTTAAATTAGGTAAAAAACGTGTTGTAAATCGGAATGATGAGTAAGTAAGGGTTTATATAATGTTGATATTGTGTTTGTGTTGTAAAAAAAATCAAACCCCGTATGTTGTAAATCGGAATGATGAGTAAACGATTTGTGTTATAAAAAAAAGAAAATCAAGATCTATTTTTTATGATATGGTGGTAGTTGTGTTTAAGAGAGAGAGGGAGAGAGATGAGATGAGAGAGAAATTACTTATTTAGTTTTTTTTATTATATTAAATGTTAAAAGAAATTAAAAAATATATTAAAATTTTTAGAAAAGGGTATTTCGGTCTTTTCAGTTGGAAATTGTCAAAAATGGACCACCGGCGTAACAAAATTACAACAATGGGGACGTTTAGTGTAATTATTTTAAAAAAGTCTCAAACTAGTGATTCTGATACAAACATAGAAACTAACGGTGTAATTTACTCTTTTATGAATTATAGTTGTGGGGTTGTGGGTTGAAGTTTCGTACTAAATTGTTCACTTTCATGAAATAATGATTTTTAAATAAAGTTAATAAAAAAATTAGAAAACAAAGACGCTGGGGTTCACGTGAAAACGGCAGGCCCGGCGGCCGCTTTGATGGGGTCCACGTGTTAGTTTAAGAATCTATCTACGTGTTACTTTTCTTAATCCACAAAAATATTCACATTTTTTTTAATTTATGAATTTACAAAACAAATAATGAAACAAGATTATGATGTTATTTTGCTTTCAACTTTTATTTTATTTATTTTTATTTATTTATTTTTCCTTTTAAAAAACCAAGTAATATACCAAGCGTCATAGATAGTCCGACATTTTCTTTTTCTCTTACGAAATTTAGACCAAGTAAAAATAAAATTTGGGAGACGATAGAACAAATACTAATTACTTTAGATGAAATATTTGCTACCATTCTCAAACAAGTTCCTTTTTTAAGGTTTTTACTTTTTCTTTATACCTTTTTCGTGTAGATCATTTTCAGTTGATATATACTATTTCTAACCCATTAAGCTTTTATATGTAGTAAAAATCCAAGGCCCCAAAAATATTGGAGGCATTGGGCAGTCTCTCGTCCATTCTCGAAGACGGTCTTGCAAAGTGTCACGACTTCTTGACCTCCGTTATGTATTGTCGATATTTAGATAGCTCATGCGAGTGTGTAAACCGCACATCTCAACCTCGATCGTAAACTTAACTCAATAATTCATAGGTTTTTGGTTTATCCAATCTCCCAAAATACCTCGCCACAATAAGCGTCTAAAATCGCCAACAAGCCCATATTTGTCTACCCGAAACCTCAAAATATTTTGCAATCATGTTTAAACTAAGAGAATTTATTTAAATTATTTTGTTTAACTCGTGTGTGTTTTGTAGTTTTGGTATCATCGTAATGATATTGTTTAAGACAAGTTATGATATTGACTGGTTATGATGAAAAGTGATGTTCTTGTTTGTTTATTATTTTAGCAAGTTGAGAAGTGACACAATATGTTTATATGTCAATTGACTTTGACTATATATTTAACCATAAATGAAAATAAGACCTTACTTACTTGTGGTGCTAAGTCACCTAGCCGACTAAGAAATACTAGAAATATTTTTAAAAGGAATTTGTATCAAAACCCACACGACGAAAACTCTACCATTAAATATGTTTAAAGATTATTTTAAATTCTTAGATCAAAATGATGATATCATATGACATTATTATTTATTATTTTCATTTTAATCATTCAATATCAATTATAATTTTAATCTATCAATTTTAATATATATTTAAGTAAAATTATCTTGACTTCATTATTGAAACTCTCAAATATTTGTCATATATTATTTATATACTAGCATCGTATCCGCGCTACGCGGCGGTGTTGAACATAACTAAGATGTTATTATTAACAACGATGAAATGTATTTTGCAGTTTCCTTTTAAATATGTTCAGATTTATAATTCTTGTTTGAGTTAATTACATGGCTAGTCCTTATGGTTTGCCAAAATTGAACCCGTCATCCCTATAACTTTTTTATTACACCACTCGTCCCTAAGTTTGAAATTTGTTGTCTCGCAAGTCCCTATTTTGGATGTGACGTTAAAACAACCGTTAAGTCTTATCATGTGAGAAACACGTGAGGGCAAATTTGACTTTTTACCACCATCTCCCCCATTTACCTACCATCAACTCCCAAAATTTTCAAAAATCCCAATACCCACAAATCCCTAATTTCTCCAATCACCATTTCAAAACAATTCAATCAATATGTCCTTCTCTAAATTTAATAACACACTTTAATTCATATTTAAATAGAATTATATGATATTCTTGCATTATGTATATTCGATAGAGTTCTCTACGTATATGAATTTTTAGGTGAAGTAGAAAACACATACATATATAAATGAAAACGACAAATATTTGTTATTACAACTTATATTATCATACATTGTTAATAACACACAATGTTCTCTCGGTTTCTATATATTATATTAATATTTTTCTCGATTGGGTTCCACGTATTCACGGGAATAAACTAGTTTTGTTAATAAATGAAAATTTAAACGGGCCTAAATTAATAAAGGAGATAGTGTTTTATTATGCTAACAAAATTTTGATAATATCATTTGAGACTACTAAACCTAGTACAATGAGCTTTAAATTTGAGTTTAGTGACGTAGTTAATTAGGACTTTGATAAATGGAATAAGTCATAGTAATTTAAACCATATAATCGTATCTTGAAATTGTGACTGTTAAAGAAGTCGATACAGAGTTAACCCGATGTGGGTTCACTTCGGACTAACCAATTACACTCTAACAGTTAAGTCTATAGAGGTTCACACAAATATCGAGCTTATGAATCTCAAGTGGATTAAACTCTACTACATAAGTAATGATCAAATTTGAGCTTAAGTCTATAGGCGCGTTTTAAATTTTTACCTTACAATATATTTGGTCACGGAGACAGAAAAAGATGCTATTTATGTATACGATCAATCCAAGATACAACTTTTCATACAAATTGACACATGAAATCAAGTTGTCTCCGCGATTTGTCTTAAGAACTTCGTTGGTCTAAATGACATAGGAGAGTCTACCTATCAAATGACTTATAGTTTAACGATATATGTCAGTTGATCTATTAACCGGGACGTAATGGGTATTTGATCCAAATATGTCACTTTAGACTATGAAGGCCCAATGTTGTGGTAATAAAGCCCAATTAAATGTAAATTAAAGCGGTGGATGTATTTATTTATTTAATATATAATTTCATTGAATATCAATCAGTGTTAGGGTTTTTGATTCGGATAAAACCAGTTATTCGGGTCTCTCGTAATGGGTCGGATATTTTTGGTGGAGCTAGAAGGAAGAACTTATAAATGCAAATTCTGCAAAACAAATTTAGCCCTAGCTGATAATGTTGTCTCCAGGGTAAATATTTGCTTCTTTTTTTTCATTTAATTTTATTTATTTTACTTATTTATTATAAAATTTATTTTACTTAAGAACCCTGTAATACTCATAAGAAAAGAATAATAATTTGAGAAAAGCGGTGTGAGCAAAAGTACTGAAATACCGGTACCGTATTGGTACCAAATACAAGTGATACGGTACTCGGTACCATATTTTCCAAAAGTTCGGTATTCGTTACCAATATTTTACCGGTTTTTTCGGTATTTTGTATGGTACCGGTACCGAATCGGTTTATTTCGGTACGGTATTCGGTATAAAAAATGACTAAAATAAAACCGTTAACAACCAATACGGGAGTAGTGCCATGCTCACCCCTACTTAAAAGACACTTAAACTCAAAATTAGTTTTAAACACTTTAAAGTGCCTTTTGCTTTTTAAAATATATGCAATACCCAATAAGTAGTAAGTAGTTAAAATCTGCAAAGTTACTATTTTGAGAGAAAAATACTCAAATACCCTGCCTTTTATAATAATGGGACAAGTGTTTGAATATATAATAATCTTTACTCCAAAATCTATATTCTGTATTGAACTTTAAATAGGTCTATTATATGTATCTAACTTTCAAAGATCGCTATCGTATGATTCTGGGCATACTTGACATTCATATGCCACGTGAGGTGTCACGTCACTTAATGTTTGAGTACTCGGTATTTGAAAGTCAAAGACATGCAATAAACCTATTTAAAGTTGAACATATATTATAGATTTCGTAGTAAGTTGGATACATTTCCAGACACTTATCCTTATAAACCTTTTTAAAGTACCACAAAAATACATATATTATGTTTATTTGTATATCATACTGTGCATTAAACAACTTTAACTAAAAGCTACACCTAAACTAACTTGAACAATTTGATTTTGAATATGAAATAGAAAAGTAGTTATTTGAAGTTATATTGTTGGTGATATTTTTTGTATTTTGGTTTTTATGGATTCAGGGGTTCCATTGTCGCAGAGGAAAAGCTTACTTGTTCAGCAACGTGTAAGTATACATTATAATGCGTGTTTAGTATACTCAAAGAGAGTCGGGTTTCCAGTTGGTGTTAGAAATGAAGGGTCTGTCATCTTTTGGGTCTATGATTTACAAAGCTTTGTGCACGTTGTCATTTACTTAATCTAGAAACCCTGCTGCTGCTGTCTAAGTGTCTATAGCAATAGAACCGATTAAATATCTTCTGTGATATTAAACTTAGTGATCCATCTTTCACCTATTTGCAGTGGAGTTGCAACTAGGCAAATCGGGATCACAAACATTTAAAAGGAAGAGACTTGGGCTTCATGTAGGAGTCTTTTTTTTCACGGTTAATTTCTTATCCCTTAGGCAGGGATATAACAGATTTGGCATAGGACATAAAGTGGCGAGTAAATTACATTAATGGTCTTTGTGTCCCGTCCTTTAATCCTTCATAATAAGGTTTCATTACGGATCTTCCCTCGTCACTTGCCCAATCATATCAAATCCGTAATGAAACATTGAAAGTAGGGACCAACCCGTGGCACGTTTGCAATAATGGAAAAGACCCGTATTACCGGGAGCATTTATGTAATCTACTCTAGAGTTCGGAAAACACTTCCACATTGGGAAGGGACCAATTTTTTTTAATTGGTTGAGTTCTTTTCTTTCTTATAGTAACTATTCGAGTCATTATAGTCGAGCATTTTTATTTATTTATTTAGGGTGAACTTCACAGCTGGGCCGATTGAAGAAAGGATGATGATTTCAGGATTGCATACCGTTACAGATATATATTGTGTATCCTGTGGACAAATTGTTGGCTGGAAATATGTAAGTAGACTTTTAGTTTTTAGATATACTGCAGAATTCTCGCTTTAAAGATTATTGAGTTTCTTGTGTAATGATTCTTAAAAACAGGAAACCGCACATGAAGAATCACAGAAGTACAAAGAAGGCAAATTTGTTCTTGAAAGGTGTCTCTTTTATTTGAGCTTTATTGTTCGACTTTGCGTTTATTTCTAATCAACATTTGTGTTGGACAGAGGAAGGATTGTCGACGGACTTGAGTCAGAATTTTACATTGATACACGTCCGAGTTCAAGCGATGCTGAAGAAGCTTAATGTTTACTTTTTTAAACGTAGTAAATGTACCTTATATATGTAAGAATAAATAATGGGTGTAAGATGATGAAAATGTTTTTGTATGTAGGAATTAGAGGCTTAGTATGAGAGATTATTAGTTGTGCTGTATTATGTTGTGTTGTATGTTTGTTTGTGTATTAGTGATGCAATGGATTTTCTTTATGCTCGACTCATGAAAGATATGAATTTTGACAAATATAATGGGATGTCGTTTTGCAAAGTGTTCTAGTTATAACTATCGGTCAATTTGCTTGGTACAGAACACTTATTTCCTCAATGAGGTTTGTCTGTGTTCGTTCATCTAACTTGAACCAAAGAAACAAACAAAATTTATTGATCGTGTTCGTTTGTTAAGATAAGAAGGTTCTTCATATTCATTCGTCCAAATGATTAACAAACATAAATGATTATGACGAACATAAGTATGTTCACTTAAGTATTTTCATTGGTAAATGACACATAACGACATCAGTAGAAAAGAAACCATCGAGAATCGGAACTTAGACTCATTGTATTTTTGGTGAGAGTTTTATTCATATTTGAAACTTGGACTCATCGAGTTTTTGGTTGCAGTTTATTCATTTTCAGATTCACCACGGTGCCAAATATAGTTATTTTTATATTATATTAACTTCCACTAATAATATATATAATAGATAGTGTTGGAGTAGGCCTTCATCCAAAATATGGTTGAAAGACCTTCATCAAAAAATATAGTTGAAACGCCTTCATCCCTGATGTGGCTGAAAGTTCATCTCATATATGGTTGAAAGCCCTTCATCACACATGTGGTTGAAAGCCCTTCATCCGTGATATGGCTGAAAGCTCTTCTTCCCTGATATGGCTGAAAGCCCTTCATCCTAAATGTTGCCGAACGGGTTTCATCTTGAATCTGGCTGAAAGGCCTTCATCCCACATGTGGTTGAAAGGCCTTTGGGGTTTAATCCGTTCCGATGATTAAATGCATACGTGGATGATGGGTTCCATCCCACTATTGGACCCACCCAAAGCCCAACATGTAATGTATAACATATATTAACCAAGGTGCTTTATAAATAGAGATCACTCCTCATTGTAAACGGGGTTGGTTTCTCCTTCTCTCTCTCATGGAAGAGACCAAATGTTTATTGGACTTTGAGGCGTATAATACCGAGGGTGTTACTTTCGGGGAATCGCTATCCGACGGGCTAAAACCCTTGGGTCCAAGAATATTGAGACTTGATACCTTCTTTTGAATCGAGTCTCCTTTTGAAGATTATTCGATTGTTGTACTAAGATTCAAGTTTGGGATGACGGTGAACGACACCTCATGGTCGTCTACACCAATCAGACGAGTTTTTACTCAAATAGACAGGCACAAACAAACAAACAAACGTAAACTAAATAAATTAAAATAAACAAACATTAAGAATCAAATATAAGTGAACGAACGAGACATTTATACGTACATGTACGTATTTGTTCATTAAGTTAAATCAAACAAAAAATCATCTTCATGTGTGCTCTTTTAATAAAGAGTTAATCGCAAAAATCGTGCTAATGTTTGCTTAGATTACTTGTTTTGTTTCTAAAGTTTTGAAAGAGCATATACCGTATCATTCTTGTTAGAAACTTTGGTTTGAAATTGTTAATAGAAGAGGGACCATTAATGTAGAAAGAGAATTCTATGTTTATATCTACTTGTTACCCCAAATCAATTAACATGACAGATTTAATCTCCTAAAAATTAATGAATTCATCAATAATTACGTCTTAATTTTGCTTCTAAAAATTACCCTTTTTTATATAATTTGATTGCAGGTGAAATTATAAGGAATTTAATGGGGCGCAGTGATTCTAAATACTCAAAAAAGAAAAAGATTTCATCTGAGGTTGGTTTTGTTTTTTTACTAATTTTTTTTATTGATTATTGATTATTGATTATTGTGTATAATGTTGAATGATTATATTGTGAAATTATATTTCAATTTTAGTTTTTTTTTAGGGTTATGTTTATTACTGTTTCATTTAATTACTTAAAGTTTGAATTTTTAGGGTTTCAATCTGCTAACTTTTTTTTTTTGTAATTTAGATGTTGTATTGTGGAGTTTTTTTGTTATTCTGTTTGATGATTGGTAAAATGCGTTTATCGGGACGGGTCAAACGGACTATTCTGTTAACAGGTTTAATGGGTTGGGTTGATTTTCTGTAACTTCTTTTTGTTTTCATAGTTATAAAAAATTCTTAAAGTTTTATAAAAATGTCTTCTTTAAATACGACCGGTTATTTCTTACCACATTACCCAAAAACTTGCATAAAACGAGTCATTTGGGTTTTTTTGAACGAGTAATGGCGGAATTTGGCTGTTTTACTGATTGTGATGGTGATTCTGTTCTATCGAATGCAAGTTCCATAATGTTTTATGAGTTCTTATTTTTGACATAATTAGGATTTTTTACTTTTGGGTTGGGTTGGGAGGAAGAAATATCGCTACGATTGTTCATATATTAGTAATGGTGAAGCTGGAAAGAACTCGGTTTGCCTTTAAGCTTATATTGGTTGCAATGTCTTTAGGGTCGTCGGAAAAAGAAAAGTAAAAGCAATAAGTCCAAGAAGCTTCGTCATCATGATGATTCTTTTTCTTCTTATTCTGATGATGAATCAACTAGTTCATTATCATTATCTTCGTCTTCGAGTTCTGAGGGTGAGTATATAAGGAAAAGATCTCGTTCTCGTGCACTAAACGAAGTAAAGGGTAGTAAGAAACGGAGTAGAAAAAGATCTTTAAGTGATGAGAGTTGTGAAGATTCTCCCCCTGTGAAGAAAAGAAAACGGCCGAAGAAAAAAACTGATTTAGAAGCGAGGAAGAGAAATAAGAAAGATAAGAAAATCAAGAAGAAGAAGAAGAAAAAGTCGAGAAAAGATGATTATAGTAGCTCTGCAAGTGATTCTGAGAGTTGTTCAACTTGTAAAGATGAAGATAGTAGTAGCGATGAAGGTGTATCACGTAGGAAATCAAGAGGTAGGCATGGAAATAGTAAAATAAGAAGTAAGACGAGAATTAGGAGTTTTTCACCGAGCAGACTGAGTGATAGTTATGATGAGGAAACCGTTGAGGAAATGACGGTGGAAAATAATTCTAGGCGGTTAAAATCTGTTATTACTGTTGTAAAACCACCCGAGAACGAAGAAGAACAAGATGATATGAAAAAAGACGAACTTAAAGAAGAGATTGTGTACGATTATGATGATTATCCGTCTTCTAAAAGCAATGATAGTAATGATGGGGAAAGAACGATATTAACAAGTGTCGTTGAAGTAAACTCTAATTCTAGCCTTAATGATAGCAAGAAAAAAGAGATTAGTGTTTCTGGTAATAAAGGATCGGAGGTTACTGATTTGGAGTCGATTTTGAGACAAAAAGCGTTAGAAAACCTAAGTAAATTTCGAGGTGGGATTCAAACAAAACCAGTTGTTTCTATCGATAATAAATATAAGAGTGACGAAACTGCTGTAAAGAAAACTGTTAATCTTGTTCAGAAGCAGGACGGTCTTAGCATGTCACCTGTTTCACAACCAGTAATCCCGAGGAGTAGGTTTACATGGAGAAGTGATCCTTCTGTTACTGTAGGGAAAGAAAGTGGGCCCCACGCTCGTGGAACACAGACAGCTGCCCCAAAAGTAAACACGAGCAGGGTAGAAAATAAGGTTGTGCATGAAACAACGACAATTACGGAAAAAAAGAGTATCGGTGATATAAGAACTCATGTTGACCAAAAGTCAACTACTGCACTTGAAACACCAAAAGTAAAGAGTGCATATGTATCTTCTACGAGCAGGGTGAGAAATAAGATTGTGAATGAGACAACAAAAACTTCGGCCGATATGGAAACTGATGTTGACCAAAAGTCAACTGCTGCTCTTGAAAAACTTAGCGTGCAGAGTGTAGATGTATCATCCGTGAGCAGGGTGAGAAATAAGCTTATGAATGAGCCAACAGAAATTTTGGTCGATGTAGGCACTGATGTTGACCAAAAGTCGACTATTTCTCTTGAAAAACCACTAGTAAAGAGTACCGATGTATCTTCCAGGGTCAGGGTAGAAAATAAGGTTGTGAATGATACACTGAAAATTGCTTGTGATACGAATAATAAAAGTATTGGTGATATAGGAACCGATGTTGACCAAAAGTCAACTAATGTTCTCGAAACACCATCTTCTGCTACTACCAAAGAGGGTAGCAGCTCAAAGGATCCGGGAACGGAAACCAATGACAACTCTCAGTTTGAGCAGAAGACGATGTCTGTGATGAGGGGTGGTGAAATGGTGCAGGTAAGTGTTTATTGCTTGGTCTGGTCTATATGAAATTAAGCCACAAAAAATATATCGACTTATATATTATAGTTTGGCATTTTATCATCGAACAATCACTATGCGTTAGGCTATAGAATTTGACTACTAACCGAAGTTAATGGTGCTGTTGCTGTTTCTTTAGTCCCCTAATTTAGAATTATTGATTTGAGTTTATTAAATTTTGTTTCGTTGTTTGATAATAGGTAAGCTACAAGGTTTACATTCCCACACGAGCTCCGGCTTTGGCTAGAAGGAAACTGAAGCGGTGACTTGTCACATATATACTTCTGGTATAATTAGCATACTGTCATATTGAAACGATAATACATGCAACTAGTGAGCTGAAGTTTGAAGAAATAATCGAATAATTCAAATAGAGCTCCAAGCATATGTCAAGTTTTACGTTTTGGTTAGTTGTGTTGTATACCTGTATGCGAGACTTTGTTTATTTCCCCCTTTTTAAGCAATCCCATACGTTTTATGTTTTCCTTGTGAAAAATATTTACCACATGTTAATTTACTTGTATACATATTCTGGTTCTCTGTTGTTTATAATGTTACTGCCAAAACCGTTAATATCTTATGATATCAAGCTATGCTCCGTTTATAATGTTACTGCCAAAACCGTTAATATCTTATGATATCAAGCTATGCTCCCTATATTGATTCCGGTCTCAATGGGTATCGAGAGACTAACATTATAGGATACAAAATAATCATTTTTCAATTGAAGAAATGAAATTTCATGTGTTGTTCATATTGTCAAACGATAAACTTCTCCCTCAACTACCAGTCTTCCTCCTTGTGCCGCTTATGCAAGCCCAATCATCAAGTTCCGACACAGTAACACCTTCCAAAAGACCCGAGTAACGCTCTACAACAGTTGGTACCTAAAAAACATCTTAATGGTTACCACAAACTTTTATGCATAAAAATCGTTACAATCTTTAACACGTTTAAGATTACCTGCTCCAAAATAACACCAGAAAGACCAACTACACCACCAGGCTTAGCGTAAGAAACAATACGATCTGCCAATTCTAGCAACGGATTCAAAAGAATATTCGCGATAACAACATCATACTTCTCCTTTTCACCAATAATTTCCACATCATTTAAACTCTGGTCTTCGACACTATCAGACTTCATAGCCCATTGCCATTGGCCCGTTGACATAGGATCAATGTGACTAGGAACAATTTGTAATTGTAATTTTTCAGGTTCTATGTTGTTTAAAGTAGCGTTATAACGGGCAGCTGTTATGGCTTGTGGGTCTATATCGACTCCGACTGATGAAGCTGCACCAAACTGTAGGACACAGTTTAGTTTGTGAACGGAAGTTTGGAACAAAGGTTATTGAAGAAGTTAGGTACCTTTAGTGCTGCAATTGCAAGTATCCCTGATCCTGTACCGTAATCTAAAACAGTTTCATTGCCTTTGATTAAACTGTGTAGTAATAATAGACATAATTTGGTCGTTGGGTGGTCCCCAGTTCCAAATGCTAGCCCCGGGTTTAGACTTATGATAGTTGCTTGAGGGTCCTATTAAGTCGAAATTATGAAAAATGAGGTGAAAAATAGGACAAGTCGGGTTGACCCGAAACACAAATGATATCATACCGGGGGAGTTATCCACTCGGGCACAATCCAAAGTCCTTCCCTAACTTTAACGGGATTGAATGATTCCTATAACATAAATTCATACCAATAGGTCTTAGAAAAATTGGTAACTATATGAAGTCTGATCCAATAGTTGATAAGACAAGAAAGTAATATATAACCCGAGCATTTTCGATCCAATCAGATTGGTAACCAGTTGTGACTTTGTAAACAGGTGTTTCTTTCAAGCCTATTGAATCAGCTGCCAATGCAATACTTTGATGCACATCATGAGATACTGTGAATATCGAACCAATCGAAATCTGCAAAGTAAAAAATATAGGCCAAGCTTAAGAAAGTAACATTGTAAAAGAAACGTTTTCTTTTTTAAAAAGATCCGAATTATACAAAACACAATGGATTATGGAGTATCCAACTATACCCATATTACTATTATATGTATCGTAATTTTGCTTACGTGACAGTCATTTAAGCTACCACATCCCCACGTCAACATTAACTCACCCACATCACATTTATGGATTATGGAATGTCAGATACATACAATAGTAACGTTTAACGTTTTGTTCATACAATAGTAATTTGCGTATAGTTTGATACATTTTGAAAAAGCAATAAACCCGATTATAAAATACTAAATACCTCATCATTAGAGTGGCAACTATCTACTTCATCCATACTTGTCGAAACAGCACCAAAACATAATAAAGCTTCCGAAAACATATCCTAACAAAAAAAAAAACATTAAAATTTGCAGTCAATCCATAAATAATAAGATTTTGCTAAACATAGCCCCCAATGCTACGTTTAAAAAGTTAAGAAACGCATAATTGTATTGTATATTACTAATAACCGTCCATTCATTTAAACCTTATCGGGTTTAAAAAAAAACATGAAGTCTTACTGCAATATCTGGACGACATTGTATGTCTACAGATAAATATGAACCGGTTTTCGAAGGTTCGGAAGCAGAAGAAGATGTGGAGAATGATGCAGTGATTGTTTTTAAATTAAACAAGTTATTGAATTTTGTTAATGCGTGATGTTTTGTGAAATTAGTTAACATGAAACTGGTTCCAGGATTGAGCATCGATGTTCTCGGAAACAACGAGAACGGAGTGCACATAAGGTGTTTGATAAAATGACTACGAAAACAAAGAGTTGACATAGTTTTTGTTTTAGTTCAAATTTGTGTGTGAGAGGCCAAAACTGAAACAAGGGATTACGTTTACAAAATAGATTTTGTATTTGTAGTCAAACGGTATAAGTTGTGGTTGATACTTTGCTATAATCATAAATTAGTTTATTTTTCGTGTCTACGCAAAAAAGTTTATCGAGAAAAATACAACTATATTATAATTTTTTTTAGAGATTATTGTGTATTAGTAAAAAATTGAAAATATGAGTTGTGATTCAAAATATTCGTGATTTTGTTTATATATATGTGTGTTTAGCTTTAACTTTAAATTCGAATACGTAGAGAAACCTATCGAAAATAATACAATTATAACATATTGAAGTATTAGGTCGAATGGTGTTTAAAATTTTATGAAAGTGTTTCATTCTTCTATGTTTTGAAGGTGGATGATTTGAGTGTATTTTGACGATTCTACTCTATTAAAATTTAGATTTTATGTCATGTTTTGGGTTAGATAATGTTAGTGGTAGTAGATATTGGATGAATTTTATATTAAAGTTTGTTATATTTAATGGTTAAAATATTAGACGTCAAATTAAAGAGTTTAACAATATTTAGTATAATTTTCTAGACCCATCCATTATATAATCCGATTACCGTTCAAAAAAACAAAATATAAAAAGAAAACTAAGAAAACATTATATAAATATAGAAAAACATTAGTAATTTAAAACAACATAAAATATATTGTCAAATATTATGTTGATTCGATTATAAATATGTGAACTAATTTTCTTTTAATATAGTGTGCTATTAAATATTGTATAGTTTAATATATACACATATGTCCGACTTCAACTACACTTTTAAATTCGTAAATTGAATATTTAAAATAATAATGTTAAACTATTTTTAATTAAATATGTCTTAAAGTTGAAGGGTTAAAATTAATTTAAAATAGAAGGACAAAAATGATAATAACGAATTATGATGTCATATGACATCATCATTTTCATCTAAGAGTTGAAATTTAATCTTCAAACCAATGTAGTGGTTGGCGCTTTGTCATGTTGGTTTTGATACATCTCTTTTAATATATATTATAGATTTGTATTTAATTAGTTTGATCGTTTAACAAAAAGATATATATTTAGACATGTCTCAAATTGCTTCTTTAAAACAATGATTATTCTTTTTTAAAAGGACACAAATAAACGTGATGGCATATGGTTCGAACGAGATCTTATACAACCGAAGCAGAAAGTTTACATCCCATTAAAAAGATCGAGATGTAAACAATTTACAAATTTCTCAAAATGTTATGTACATTCGAATAAAATTTATAAATAACAAACATAAAATGCACCATAAAGTTACGGTCATATATAGATAAAATCGGATTTCTCTAAGCTGTATTTACATCTTGAGATGTAAGTCCTTGCCATCTGCATCAAAACAAAATTTAGACTGGTTCTAATTTATATGCTTAAACAACGAGATACCTTTTTTTGTACAAAAATGTTTATGAAAATGAAAATGATCCATACCGTGAAAGCAAGAACCTTGCAAGTGGACTTAGATTGGCATTGGACTGCACCTTCTTTTTGCTATCAGTTTCTGGATTCACGTTTTCTGGTTTTTCGGTTACTTTTTTAGCCTTGGAGAAGCCACGTGTTGCCACATCTTGAAGATTTTTTAAACTCGGTTCTTTAGAACTGGAAAACTAGTCTTGTGAGCATGATATCATAAAATAAACCGTTATAGAAGTATGACAGGAGCCAGGAGACTATGGGAATAAAGACGTTTACCTTGCTAGCCGGTGAAGTAACCTTGTGACAAGAAATTCACAAGAACCGGGCTTTGTGTACTCCATATCTATTAGAGAATTTAAAACCATATTCACAATAGGAGCTCCTAAATCCTCCGAAATCTCCTACATTATATGCAATACAAATCACTTTTGGATCATTTCTAACGGAAGGGTCTGTCACGATCTTACGCTGTTCGGAAAGTGAATAAAAAAACAAAGTTATGTAGTACCCACCTCTTTCAATGAAGGGATTAGCAGAGTAGAGAGTGTAGCGGATGCTGACGTGGCAGATGTTCGAAGTTTCTCTTCTTCTTCTTCATCATCATCATCATCACTTGTTTGCCGAGGTTTCGTAAATGATTTTATTGCATCTTGAAAATCTCTGCAAGGATTCAAAATATTTCAGCAAAAAAAATAACATTTCCAAAAATAAAATATAGAAGCACGAGATAAATTTTACCTTGAAGAATCATTACTATTTGTTGATTTCACCGGTCTTCTATTTTCTTGTACATCTTTGTTGACCTTAGTAAAATCAGACCGATCTTTCACGTTTCCTTTCTTGATTCCTCCTTGAATCGCAGCTTTCGCCTAATAACAATTATATAAACAAAGAATAAAATTTAATGTTCAAAAAGCGTTATATTACTATTACATGCAAATTCGTCATATTTTATATAAAAAAAACCTCTGCAAGGTTTTTTGCCCCATCTTCTTGGGAAGCGGTGGAAGCTAGTTCTTGACTTCCAAGTCTCGACTTAGGAGTTCTAGAAGAATCTGAATCATCAGAAAAAGAGGATTTTCCCGCTCTCAAAGGCCGCACAACGACTGTTCCCGTGCCAACAGGAGATATATCTTCCTAATAAATAATAATAATAAAAAAAACCCACTTCAGATGACTAAACCTGAAAAAACTGAGAGACGAGAAAAAGAGACTCACGTCTTCCTTATAATAATCTTCTTCTTCCTCAAGAAATGACTCTTGGGTATTAACAGTTGCTTGATTTGAAAAACTGTCTAATTTCCTATTTTTAATTTGTGGTGGTTTTACGGAGCTTTTAACTGTCCCTGTAGACCTTCCTATGCTGAAATCCCAGCCGGCGTTTCTGAGAGTTTCCAGGTAAGCAAGTATTAATCAGTCAAACATTCTATAGGTTCCGTTAAATGTTAATTACAACCGACCTGATTTGAACGGTATCTTCGACTCTTGAAACTTGTACGGTATTAGATCCTTCTGGCAAATTTTCGTCTTCTTTTATTTGGAACTTCGGTCGTTCTCTGTTAAAATAGAAATGTTCCGTTATATTAAAAAAAAATTATTTAAACATTTTTATCATTTACAAATTTCAACTTTGTAAAATATATACCTAATTCTCTCCACAAGTTTTGGAGTCTTCCTAGCATTCCTGATAAAACGGTGCTTCAGAAGTTCCTTTGCACTTGGCCTCTGAAATGTTATAAAAATGAAATAAAACATAAGTTTCTCCGTGTTGATTTAACAGGCGGCCCAAGTCTGTATCAGGTTTCATTTATACCAATTCTGGTCAAATTACGACAATGTCTTTTTGATTTTTCAACATGTTATGTGTTAAATTCATTGTCATTTTCGTAATTCGGCAAAAAAAAATTAATAACCAAAAGATCTAAAATTGGTAGGGAAAATAGGTACGTACTTCAGCAGGCAATTTCTTTAGACACAGTGAAACAAACTCTTTCATAGGTCGAGAAAAATGCTCGTCTAACTGCAAGAAACAATTATGAAAATGTCAAAATCATAATAACTCAAACTAAATGTTGAAAAATTGAAAGAAAAAATGGCGGCACCTGAGGTGGACTTTCTCTAGGTATAATGAAAAGAACTCTCATTGGATGAAGATCAGCTAATGGAGGTTCTCCTTTCGCCATTTCAATTGCGGTTATTCCTAAAGACCAGATATCTGCCTGAATAACAAAACTTAAACAAAATTAACTTTGACTAAAATAAATAAACGGTGGGAAAGATTAAAAAAAGGGTAGAACCTTTTCATTGTACCCGTCTGAATTCTGAATTACTTCCGGTGCCATCCAAAATGGTGTTCCTACAAACGTCTATTACCAATAAATCGATCAAAAACCAATTCATAACATTTGTAAAGATACAAAAATACCTTTCGTCTAGATATTGTACTGGTTAGCTGTGCCGAAACTCCAAAGTCTGCAACCTGTAATAAAAAAGATAAAAATAAATAAATAAATTAGCATTAAGCAATAAGCATAACATTTCATTCGAAGTACAGAAAGAATTTGATATACGTGAACATAAGCAGTACCTTAACATCGCCACTTTCGGTCAATAAAATGTTTGCAGCTGTCAAAATGTGAAACAAATATTATCAATATGCGAGCTGATATATACTAACTAATATATAATAAAAGGAACTGTAAAAACCTTTGATGTCTCTATGAATCTTCCCTTCGTTGTGGAGATATTCAATTGCAAGAAGTAAATCACGTAAAATGCAAGCTATGGACATTTCATCCAATGGATTATTTGGTTGGATCTGAGAAACAATTATTTTATCAGCATTCTAAAATTTATAAATAAATTATATCAGAAAACAAGTTATTCGTAAAAATAAGTAGATATCCGTGAAGTAACGTACTAAATCGGCAACAGAGCCACCAGCCATGTATTCCATTATTATCCATAGTTTAGTTTGGTGAAGGTATGATCCATAGTATTCTGTTATATATGAAGATCGACATTGTTGTAAAACTGCTATTTCCTGAAAACAAAAAATTGTTGATAAATATATTTATAAAATTTTGTAGAGGTAGATAAAACTGAAACGACGTCGAGGTACCTTCTGGATGTCCTCAATTTCATCCTCTCTACACGAAATAGAAAAGAAAACTTTAAGTAATTACATGAAAATACGAAGAGATGCCTTTCTATAATACAACTATCCATTTTCAAATAACACGAAAAAATGAACTTACGATTCTTCCAAATCAATAACTTTAATAGCAACCTCTTTGTTGTTCTCCTTATCAAACCTGTACAGCAAGGAAGACGTAACAACTGTTAGCAAGCATATAAAGGAATTCAAATATAAAAACAATTATGAACCAGGAAGAATAATATAAGCCTAAAAGGATTTGCAACAAAGCTTCATTTCCTTTTCGGTAAACTACCAAACGACCGTCCTCTATGGTATTCAATAATAGCCTGTGGGATTATATCTTTTTAGCTCTATAATGAGGAAACCGTCCTCTTTAGTACAAATTCACTATGTTAAAGTTACAAGTCAAATAATCATATATAGCCGATAAATGAGCCAAATACACGTTAGTACGAATTCACTATGTTAAAGTTACAAGTCAAATAATCATATGTAGCCGATAAATGAGCCAAATACGCGTTATTTCTACATAGTTTGATGTCAAACCAAAGAGTGATACTCAGAAAAGACTTGTAGAAATACGAAATGCATGATTCCCACTAAAAATGTGTGTCTGAATTCCTTTCAGGAATCTTCCATTCTTTGTAATGTCTATCATAAATAGATGTCTTAGGCATTTCACATTGTTAAAAAGGATTCAAACGCACATTTTAGCATGGAATCTTGCATTTTGTATTTCTATAGGTACTGTCAAAGAGTCTACACCATTCTTCGGTTTTACATCCAACTATGTAGATTTTATGTTTGGCTCATTTACCGTCTACATACTGATTATTGACTCTTAACTTAAACATAGATGATTTTAAATGAGGATTGTATCATCGGTATATAAGATATGACCCAATAAATTATTGGATCATACTACTTTTGCGTCCCAAGTATTTAATCTAATTTGGCCTTTCAGTAATACTAACAGGAAATCTATTTTGAAGCTCTCAAAAAGAGTAACAGTATATTTGCTCGAGGAAATCTTTCATATAACTACACCTAATACTAGACTTTTATGTAGCCTTTTCGGGTCAGAGTAGATCTTGAAGAAATTGGGCATGCTCCAACGGTTTCTTAGCTTTCTGAAGTAAGAGCAAATGAATAACGAAATCCCATATTAACATCGATTTTTAGAAGAAAACAAAATGATCTTCTAAAAATCTCGGTGGAATTGTTTACTTTTAACTTATTGGTGTTGGTAAATCAGTGTTTGTTGAATAAGTAAATCAAGTAATTCAATTTACCGAGGTAAAATCATCATATGAAGAGCAACCATATTATAACGACCTAGGTCATGCGGGTGAAACCAATGCTAAACTATTCATAAACTTTATGAGGGTTTATACTTTATACTATTTAGTTTAATGTTATGATGTCAAAAATACGTTTTCAATCATCAACGGTAGTAAAAACACGAATCTTATAAGTACAAAATCCGTCTAACCTAAGAGCCTATCTTTTCCCGATGAATGCATCCAAAAAGTTTTACTATCAACCTCCATTCACGAGTGTAGTTGTTAGTATTCGCCATTTCTAACATTCACTGGATAAAGAACGTATATTATCACTTACCATCACGAAAGTATATCGCCTAAAGTGAAGTAAGTCCATATATAATTAAATCCGCAATTCGCTTTACGAACAAGAATTGTTATGCTACAACCCATAACAACATTAAAATAGCTAAATTTCCACAATCTGACCAAATGTACTATTCACTAAGCATTAATACACCGTAATTCTCTCGATAACCAGAAAGACCATCTAACTAGCATCAATTGTTACTCCATATCGAATATAAAAACACGCCAATCATCAAATGCTAATCCATGTATATCATAATATCATAATCATAATTCATAACAAACAACAACACATAAAACTAAACAAAATTTCCAAACTTACCCTTTATACACATCACCAAAAGACCCTCTTCCAATGAGTTCAAGATTACTAAACCGCGATCCGGTCGCTTCCATAAGAGCTACTGCATCTTCCATCTACACTAAAAAATCAACCCTTTTTTACATAGTCATTTTTATATCAAATTTCACAATTCCCACTTCAAATAATCAATTTTTATAATCTATTATAAATGGGTAAGCGTAAAAATTGAAAAAGATTCAAAATTTAGTAATTGGGTGAAGTGAAAATTGGTTAAAATGACAGTTTAACAAATAAAATTCAAAACTTTAAGAAAAAAAAAAGAAATTGAAAATGATATATTACCTAAATAAAGCAAGTAACTTTATCAATTGGGGATTTTTTTTTTTTGAAAAATTAAATTAGGGTTTGTGATGAAATTGAATTTAAAAAGTGGGTTTTTTTTTAATTTCAATGGAAATTAAGGAAAAAAAAGTGGAAATTTGAGAAAAACTATTATAATAAATTTAAACTAATTGTGAGTATAAACAAATGTACAAGCTGTGATGCTTTGGGTACAAGTGAAGAAAGTGTAGTGACAGATTAGTGACGTCAGCGTGAAATGGAAGAATGGCTTTGGGCCTGAAGAAATTTTCAGAGATCTTATTGGGCTTAGAGATTAATAAAGTTGGACTTTAATATTTAAGCTTTTATCTAAATTTTTGAAAACTTATAAAATTTACTTTTTTCGAGTTTATTAAGTTGAGTTTTTGATCTATATAAGCTCATAAATTCAACTTGATAATTTTATAAGCAAAAAACAATAAACTTATGAGTTTTTCAAAGTTTACATAAACTAATAATTCCGATAAATAAATCGAAACAAACATCGCCTTGAAAAACTTGTCTTTATTATAGTCGGGATTTAGAAAATATAACACTTATCTATATCTATATACATTGTTGAGGTTAATAAGGACTACCTATGTATATATAGGTAATCCCTAAAACCTAAGTATAATGATGAGCCTTTGTTGTTTAAAGTCCGCTACTACAACCAAGCTCAATGACTAACAACGTTGATCAAAACTAGTCAGCTGTTAGGCTGAAACTGACTGACAGGTTGTCACCAGGCCAAACTGCCTGACAGGTTGTCATCAAGCCAAACTGTCTGACAGGTTGTCACCAGGCCAAACTGCCTGACAGGTTGTCATCAGGTCAAACTACCTGACAGGTTGTCATCAGGCCAAACTGCCTAACAGGTTGTCATCAGGCTGTCAGGCTGAAACTACCTGACAGGTTGTCACCAAAAATAGTCAGGTTGTCATAAATTGCATGTCAAGTTGTCAACGCCTGTCATTTGAAGCGCCTGTCTTATTGGCTGACGTCCCGTCACAATGGCGCTTCACGACTGCTTTATTGTCGTCATAATAGTAAGGCGTTACATAATGTTACATCTTAACTGTAGTAAAGGTAAAAGACGATACATATACTGGTGATTGATGATTAAGGCAGTTCAAGTATTCATGATCATCATTAATGGATCAACGTTTCATATACTTGAGACTAGCCATATAAATACATGGTCTAAATCATTGTCGAGGCCATCTCATCTCAACACACACTCACTAAAGCTTAAACACAGAGGTCATACACTCTTGCTTTCGTCCTCAACCTTGATCACCCTAGGTTCGTCAAGAACTTGTTGGGTTTGCACTATGATCATCACAGGAGATCTAAGGTTGACATCACCTAAACCCTAATCTTTGTGT